>JAYEVD010000213.1:0-423984 GCA_036346405.1 Phyllostachys edulis | reverse complement strand
CAAAACATGGAGATTGTCATTTGCAACGGAGCGTACCAACTCAGAATAGACAACCGGAGCCGAGCTCACGGGGAGCGTCGGCCTGCCCTGTCGGGTGCCCGCGCTGGGATGAGGTGCCAGCCTGCCGGGTGCAGCGGGGAGGAGGTCCAGAGCCAGAGGCGGACCTCTTTCGACACTGCGGCCACCAGCTGACGAAGTGCGGCGCCTCACTGAAACTGGGTTTGCGGCAGTGGGAAATAGGTTAATGGGCCACATGACCTGAGGGCCAGTATTCCTAGCGGGAACAGAATGGGCCTAGGCCCATCCAGCCCCGGTTGATATTGATCTTGACGTGGTGGCCAGATCTCTCTCCTCCTGTGGATTCATCATTGGTGTTGGGGTGGATTTACTGCGTTTGAATCCTCTGTGTATTCTGCATCGGTTCATGTCGATGGCCCAGTGCAGCATAGTAGAAATATCGTTGATAACAAGTTTGAATCACGAATAACATTAATAAACAATTAGTCTCGGCCTTATGGCCACTTATTACCTAAAAGAAGTCGAAAGACCTTAAGTTTTCTGGCGTGAAAACAACAAATGATAAACTCAAGTGATGGCCCATCAAATTGCCCACCAAGCATTATTTGAGGAGTGCAACCTAGTACTCCGGATGTCCTTCATCAAAGCCACATGCGAAGTAGTCGTAGTCCTCCTCCGTGTTGTTGAAGGCTTCTAAGATTTGATTATAAGTGTTGCATGTGAGTACATAAAGTACTCCTCGAGTCTTGAGAAAGATGCATATGCATAGCTTTAACAATTGGGCTTATAGGGTTCATTTGCACAAAGCAATATTTTAAGTCTAAGCAGTTTTCATAAAGCACATTTGACAAGTAGTTTCAATAAACAAATAAATTGTATCACTAGTGGATGTTCTAGCTACCAACCACTAGCATCAAGGCTCTAGCCTAAGGTTTAAAGGGTAGGGCTCTAGGCATGCCGAAACAACTTCGAGAGTCCCAACTATTCTCGGTTCCCAAAATTTACTTTTTTGAAATCAAAACCAAAATCTACCATGTAATGGCAGCACATTGCTCGCCCTTGACCATGAGCACGGCTATTCGAATAGATTTACACTTTGCGAGAGGTTATGCAACTTGACCCACATGAAACAACTTGACTTATAATGTCGGCCATGACCGCGCTTCCTTAGGCGTGCGACTAAGTGATTATCACAAGGCCTTTACAATACTTCATCCTAATATTAGCCCTTTAGATGAAGCTTAACCTCATGTCATGGACGTCATTTACCATCGACACAGAGCTCACCGTTGTGGGGATAACTGTCCGGACTTGGGCGTCTATTACCCGCAACGCTTGCGCAAGCCACGCGTGAGTATAGACATCAATTACCATCGTCTGCGCCATCCAAGTAACACATACCATCTCTGACTGCGAGTAATGCTAGAAAATAGTAAATTAGTTGGCGGGACCGTTCCCATTTTGGACATGTCGTTTATACGGTAGTGCTTTCGGTTTGGATAGTCTGGCGTCGATCCTTAGTATGACTTAAGCGGAACTTACCACAATACAATATCTCGTTCTCTAGCTGCACCCGTCTGATCTTACCGTCCACCCAAGTCTAAAACATATTTTCAGTGTTTTATTCTATTTTCCAAAAACTGACATTACCTAATGTCATACATTTCAAAAAGGATTTGCATAAAAGATAATAAGAGCTTTCTCCCAATGGGTGATCCAGACCGATAAGCATGTCTAAGCAATTCTACCGCGTTAAACTATTCCACAATGTTATAATCAATATCGTGGATTTGCTATGCTAGGGTGACAATGGATTATAATAGCAAAATATCAAGGAAGACATTAACAACTTTTATGTTTAACTAACAACCTACAATTTAAATTCATCATTAAATGCTTGCTATCATGGGATGATCGCATTAGGATTGCAGTAGAAACAGCAGGGGCACTTGCTTACCTGCACTCAGCTGCTGCAATACCAATATTCCACAGAGACGTGAAATCTTCGAACATACTCCTGGATGGCAGCTTCACCACAAAGGTTTCCGACTTTGGTGCTTCAAGATCTGTTTCACTCGACGAGACTCATGTGGTGACTATTGTCCAAGGCACATTTGGTTACTTAGATCCAGAGTATTACCATACTGGCCAACTAACTGAGAAGAGTGATGTATATAGTTTTGGAGTGATACTTGTGGAACTTTTGACAAGAAAGAGGCCAATTTTATCAATGATGTAGGTGAAAAACAAAGCTTGTCTCATTACTTCGTTGAAGGACTTCAAGAGGGAGTTGTCATGGAAATAATGGATTCTCTGGTTGTGGAAGAGGCAAACCAGGAAGAGATAGATGATATTGCCTCCCTTGCACAAGCATGCTTGAGGGTCAAAGGAGGAGAAAGACCTACTATGAAAGAAGTAGAGATGAGGTTGCAGTTCCTGAGAACTAACAGGCTAAGAAAATTCCAATTGATACCAGGAAATGATGGAGAGATAGAGCATTTGATATGCCCAAAGGGTAGTAACTCCCATGCACAGATAAATTCTGTTGATACTGCTGGTTTAACATCTGAAGGCATCTCTGGGTGCTACAGTTTGGAACAAAATTTTCATCCTCTGTCAGTTTGCCACGCTAACTATATATGTGCAAAAACACAATTAAGTGCTTCCTGTGATACGTCTGTATATTTCTTTGAAGAGTTACGATAAGTACTTACCTTCAGACGAGTGTATGTAATTCCACTTCGTATATATTTGCATAATACATCTGTAGACCATGTCACATGTATATTTTTAATATCTATTAGTGATATGCATTCAGGTATAATTTGATATACATAATTGTATTTAAACTATGGTGGTGCAAAAAAAAAGTATTTTGTAGCGTTTTCAACAAGTCGAGAATAATTTTGTACCTCCCATTTCCAATGGGTTACTCCATAAGAGGTTTCGATTGGCAAGACAGGTACTATACATCGCTGCATTGTTACATAGAAATAACATGATTAATGATTTGAAAGTAAAATGGTTTTGCATAACAAGTACGAACGGAATAGTTGACATCTTTCATTCACAAAATCCTAAACTGCAGAACCACATTTTTTTTGGCATAACAAGGTTTTTTTTTTCTTTGTGTTCGTAAACTGCAGAACCACATTTCCAAAATCTGTAAGTACCATTTTAACTCCACGCATTTGCATACAGAACTGCTGCACAGTACCGCAAACAGTGCACACAGTTTGCTCAATGGTGATAACTAACTCAACACTCAGATATCTGGTCAATTTAACATTATATTTACCTCGATTTACACAAATTCATAAATTTTAGGAGTTATCATCTCATTCCATACCGAAAGTTTCAAATTAGCTTGTCACATTTTAAGATTTCACCGCGAGTCAATGACTACCTTCAGAATATCTTGTTCCAACCTAGCTATGCACATATAAATATAAGATTATTACTACATCAAGCAAAACATGGAGATTGTCATTTGCAACGGGGCGTACCAACTCGAATAGACAACCGGAGCCGAGCTCACGGGGAGCGTCGGCCTGCCCTGTCGGGTGCCCGCGCTGGGATGAGGTGCCAGCCTGCCGGGTGCAGCGGGAGGAGGTCCCGAGCCAGAGGCGGACCTCTTTCGACACTGCGGCCACCAGCTGACGAAGTGCGGCGCCCCACTGAAACTGCGACGTTTGTGTTCGAGAAAGGTCAGGGAGTTGTGGGTTTGCGGCAGTGGGAAATAGGTTAATGGGCCACATGACCTGAGGGCCAGTATTCCTAGCGGGAAGAGAATGCCTAGGCCCATCCAGCCCCGGTTGATATTGATCTTGACGTGGTGGCCAGATCTCTCTCCTCCTGTGGATTCATCATTGGTGTTGGGATTGGATTTACTGCGTTGAATTCTCTGTGTATTTGCATCGGTTCATGTCGGTAGCTAGTGCACATAGTAGAAATATCGTTGATAACAAGTTTGAATCACGAATAACATTAATAAACAATTGAGTCTTGGCCTTATGGCCACTTATTACAAAAAGTCGAAAGACCTTAAGTTTTCTGGCGTGAAAACAACAAATGATAAACTCAAGTGATGGCCCATCAAATTGCCCAAGCATTCGATGGGGAGTGCAACCTAGTACTCGGGTGTCCTTCATCAAAGCCACATCTTGTAGTCGTAGTCCTCCTCCGTGTTGTTGAAGGCTTCTAAGATTTGATTATAAGTGTAGCATGTGAGTACATAAAGTACTCATGAGTCTTGGGAAAGATGCATATGCATAGCTTTAACAATTGGGCTTATAGGGTTCATTTGCACAAAGCAATATTTTAAGTCTAAACAGTTTTCATAAAGCACATTTGACAAAGTAGTTTCAATAAACAAATAAATTGTATCACTAGTGGATGTTCTAGCTACCAACCACTAGCATCAAGGCTCTAGCCGCCAAGGTTTAAAGGGTAGGGCTCTAGTGCGCGAAACAACTCGAGAGTCCCAACTACTCTCGGTTCCCAAAATTTACTTTTTGAAATCAAAACCAAAATCTACCATGTGAAAGCACATTGCTCGCCCTTGACCATGAGCACGGCTATTGAATAGATTTACACTTTGCGAGAGGTTATGCAGACTTGACCCATGAAACAACCGACTTATAATGTCGCCATGACCGCTTCCTTAGGCGTCGACTAAGTGATTATCACAAGGCCTTTACAATACTTCATCCTAATATTAGCCCACCCGATGAGCTTAACCTCATGTCATGGGCGTCATTTACCATCGACACGGAGCTCACCGTTGTGAGGATAACTGCCGGACTTGGGCGTCTATTACTGCTTGCCGCGCCAAGCCGGCAGAACATAGACATCAATTACCATCGTCTGCACCATCCAAGTAACACATACCATCTCTGACTGCGAGCGTAATGCTAGAAAAATAGTAAATTAGTTGGCGGGACCGTTCCCATTTTGGACATGTCGTTTATGCGGTAGTGCTCGGTTTGGATAGTCTGGCGTCGGTCCTTAGTATGACTTGGGCCGGAACTTACCACAATACAATATCTCGTGCTCTAGCTGCACCCGCCTGATCTTATCGTCCACCCAAGTCTAAAACATATTTTCAGTGTTTTATTCTATTTTCCAAAAACTGACATTACCTAATATCATACATTTCAAAAAGGATTTGCATAAAAGATAATAAGAGCTTTCTCCCAATGGGTGATCCAGACCGATAAGCATGTCTAAGCAATTCTACCGCGTTAAACTATTCCACAATGTTATAATCAATATCGTGGATTTGCTATGCTAGGGTGACAATGGATTATAATAGCAAAATATCAAAGGAAGACATTAACAACTTTTATGTTTAACTAACAACCTACAATTTAAATTCATCATTTTATGTAAATAGTAATGCATAATACTTTTAAAACGAAAAACATGATTTAAAATCATATGTACAAAATGGTCAAAGGAGACTCACCTTCGGTGGCGTTGGAGGTGGCGCTTCTGTTGATCCAAACTTGCGTCGTGACGTGAGACTCTACCAGCATGCGGACCAAATAAATAACGAAAAATGAAATAAAATCCAAAAATTACAAAATAAATATTGGAAGTAGAGAATGAATTGAGATGAATTTAGGAGGAAGAATCGTTGGGTTTGAAGTTCAGTATGAGAGCGAGCGAAATTCGGAAAATAAAATCTCAAAAAAATATATGCATGTACAAAGCATCCATGCATGAAATAACTAGCGACCCGACCTTGTTTATGTTTCTTCATTACGAGCAGAATGCAAATCGGCTAAATTGCTGGTAGAATAAAAAACTCATTCATACAACCGAATCAAGAACGACAAGCGAAAGATGGTAGAGAATGGCGGCGGTGTGGATGGCGATGATTGAAGATTAGCTCACCGGAATGGAGATTATGTGGAGCAGTTGAAGCTCTGCCGATCTGAAGCGAAATGTAAAGGCGGTTGTGGTCTCATGATTCTACAACTTGGAAGAATGCAACGAGAGTCCCTAAGGAGATAGCATGCCCATTATATAGCTTCAACGAGAGTGAATCGTTGGAAAGACAAAAGCTACGAGCGTCGGTTCGGTTTGGCAACTAAAAAAGCGTGGCGGTTGTCTTGATAGGCACAATGAAGATAAGGCTTTCCAATGGGCAATATCTTAGTGCGATTTCTTTAGTGCATGAGGAGTGTTAGGATACTATCTTCCCAATGCATGGTTTCTTATTGTGTAGTATCTTAGGTTTGTTTCATTTAATTACATGCATGATCTTTACTAGTATTTGAGTATTGTGGTTTATTTGTGGCATGTACTAAA
This sequence comes from Phyllostachys edulis, assembly GCA_036346405.1. Taxonomy (NCBI): domain Eukaryota; kingdom Viridiplantae; phylum Streptophyta; class Magnoliopsida; order Poales; family Poaceae; genus Phyllostachys; species Phyllostachys edulis. Next base: position 417,651 of record JAYEVD010000213.1, on the reverse strand, counting down.
GCAATACATGTTTGTTGACACACACAAGCGTAAATACAGGATCGATCACAATAAATTTTATGCATTGGATTTGAGACCAAACCGATATCCAAATTAGATAATAGAGTATCCTCTCTCTTCATTAACTATGATGCCACATCATCATTTTGCCTACATGGTAGGCTTAAGATACCGATCGGTGAAGCATTGGGAGCGACCTAAGGCATCGTGGGAGAGGTTAAAGCAGTTGTGTCCTTCAAATGAATTCGAGTTTAAAGCCTTAAATGGGGAGAAGCGAGAGAAGAGAATTTGTGACCATTAATGGTGATAAAGCTTCGGTTGTTGCAGGCTCATTGGGAGGAGGAGAAGCGGTGGTGGGAGGGCCGTGGTGTGGGCAGTGGTGGTGGTGGCCGTGGCGAGGTGGTGGGCGGAGGTGGTAACCAAAGCTGGATGGTTGACCATGGAACTCTCGGTTAGAAAAATAACACAACAGGAAAAAAAATTGGGAGGAAAAAAGCTGTTTTGGGAGAGAGAAGGAAATATGGTATAAAAGAAAAGGAGGAGTATACTATCAAATGGGAACAAAAGGCCTACTAGCCGTGCATGCATGCAAAGTGTCTTTGGGCGTTAAGCTTCCTCTGAGGAGCAATTCTAGGATGGGTGACCGTTAGGAAATTTATTTTTTAATTTTATTTTTTAGAAAAAAGAGAGGGCAAAAATAAATAAATTGGACCAAGAGATTAGAACGAATATTTTTCGGAGATTTGAATTTGAATTTGAATTTGCGGAATAAGGAATTTGAATTTGGAATATAGATTGGAATTTGAGTTTTCCTTCGATATTACACATAAAATCTGAGATAAAATCCAAATAAAATCCAGATAAATTTTAAATAATTAATTTGAAATTAAATTTTTATAAGCGAATTTTGGGATGTTACAATTGGTTTCGGCATACTGTTGTTTTTAGTTGATCTTGATGACTTGATGTTGTTATCGGATCGATAGATCACAAACACTTGGTTTGATTTGATACTAGATGTCGATGCCATTTTACTATTACCAATGGAGAGGGTGAGATGCTATTGATGATCATCTAGTCGCATCTTCTTACTAGGCCATCGAGGGCGAGCACACACGATTGTGTTTCTCTATTTGAGTTTAACTATGCAAACTCTTTGTAAATCATATATGAATAGTTCTTCAAATAGCGGCGACATCTTGAGAATTTCCCTAAATCTCATATCATAATCCAGGTGGGAGTTTGTAAGACTGCATTTATGTTTATGGTTTGTGCTATTTATCCTCCGTTTTGCTTTCAATATCAATTAATTTAGATAAGTAGACAAAATTGTGCTAAAATTAGTGAACAACATGAAACCATTTTGAAGGATGGAATATTCCTCTCTTAATCACGTTGTATTTCCTTTTTATTAAAAAAAAGCTTATTGATAATGAGTTAGCACTTTCGGTTAACCCTTTTTTATGAAGTTATTTTAATAAATCGGAATTTCTCCAAAAGAAATCCCGAACTGGAAACTCGCATTTGAAATTTTCTAGAGTCTGCTTTAAGTACAACCTTTTCAATTTCTCACAAATCTTGATTCTTCAGTGATGAAATATATACAAGCATGCATATAGTATCTCGAATCTAATTCTAGCCAGCATCATCATTTTTAACAGCAATTATCAAAGTAACGATCTTAAGGTCAAAGCATACAATTAATGCCTCAGAGGCGAATAACTCAAATAAGCTGCAGCGAAAGGAAACGAAATAACTTCAATGAAACTCATCCATATGCCCATAAACAATCGATTAGGGTAGCGCGACCTAGTTCTCCACGATCTTTGAAGTAAACCTTGTTGACCAACGGTGAATTGATGTAGTCTTTATCAACTGAACAACACTGTTTATAGCAAAGTGAGTACATAGAGTACTCGGCAGGTAGCACCACATAATGCAACTATAGATGATGGCTTATTCCGAAAGATATAACATCTATGGTTCTTTTGCATAAAAGCAATAGTTGCAGTTGAATATGCATAATAGATTGAAAGCGTAATTTAAAACAAATAACAATAATAATCTTAACAAGTATTTTCACAAAACTCACATAACCCGATCATTTTCTTTCACATAAGTGCATAAGTTTACTCACACAATTGCCCTCCCAATTGTTTTATGAAAATCTACCCTCGTGTGAAATCCCCAAGCATATCCATGACCACAGAGCGGCTATTTGGATAGAGGTTTGTACACTTTACCCACAAGATGCAATCAACTTGTCAGGTGATCACAACAAAACCTTTCCAAAACTTCATCCGAACAATTGACCACCTGTTGTGCAATCTTGATGGCACCAAACCCCCACAAAGGTTGTTGGCACATCGCACACCGTTGAATCTGGACACGGCGAACCGCTCATAAATGTGAATCATCACACGAGACATAATCACACATCCACACTGCACGTAGCTTAACCTATCTTCTGAGTAATCAATGTCAAGACTCATGACTTACTAAGTTAGGCATGTCCCATACCGGGCATGTGGTAAATGCGGTTATATCTCGGTTCAATGGCGCACAAAGTTAAGTCCTTAATTAACCAAGACAAGGCGCCAATTACTACCAACTATCACATTCATTTTTTACACACATAGCTCCACCATATCACAATTCCATCAACTTGCCTCGGTCTAAAGCTTTTCCCTTTGTTGGTTAAGTGCAACACATGCCAACAATGAGTAACAACATACTACACACAACTTTCCATAAAGTATTCCATATTCACTTAATCAAGTTTAGATTTGCAACTTAAAATGATGTCAATAACCGGTTGCATGATAAAGCGGACTATTAAGTATCAAACCAACCCATGTTGGTGCCATAATGACACCAACTAGTAATTATCCAACTAGAGTGACAAAAGCTCATGATAATATAATGAGCAAGGTGGATATAATCAAGTAGGTGTATAGGTAATCCCAAAGCATTTAAAGAATTAAATAATTAAAATAACATGCAATAGTTTGAATCAAAGTAATTTTGGAAAAAGCTGGGTTCAACATGGTCAAAGGTACAACTTACCTTGCTATAACAATAATGTTCTTCTTTTATCTTTGATCTTGTACTTCCTTGACCTTGACTCTTTACATACGATTTGAACGTCAACGTCTAATAAGAGAAAGCGCAAAAATAAATAAAACTCAAAAGACAAATCAAATAAACTCCAAATTAAAATTGAATGATACTAGAAGATAGGGATTGATTTTAGATGAATTTAGAAACTTGAATGGGTTCAATCGGAGTTCGTATGAGGAGAACAAGCTCTCGGAAGTTTGATTGGGAAGAAAAATACTAAAAAAGAAAGGAGAAAGAAACTAACGGTGGGGTGCGAAATATTCCCAGAATATTTTATTTCAAAAATATTGGAAAAAGGGTGAGTGTATTACATGTGGGGCTAAGGGAATTTAAGGATTTTCAAGAATTAAATTAATTCTAGAAAATAGGATGAGGACTCACATGTGGGCATTGGTCCATGGACCATGTCCATGGCAAAGGTGGTTCATGGTGAACCAGAGTTTATGTGGCTAGGATTTGACTAGGGTTGACCAACATTCGGGACCCACATGTAAGTGAGAGGTGGGTCTTATGTTATGGTTTAAGTGGGTGACATGTGGGACACAGTAGCAGATGACAAGGCATACATGTCATGCAATGAAAGTGATGTGGCGGCGGGTGGCATGGCGTGGTGGACACGAAGGATGATGAAGTGAGGTGGCACTTTCGCGCAAAGTGGCGCATGTGGCTCGCCGAACAAGCGACCGCAGTGGCGCTAGTGGAGGGCAAAATGGAAAGAGGCGACGAGGTGAAGAAGATGGCGTGGGTGCGAGGTCAGCGGCATGTCGGAGATGGCGTGGCGAGCTCCAAGCTGTGCATAAGCTCGGCCCGGTGACAATGGAGTTGCGGTGACACTCGGGAAAGGGAGGAAGCCGGCGTAGAAACGCGATCACGAGGAGTAAGATGGTGGTGAAGGTGAGCAATGAAGCTCATCGGTGGGCGCAATCGGTTGGCGAAGGAGGCGGCCGGAGAGGAGAGTATCATATGAAAATTTCGCGAGGCACACTAATAATGATCACTTATTAAGTTTCATCCATTCAATTCTTAGTGATGCTCAACACCAATTTTAATGTACACTAATTGTCTTGTGGAGATTATCATTAACCATTGGCGATCATATTAATCATGGAAACATTTATGGCCCTTCTATTTGCAATCGCATAAACCTTTATAAACATAGATTCAACATTCCACCTTATGTTTAGAAATTAGGAAAATTATTATTAAAGATTTAACAACATAATTTTCTATAAAACAAGGTTTCACAAAGTGATACATCAACATTCATCTGGTCCTTTATAGGAGGATGGCCTAGGGCTTTTATAGCCTCGAGGCGTGTGGGCGTGGATGCCAAGGCAGCGACATAGAGTCCTGCGTGCACTGCAGCGCTAAGCTTGATGGCTCAAATCTTCCGAGTGGGCAGTGCGAAGCAGGGGAAAAAGCGGGCGGAGGCGGAGGAGGAAAGGTGGCGGGGATGGGCGGGTGGAGGAGTGGGCAAGGAGAGCTAGATAAAAGAAGCAGGCAGAGAACAATTCAGCTCAAGAGGATTTTCTGAATTAGGAATTGATTTAAGAATTTAGAAAAATGCTAAAAATTCAAAAGAGGCCAAATAAATAGCAAATAAATTCAGAAAAATCTAAGAAAATTTAGAAAAATTCCTTGGAGCACAAGGAACCCAACTAACACTGTTTTTCATTTAATTGATGTTTAAATTAGTCAAATTAAAAGTTTAAATTTCAGAAATTATGAATTAAGCTTTATTAATTCAAGAAAAATTGGTGAAATTTTTTTCAGGAATCTAAACTATTTAAAAGATATTTTAAAACCCAAATTTTGGGATGTTACACTATGGTTGCCAGTGTTCTCCAGGTTTTGAAGGAAATCCATAGTGGTTGTAGAGGTGTCTCTGTCTCTGTATCTCCTGATTCTCTTCCCCGCTTGTCACTTGTTAGGGCCAGCTCTGGACCAGAGCGAAAGGAGCCACCCAAAGCCCATGGATCCATCTTAGAAGATAGTGTGTGTGTGTCTATATATATATAGAGAGAGATAGAGAGAGAGAGAGTCTATTACATAGCTCTTTTATCCCCGGAAATATGAACATTTTGTAATGAAGAGTGGTACGTTTTGGACCTCTGAACCTCTTGACCCAATGACTACCACTATACCAATAGTTTTGTTTATCTTAATAATGTTTTTCTTATAGGCATGCCAAGTTAAAGCCTTTTATTCTGTCTCATCCTGTAAGCACCGGGTGTTGTAGTTGTTTGTTCAAATGGGCAATCTTCGTGCTGTTTCTTAGACTGATGGGTGACATCTAGTCTGGACATGCTTAAAGTATGTGATGAAATCCATTAATTTTTTTGAACATCTTCATCCAAAGAGTTGATTTCTGAAAAGAAATATTTTTCGAATGCACTGGTGTTGTTAAGCTTAGAAAAATATCACACAAGTCAAGGTAGCATCTATGTGAGATTGGACAACATAAAACTAATAAAACAAATTTAGATTCAATATTTTGTTAATTTGTCTGCATTTGAATTACACATGTAACAGTTAGAATGATATATAAGCACCAATGTACCGATTGCTGCTCACTTCCCAATAAATTATAGATGTCAATGAGTGTTTACTGGCAAATTATTGCAATGGCACATGTCAAAATTTTGACAGGAGCTATAATTGCACAAAGTGCTCTCATGGAAAAGATTTTGATCCAATAAACATGAAATGTGTGACATCAGCTAGGCAACGCGATCTTCTTCCTGGTAAGTCCATATGACCCTCTAATTGTGGTAACAGTGCACAAAATGTGAAGTGATATCATGACCGTAATTAACGGGTGTAGGTATTGCAATTGGAATTGGCTGCGGCCTTGGATCCATCACCATTGCATTGGGTGCAACTGTACTCACCAATAGGTGGAAGAAAGGCATCCAGAAGAGAATCCGCAAAGCACACTTCAAGAAAAATCAAGGCCTACTCTTGGGGCAACTAATCTCATATGAAAGCGCCACAAATAAAACAAAGATATTCTCCTTAGAGGAACGAGAGGAGGTAACCAACAACTTGGATACAACTCGTGTTCTTGGTCGTGGAGGACATGGCACAGTTTACAAAGGATTCTATCTCATCAGCATGTGGTGGCCATTAAAATTCCAAAATTGTGGAGCAAACTGAGATAGACCAGTTTATCAATGAGGTTGTTTTATTGTCTCAAATCATCCACTGCATTGTGGTAAAGTTATTCGGTTGTTGTCTCGAATCTGAGGTTCCCTTGCTGGTCTACGAGTTCATATCTAATGGAACTTTGTAGGACCTTCTTCACATTGATATTAGCGTTAAATGCTTGCTGTCATAGGATGGTCGCGTTAGGATTTTAATAGAAGCAACAGGGTCCTTACTTATCTTCACTCAACTGCTGCAATGCCAATTTTCCACATAGACGTGAAATCTTCCAACATACTCTTGGATGGCAGCTTTATGACAATGGTTTCTGATTTTGGTGCTTCAAGTTCTGTTTCACTTGATGAGACTCATGTGGTGACTATTATCCAAAGCACATTCGGCTACCTAGATTCAGAGTATAACTATACCGGCCAACTAACTGAAAAGAGTGCTGTATAAGAGTGACGTATATAGTGTTGGAGTGATACTTGTGGAACTTTTGACAAGAAAAAAGCCAATTCTTATCAATGATCTAGGTGCAGAACAAAGCTTGTGTCATTATTTCGTTGAAGGACCTCAACAGGGAGCTCTCATGGAAATAATGGATTCTCAGGTTGTCGAAGAGGCAAACCAAGAATAGATTGATGATATTGCGTCGCTTACAGAAGCATGCTTGAAACTCAAAGGAGGTGACAGACCTACTATGGAAGAAGTAGAGATGAGGTTGCAGTTCCTGAGAACTAAGAGGGTAAGAAAATTCCAACTTTGCCAAGGAAGCGATGGAGATATTGAGCAGTTTTTATGCCCCAAGTCTAGTAATTCTCATGCACAGATCAATTTTGTCAATGCTATCGGTTTAACACCTGAAAGCACCTCCGGGTGCTACAGTTTGGAGCAAGAATTTTCTTCCTTAGTCAGTTTGCCACGCTAACTATATATTGCAATAACATACTCAAGGGCTTGCTAGGATGTGTCTGAGTTAACATGTATTTTCTATTAGGATGTGAGTTACCATATATTTTCTATGAAGAATATGTCACGTAGTTCACTTTAGACGAGAGTATGTTTGGTTTGAAAAAAAAAGGAGACAAGAATATGTCATGCTGTTGCACTTCCTATACTAGCACAATGTATATGTAGACCCTGTCACTTGTATATTCAGCCTGTAAGGTACTATAATTTAAGATACCTCATTGTATTTAAGCTATGGTGATTCTGTTCAAAATATTTAAGCTATGGTGATGGGGAAAAAAAGGTAATTTGTAGTGTTGTCCACAAGTCCATCAATAATTTCATGCCTCCCATTGGCAATAGCTTACCCAGTAGAGGTTCCATTAGGTACTGACTGACATCTAATTTAAATTGTTAAGACAGGTATCATATTTTGCTGCATGTTCACATAGGAATAATATGGTAAATGACTTGAAAGTTGTAACTGATAAATAACAGGCAAGACAAAATCAGGACCAAAGGAAGGAAGGCGTCCATTGGATGTCTTTGTATAACAAAAAGGCATGAATGGCACTGCTAACATATTTTCCTTCACAAAATCAAGCATTCACACTTTCACAGTGTTCCATAAAGAGCTGCAAAACTGTATTACAATTTAGTAAGCACGTGTGCTCTACTGCATAAACAATTGCTCCATAGTAGCTTCACAAGACACGCAACCGATGCATAATGTAATCAATTTAACATTACCATGACTCTAGTTTACACATTCATAAATGTTAGGATTCAGCATCTCAATTGATATCGAAATTAGTTTCACATTTTAATCTCCAATCATTTTGCAATATAAGAATATAGTGCGTGTGTGCATAGATCAGTGCCTAAAATTATAAGTTTGGAATGTTCTGTTTCAATATACAGTAACTCTGCCTTAATCCATCCACATGGACAACATTGAACCACACAAAGCAAATACTAGTAGATATGATTTTTTTTTCGACTTCTGAATGAAAACTAGGGAAAAAAGATCAATTGCGTGGTGCTGTTAAGGAGGCCGGTGCCATGGAACTGAGGAAGCATACCCGTTCCAACAGCCAACCGGAGCGAGCTCCCGACGACCACGCGTGGTGCTGTTAAGGAGGCCGGTGCCATGGAACTGCGGACTCGGTTTCGGACGGTGGCTGTGGTGGCGTACGGACGTGGCTACCTCGATCGAGGGAGAGCAGCGGCTGCCAGCGGAGGACAATCAGGTCCATGGAACTGAGGACTAGCTGATAGATGGTCGAGATTTGCCGTGTCATCGTCTTGTCGACTTCCTAGTTTCCCTGGAAAATTGCTCTTTCCTCAAGTGCCACTGGATGAGATTATGTTGCCCTCTCATGCCACTATTGTCCATCTTCTGTCAATGGGTTGTTAAGTGAGCTGCGAAAAGACTAAAATGCCCTCCTTCTTTCTTATCTTTCTCATCCTCCGGTGACTGGGTCCATGTGCAAGAGAGATATTTTGCAACACATAAATATACCATACACATGGGCTCCACATGTCATAGGAATGGAACACATGGGCTCCATATGTCAAAGGATTAGAGAGATATAGGAGGAGGATGCCCCAGTGCCCTTCGTTCTAAACAGAGAGCGAGACAAAGGGAGAGCAAGGAGACGCACGGGCTCCTCTGTGGAGTTCCCCGATGCAACGGCGACCATCAAGGCAGCGGCGACCAGAAAAAAAAGAATGAGGAGAGGAGTGGAGTCCGTAGGTGGTGGCGGCGTCACCGGAGACTCACCAGAGAGCAGTGGCGACAGTAATGGAGGATGATGGCGACAGATCAATGACGGCAATAAGCTACAATTGACCAGCGCGTGAGAATCAGTGGAGGTGAGGATGCTATGGACGTAAGGAATTGAAGCGCAGCCTACCGATGGAGGAGATCGATTGCGGGGTGGTTCTTTTGGTCGATGGCGAGACGAAGCTCAGTACGGTTCAGCTGCAGGGTGCACGATGAAATTAATAGGGGGAAAAGAGTAAAGACGGGGTGGAACGCAACATGACGCGAATTGATTCTTGATTTTCTCACCAGATGAGGAGTTTGAGCTCGGCGGAACTCGACAGCAATGGCGGTAACGGCGTTGTACTCCTTCTCGGGCCGAGAAGAAGAAGAGGGAGGGGTGAAGGGAATGATGGTGAGGTGAGGACGCGAGGGGAAGGGGAGGCTTCTTAGCGGCGAGGGCTTCTGCCACCATTCTCTCTTTCTCTCTCTCCGGTGACAGCGCCATCCTAGTCCTACCTCCACCTTCGGATCAATCCCAAGATTCTCGGCATCGTCCCCCTCCACCTCCAGATCCGACATGGAAGCGAGCGCTATTAAAGTGGAGCTCAGGAGCTTCTAGGTGGCGTGGTGGAAGCCCAGGGAGAAGACAAGAGGGGCAAGATGGGTATTTTTTTTAATAAAAAAACCTAACAAGTTTTCGTGTGTTAACGTGTGATTGACCTAATAGAGTTCACGGAAGTGGCATGAAAGGGATGCGGAAAGTTTTCAGTGGTATGGAAGGAAATAATTTTTTCGACGGCATATCAGGAAACAAGTTTTTTGATGGTATATCAGGAAACTGAGAACTTTGTATGGCAAATAAGGAATCTTCTCGTTTATATAAAGTGTGCACGCATTTCAAGAGATTCAACTTTATAATTTTTTACCAATAATTAGTCCAACAATATGTACATTATGTGGGACAAAAAGCGTCTGAGTTGAATTCATATTTGAAAGTACTTTCTTATTGTCATGATTTTGTAGTTATAAATAACCTATATTATAAAAAGAATTAATTGTCAAAGTTCAATCTAAAACCATGCCTAATAGAAATCAACGGATGGAGTATTTCTTGGGTGATAAAATATACACATGCATGATGTCTCTCCAGTCTAATTCAAGCTAGCACTCCCATTTTTAACTTCTATGCTCGACGTTGATCTATCCAGGAGGACCAGTTTGCAACCCCAATCCTAAAGGAAGATGCAATACATCATGTGGGAGGCTGGGAGCACGAGCATTCCCTTCCCTTTTGGGCTTGAAGAAGGTTGCTACGCGCTTGAAAAGTTTCGACTTAACTGCACGTCAGGTAACATCACCGCCCTTCACCGATATCAGGTAAACTATCTCGCGGCCAACGTTTCAGTGAACAAAGGATATCTGAGTGTTAGAAACGTGCTGAGCAATTCAAGTTCCAACAGCGAAGTGACAATAGCTTCTCCAATCGAGGACGGTGGGTACATGGCAGAATACAACCCTCTGCGTGACCTTTCCGATTTAAAGATGGTGTGGTCGTGTGGGCTGTTACAAATTTAAATGTGCAATAGCTATGCGCATGCAAAACAGGGACACGACACGTGCCGCAGTGTCAACAGTACTTGCCTTAATGTCACACATGGGAATGTCAACAGTAAGTGCCCTCAAGGCTTTGATGGAAATCCATACATACAGGATGGCTGTACAGGTAAACTCACTCTGCCTTTTAGTTCAAATTCCAACCAATTGCATACTTTTCCTAGTACATGAGATGGTCGACTAAAACTTGGATAGCGAAACATCTAATGAGATTCATGTGATGCAATTCCTTGGCCATCTTGATCCAAAGAGTTGATTTCCTTTTTTAGATGGAATTGGAGTTCTATAAACTCGCTAGATGGCCAATTGAGAAAAAGTGGGCAAGTAGGCAATACAGTTAACACTTCCCTCACGTCTCGCTCAGGTATAAGACGTGGATTCAAAGCTCAATTATTATTTTAAATACTAGTAGGATGACCGTGCGTTAAATGCAATGGTATCCCAAACCTTACACAAATAATATTTCGCATCAACCAATACTACACAGCGATTAAATGCGGATCGGGGCGTTACAACTAGTAGGTCCTTTTAAAGGAGTAAAGATAAAGATTAAAAGCCTCTTGTCAATAAAGGAAAAGATAGATCTATTGTCCTTTTTGCTTTGATAATCTTTAGTTTCTGGCTTGCTGTCATATTTTTCTCTAATTATTATTTCTTGTTGCTAATGTGTTTTGTCTGCATTATCCACATCAAAGTATTGTTATTGTCGATGATCTAGTATCGATCTTACGGATGAATATTGAGTGTCTCCTAGAATTGAACTACGCGAGAGAATGATCTGATTTATCTGAGTTCGAGCCTTCTCCAGGATAATAACAACCCTACTCATGTGTTGTTGTATTGTGATGATGATTACAATCTAGAGAAAACTAAAGCCTAATGTCTTCTCCTTCGATATCCCCGATCTCTCTGACTTTGTCCTTTATATGGCGTATAAAGGGTGGCGATTTCTCGAGCCAAAGGGTGCCTTAACGTTTCATATAATGAGCACGTTGTTGGGAGTTCTTGGTAGGAAGTTATCATCTCCACGTCGCCTAGCGGTTTTGTCACGAGAGAGAGAGACATTACGTTTAGTTATTCGAGGAATAATAGAATATGCTAAGCTGTTACGTGTATTGAACATAGTGCATACGAATCCTTAATCAATTGGGCCCATATGTGCATAGGCTTTATCCTGGCAGGAGGCGGCTTCTTTGCCGAGTGCCTCGGGCACTCGGCATGACCGATATACACTCGGCAAAGGCTTTGCCGAGTGCTACACTTCGACAAAGGCGCTCGATAAGCGGTTTATCGGCAAAGACCCTTTGCGAGTGCACTATCGGGCACTCGGCAAAGGCTTTGCAGTGCTAATCTAACACTCGGCAAAGAAAAGTCGCCGTGACGGCGGCGCCACCGTGACGGCGTGTTTGCTTAGAGTGTCAAGGTCAAGCACTCGGCAAGGTCTCGCTTTCTTAGAGTGCCATTGAATCAAACACTTTCGGCAAAGGTGGCGTCATGCTGAGAGTGCAGCAAGGAGGACACTCGGCAAGCAGGCCATCTTTGCGAGTACGGCCCGTGGCACTTCGGCAAATCTGTGATGTTTGCGAGTGCAATGGCCTTTGCACTCGGCAAAGCAATGGTCACTTTGCAGAGTGTCATGGCCATTGCACTCGACAAAGTATTTGAAAACAACCTTTTTATTTGTTTTTACATCCCATCCAAACAAGCAGAAGATATATATATAACAAACATCATCAACATCACATATATATCATCAACATCACATATATATCATCAACGACACATATATATCACGAACACCACATATATATCACAAGCGTCACATGTCTCACAATATATTACAAATAACTTCAAGTAATCCAAGTGCTCCATCATCTACAACCATAATTGCAAATAGAAGTACCATTAACAACCACAAGTAGTATCACCAAGATGGCCAATGAGGCTGATTTGGTGAAGGATTCATCGAAGCATGAGGATCGTTCGATCCCATGGATTGATTCTGCACAAAGGAGAAGAGATTGCATGTGTGAGACAAGATAAATATATACCATACATGAATAAAACTTTCATACTCCACTAGGTTTGACCGTAAGCATGAACATACAAACTAAAACATTTATACTCACGGGGAGTAGAATAGTGAGGAGGTGGAGGTGGAGCGAATAGCGAAGGTGGCGGAGCTACACCGTGGCGCGCCAAGACTTTGCATGTCTTGAAGAATCTCCGCCATCCTCCATTGCTCGGCCTCCGCTCGGCCTCCACCCTCTCCATTTTCTCCATCTTCGCTTTGCATCTGCTCCGTATCCTCCTCTCTTGTTCGGTGGGCCTACAATATATTCACCCCAATGTTACAATAATGCAAAGGAAAGGTATGAAAAAACCAATGAGCAGCGAATAAACCGGGAATAACCTCGAGTGCCTCCACCGGTGGTGTGAAGTGTCTACTTAGGAGTCGTATGGCGGGCTCGTGCTCGTCTTGCTTGCTCGAATCTGGGAGGCGGGAGTAGCGGCCGAGTCGATTCTTGCGTCGCCAATCAATATCGCCCATGCTTCTTGCCTCCTCCCACCCTCATGGCGACTTCTCCATCAAGGTCCTCGGTGCTCGGATCGTACTCGGCCCATGGACCTCCCTTGCCATCGATGTGTACTCACTAAAGCGGTTGTGGGCGATCGCATTCTTTGTCGCCTCGGGCGAATCCTCCGGGTTGTAGTCGGCGTCGGACGTCGCCTTGCCCTTGTGGGCCATAGCAAATGCCTTGAAGATGGAGCAAAGGTGGCCACCATGTGGCCATTGCGAGAAAAACAACAAGATGATTAGAAATCATGCGAAATTGAGCGTTAGAATAAATAAATGAATTCGGCGTACCCATGTTTACTGCGTATCCGGCGAGGTTGCGGCTACCTTGATGGTGTGCTACACAGGCATCATCAAGCGCCGCTCGGCACAAGTTGTCGTCTCCTCCCTCGCGTGAGCACCACTTGTGCACCATCTGTTCCCGGCCTTTGGGGATCGCGGCGCACCAATAAGGAATCATCTGAGGCCATCAAGTACATGACATATCGGAAGATGAAATTAAGCCTACTTAATCTCAAAAGGAATCGATATTAATGTTACGTATTTACTGCAGTCTTGGTCGGTCGGCGTCATGGTTCTTCGTCCCTTTGGTGACCTTCGTTCCAGGGCGGTCCGTGGTAAGATTCTGACGGCTGGATCGCGCCTCGTAATGCATGTCCCCGAGCGAGTTTTTGCGGCATTTGGTAGCCACCGCATCATACCTGGCCTCATGTCCGTCTGGCATCTAAAGAAATCCGCATACAAACCACGATGTATCCATTCATTATTTCAAGAATGTCCAATGAATCGATGTATTGAGCAATGTAGTCGAGAAGACTTACCTGACTCTTGCTTCACCGCTCCGCCTTGTTGTTGAATACCTGCGGGCCGATCTGCGACATCGGGCGGCGGCGTAGTGGTCAAGCAGTAGGCGGCCCGTCACTCCGGCGTACTCAACCGGGCGAAGTGCTCCTTGCCTGAAGGCCGAGATGCCATTGACTTGGCGTGTGTGAGCACCTCCACTCGCCACAATCGTCGATTCTGCCCAAGTGATTAAGAAAAATTATTAATTTCTATTTTGATTTTCAACATATCATATAAAGTAGTGATAACATCTAAAGTTACTTACTTTTCCCCTCGAGTCGAATCGTGGGCGTCTCTCACGAGTATCGGTCGTGAGGAGGCTCGCGGGACCTCATAAGTAGGCGCTCGGCGAACTAGAGAAGCGGAACCCCTGGCTGTCGCCTCCTCCTCGTCGTCCTCCTGCGCGTCCTCCGCGCCTCCTCGTCGTCCTCATGTCGTCCTCCTGCGCCTCCTCGGCGTCCTCCTAGGGCACTGCTCCTCCTCCTCCTCCTCCTGCGGCAGGCGGCGGCGGCGACTCCCTCTGCTGTGCTCCTCCTCCTACTCTCCCCGGTTCGGCGGTCCTTGTCCTTCGGTACAAGGGCGTTAGCTTCCTCATCCCACCGCCCACCATCTTTGTTCAATCACGCAATTAAAAAGAGTAAACCAATAAGCCGAGATAAACAAGAAGTACTTAGAAAGAGATGCAAAATAAACAAAAGCGTAATTACAAAATAACATAGTATTACATGTATTAGAAATAATCTTCATAATCGGGATTAAATTTGGATCATAAGTCTCATCATCACTATCAATCATGTCGAAATAATCAACACTATCCGAATGAGCAATGTTGCCATTGTCATTGTCTAAATGTAATCGCTCAAGCATTTGTAAGTCCTTCACATTTTGCACCTCATCTCGGCGTCCTCTTCAATAACCGTTTCATTGTCTACTTCCATTCCGATCGCCGGTTAAGTCTATCTCAAACCTCCTTCTAGTCCCTCTTCTTGAAAGAACTCTCCGTCATATGTGTTTGGGTCTAAGTTGTAATCTTCATCGTTTGGGACAAGCACTTTACCGTAATGGCGATACCACATGCACAATATCCCAACCCTTAAGATGCCTTATGGTTTGACACGCATATGGGAGATAATAAACTTGCGTGGCTGTTGGGCCACAATATAGACATCGTCTCTGGTAAGACGGAATCTGTCAATTTCGACTAGCCCAAGATTAGAATATGTCCGTCTCATTACTTGAGGATCAAACCAATGGCATTTGAATATGGCGGGATTAAAGGTTTGGAACCATGAAACTTGAGTTAGTATATTTCTTCAATTCTTCCATAATACTCGACCTCATCAGCAGGCGTAAAAACTCGGAACTTGTGGTTCTTGATTGGGCGACTCGCTCGTAGCTTGTTGTCTGGCGATATCCATTCACGTCATAACGAGAAAATGACGACCCTATAGGCAAAGCCGCCGGCAACTGTCTCAACTTCGGCACACATAGGCGCATCCCTCGTACCTGCAAGCTCAAGCGGGATACATCGTTATATTATTCGCGCGTCACGAGTAACTTGGAATGTCAAACTAAGTCGAGCTAAATTGGATGGTACCTTCCGTTTGAACCAAGAAATGAAATCGGGCATTCCATTTCCCGCACCTGTCTAAGAAGGGTATCTACTGCGTGGGTAGGATCCTTGATTGGCCTTGAAATTCATGAAGAAATTCCTGTACCAGCGAGAAACAAGGGGTTGGATGCGAGAATAGTGGCGTATTTAACAAGTTCGTTGAGAACTTCTTGCATGTCTGGTGCCACTTCGTCAAGGTTGGTCAACACGTATAGCATGATATGGCGCCACTCTTCATGATTCAAGGTCTTGGGGTTCGATGCACTTGCGCTTCAGAGTTGCCCTCGGAAAAAGTGAGGTTCGATTCATTTTCACCGACATTATAACGAGGGTGGATTATGCACGCTAGGAGGTTGTTACCATAGTATGTTGTTGTGAAGTTCGCCACCTCCTCCGAATGTATGCCTCTGCAATGGAAGCCTCGATTTTGCATTTATTTCTACATTTCTTTGAAGAACCTTTAGACATCTCTCGATTGGATAGCACCATGACCTGCAGGCCCCCCCCATTCGTGCCTCGTGCGGGAGGTGCAAAATCAAATCTTTGCATCGGATTGAAGAAGCGGGTGGAAAGATCTTCTCCAACTTACGAGCAACACGGTGCCATTCTTTCCAAGTCGGCAATCACGGTCAGAGATAACTCCTTGGCACAAAAGTGGCGAAAAGAAATAGCTCAACTCTGCGGCACTAGCGGACATGCTCGAGGACATAGCCTCGAACCATCGCCGGAAGAAGCCGCTCAATCCATATGTGGTAGTCATGACTCTTCATCCCTAAGACTCGCATAGTAGATAAGTTCACTCGCCTCCTCGGATTAGATGCATACCCATCGAGGAACATTAACGTCTGGATCCATTCTAGTACTTCCCTCCTTTGGGGCTTGCTCAAGACAAAATCGGCCTTAGGCCTTCTCCATGTCTTCTGCGCCTAGGAGGCTTCATATGTTGGTTTGGTCTATCGCATATCGTTGCGGATCCTCTAACCTTAACGTTGTCGTTTGACTTGTCGATAATGTCCATGATTGTTGCCCAAAGTGCCTCGGCAACATTCTTTTCGATGTGCATTACATCAATGTTGTGTGGAAGGAGAAGGTCATCAAAATAAGGGAGCGAGTCAAGTCCGACTTATGAGTCCACATATGTTGCTCACCATATCCCACAAAACCACCTTACGGATTGACCACGAGACCATCTATCATTCACGAACCGCGGCACCGTTATTATCGGTGGTGCGAGTGCATCACTCGACACCTTCGTAAAGTTCTTGATGTCTCGTCTGAATGCATGGTCAAGAGGAGGAATTGCGATGTTTGTCGAGCGATGAATACTTGCCACCCTACGCAGCCAAATGAACCTCGGACCTTCCTTGCATCTTGGGCATGGGAACTTCCGTGAACACACGGTATGAGAATATCCCATCGCCGAAGTCATGCGAGGGAGTAGTGGTACCAAACATGCATTTTGAAGTTTTTCTTTGTAGCTCGATCGTATGTCCATACCCCTTCCTCCCAAGCACGGACCAATTCATCAATCACGGGCTCCATGAACACACCCATATTATTCCCGGGTGTCGGGGAATTATCAACGACAAGAATCGTTACGTCGTTGAAAGCATCTGTGGGGAGATTGAGGGGATAACGAACACGGGCCAACATGTGTATGGGGCAGCCATCATTCCATAAGTTGAACCCATCATTGCCGGTATAACACGTACATTCGAGCCTCTTTAGCTTTCTCATGATGAATGCCATCAAAGTGGGTCCATGCTTCACCATCGGATGCATGTACCATCTGTCGAGGATTGTATCGTTTGCCATTTTGTGCCATGTCATCATTTTGCGGATTCCTCGGTCATGTATAGCCGTTGGATCCTCGGTATGAGCGGAAGGTGCCGTAGGATTGTCACGGAATGTCAAGTTGCCTCTTCGGCCATCACGAGAATCTACCTCCGAGAACCTAGATGATTTACACTTTGGGCGATACTTTGCTTCCGTATTCGTTCCTAAATAGGGCGCACCCGCCGAACAAGCATGTATCTGCTCATCGGCATCTTAAGTGCGAAGGAGTTTCGTGACTCGTGCATGCTCTTTGGCGAAGGTGACCCTCCGAGCGGTGCCAATAGCGTCAACATACCATCGAAGCGTCTCGACTCGGGCTATATTGGGACTTTAACGCCATTATCGTCCAATGGCATCGGTTGAGAAACCTTTGTGCGGCCGTGAAGGGGTTTTACGTCTTGTGGCAAACATGTAAATAAAACGCCTTTGCGGTTGCCTCTGCTCCTCCTCCGTCGTCCTTGACTGAGCGTGCCTCGTGATAGTCATTTAACATGTCTACTACCCGACATCGACATCATAATCCTCGGCGCGTGGTCTCACCACCTCCTCTCTCATCGATCGGCTTCACCATGGTAGACCCACGGGTATAGTCTGCCGTAAATCCATTCTTCAAAGATGTTCCCCATGACCTTCTTCGTTTGTCTTTTCTGTTTGCACATTTCTTTGTAGGGAATGACAAATTTTACTCGCTCCTTTAGCGCCACGCCAAATGCCCGTTCAAGAAAGCATCGGTCTTGTCGATCCATTCATTGGTGACTGACCACGACTTGCGCGGCCGTGTACATCCACTCACGGTCCTCCATCCTCTAACATATATAGCGGCGAGTAATATAAACATCAATTGCATCTACAGCGTTCCTACTATCTAATAGGTGAGGATAGGTCCTAATCCTGCGAGGATCCGTAGATGAGGTTAGTTTCCATGCTCTACTCCTATTCGAGAGCGAAATTTGGCGGCACCTCCCATTGTTCTCCAAATACCGTCTGCCGGGAGAGTGTGTATCAGGAGAACAACGAGGAATGATCTTGGCTCGGATCGAGCGAACCATGAAACTAACCCCTTATCATGGGCTGTCAAAAACGTGGACAATTGAAGCAGATCGGTTTTAGATATGGAAATATCGCATATTTCCAACCGTATCTCTTCGAGCAGAGAAACCTAAGCGGGTTCGTGATCTCGACCATGATACGGAAGAGGGTTATATCTAGGGTGGCGGTGGAGTCGGGCTAAGCGAGGCGTGGTGGAGTCGGTCTGCGATGGCGGCTGACGGCGGTCTTGAAGCGAGACCAGCGGCGAGGAAAGCGCGATCGAATCGTAGAGGTACTCGGCGCCCGCTCCGTAGCTCTTCTCTGCAAAAAAAAACATAAAGCTGTCAATACAAAATTTGGCTGACACCTCCTGCGGTGAGGTTTCCAAAACACCAAGAAAACCAACGACACGATGGCCGACATGCACATATATATGAGCGGCACGATGGCGACATGCACAAGATTATATCCAACCACATATATATAACAATGTCACAACCACTCCTCGACTACTTAGACTACCACCACTTTGCTACTCTACCACTACTACTACCGCAACTACTAGTAACAACTTGAAAACTTAAAATCCAAAGTTTTATCCAAATTCTCACTAATAGTTCCTACATCTAGAATTTACGCTATATACAAAGATGCTCCTCGCCAAAAAAAAAAAGAAAGAAAGCGCACTGGATAACATGAGAAGATTCGGTAAAATTCTCTGAACCAAAAGAAACCCAAGATCGGTTAGTGTACCGATTATCATTGCATGTACCCAAAAAGTTAGCGGATATTTACATTCTCCAAAAAACAAAGATTAATTAGCGGTACAAATGAACTTCTCAAATGTAGATTGGTCATTCTAGAATAATACAACAAATGATAGTAAGCGAAGATATTTCCCCAAGGGTAAATTACGAAAATGGGAGTATCAATGAACAAAACAAGCGCATATGTGTGCAATGACAACTCTATGCAAATGAGAAATGCTATTTCTAAGTTTGAGAAAGGATATCAAAAGCACTGTATAATCCAAAATATGCAAGAAAAAAGCGAGCTTGTAGAAAAATGTCTCTAGGTGTTAAAGATCATCCATAGGTATTCGAGCCACTATTCCCAAATCGACAAACAAAAGATTCTTAACTAGAACACATAAGAACAACAACTTACAACATAATGTAGAATTGGAAAATAGAAAGAGCTAAATGGAAAATTTTACAATTTTGTTATATTCATGAGATTCTCTTCAATTGTACTAATTATACTAATCGGAGAACATTATACTAATTAGGGTTCTAATTCAAGTGCCACATTATTGATCCAAACAATCGTGAGATCTCTGGCCGAGGCTCATAAAATTAAGCGAAAAATTAGCTCATCGACGAGGCTGGAGCTTAGGCGTGAGGTTGGTCTCGATCCGTGGGAGAGATGGCGAGGCCTTGGCCTGTGGCCATGGCAGTTGGCCTTGGCGTGGCGTGCGGCAGGCAGCAGCGGCGGCGTGCAGGCGGCAGTGCAGGCGAGCTGTGTGTGTGTGTGTGGGTGTCTTGTGTGTGCAGTGTGTGTGGGCAGTGGCAGCAGTTAAATCCCCTTCTTTGAGTGCCCCGATCGGCACTCGGGCAAGAGGTTTTAAAAATTTAAAATTGTTTGCAGTGTCTTCTCGACACTTTCGGCAAAACTCTCTTTACTTAAGTGTCATTTTTGACACTTTCGCCAAACCATATTTTTTTTCCCTTTTGACCTCCAAACTTTTCTGCGGTCCTCATACAATACAGTACTCCATGTTCCAATGTGGCATATTTCTCGGACTTGTTCTATATTTCTTTAATTTATTTCAATTAATTGAATTTTCTTGGATAATTCAAATTATAAGCGCTAGTCATTGAATAATGAAAAAAAATGAATGGAAAAATGATATTCATGTTATTTAGTATAATGTGAGGCCGTAACCGAGCAGACCACCAATTTGAACATCTTGTTCACGAAACATGACCACGAACTTGCGGTCGAGTTGTTTTTAAATTGTATAAAAAGCAAGCGAAGTCGAAAATCATGAAACTTGTCAAGATGTCATGATATCATATGTGGAGGCTGTGATAAAAATTTGAGAAGGTTTTGCGCAAGTTGTCACGTCTGATGCTTGCAAGCAGAAGAATCTCAGAAAGAAGTTGTCATGTATTCTTACTTTTTTCTAAGGTTTGTAAGCATAAATGCGTGACAACTTGAAAAAAATTCAAAATCAAAAAAAGTATGAAAATCAAAAATGTTTGGAAAAAAAAAATTGAGTGTCAAAAGTGACACTCGGAGAAGGCTTCTAAACAAAGGTGCAACTTTACAGGTGCCGTTAGGTGGTGCCCTTTCTTGAGTGTTACGGCTTTGCAAGTGCCACTCGGCAAACCATCTCTTCTTAGAGTGTAATTTTTTGCTTGAGTGCTCGGCTCGACAAACCATCTCTTTTAGAGGGGATGTTTGCCGAGTTCTTTCTATCGGCACTTTCGGCAAATAGCCTCTTCTTAGAGTGCAGATAAAAGCACTTTCGGCAAAGTATGGGACACTTCGACAAAAGCCGTCTCCGTAGTGATCGATTACAAGGTGGTTGTAGGAGACACGGTCATAGAAAGTCTTACGACCACAAGGTGGTCGATATCTGAACTTCTGACTACGATTGGTCGTGAAGGGCTTCGACCATGAGGTGGTTGTAGAAAAACTTCGACCACCTACATAAGTTTCTCTCTTATGAACATTAAGGGGCACTTAAGAACAATCGATGGTATTGTTATTTCTAATAAAAATTATAGATAAATAATCAATTGAGGATATTTAGATCCTCGTCGGTCATCTTATTTGGGTCTTTTTATGTTACGTAACAAAATTATGTGGAAAGGATTATTCTGAGTCCAAGGACTTTGTCTGAGAATATATATCGACTAAAAAAAAAGCGAAGGAGAAGCAAAATGACAAGTAAGAGTTAAAATGGATACTCTTTTATCTGATATGTCCAACTACTCAATCAAATGAGATGCATGTTTGGATGAAAAATATTACAATTTGATTAAACTAATTTTGTAAATATACACTTGAATTTGATAGCAGCACTATCCATCGTGTTTTCATTAGAGTACTAAAGCTTACGCCACTCAACATATGGCTCTACTGATTTACATATCGACTCATCGAGCCACAGAAAGCGTGAAGGGTGGTGATGGCAACGATAGTCATCAAGTTTGAAGCTACGTGTGGCTAGCCATGATTTCATGTGAAA
The DNA here is from genome assembly GCA_036346405.1 of Phyllostachys edulis. Taxonomy (NCBI): domain Eukaryota; kingdom Viridiplantae; phylum Streptophyta; class Magnoliopsida; order Poales; family Poaceae; genus Phyllostachys; species Phyllostachys edulis. The sequence goes on along the minus strand of JAYEVD010000213.1, from coordinate 395,900 downwards.
ATATTTGTAATTTTTTTGGTACATGTCATAATACATTTGAAACTACGAGTGCGAGGAAAAAAAACAAGAAAAATCAAAGAAAAAAAGTGCTCTCGGTTGATTTTTAATGTATTAAATAATGTTAAATAGTGTCAAGCATGGTGCACATGCACCCCGCCATGACGACCATAGAATCTGTGCTCTTGCCGCGCCACCGCCTCGTCGCGGTGAATCGTAAATAAACTACCTCAAGGAGATTGTGTTGTCTTTGCGTGATTTCATGTGAAAATATTTGTGGAATTTTGTTTCTAATACATGTGACAATACATTTGAAACTGCGAGTGCGAGTTAAAAAATCAAAGAATTTTTTTAAAGTGTTAAATAGTATTAAAAAAATAGTTTTAATTCCATTTTTTAACCTCACCCGCGCCTATCCTTGGCCATGCCTCCAATCCATGGCAAAGCCCCTCTCGCCTCGAGGCACGACTCGGCTGGTCAGTGCCTAGGAGCCTAGATTTCTGAAGTCTTGGAGGAGTCCGATCCTTTGGGGCACGGTGGAGGTTGAGTTTGGCCCCACGGGGACGGATTTAGCTACGTGTCATTGTAACACGACTATGTGATGCTATTTTTGGCATTGATGTCGAGAGGGGCCCAAAATTGCTACTACCACCGTCAATAGTGTGGTATCAGCCAAAAACTCGAAGTTTAGTGAGACCTAGTTAGTTCCTTTGTTTTACATGGAATCAAGAGAGGAGTGTGATGTTGATCGATGAAGGAAATTGTTTGCTGTATGTATAATGTATTAATGCGTTGGAATAAATACTAGAAGTGGCGTTCTAGTTTTTTTTTTGAACTGGCAGCATAGCTGTCTTTTCGATTAATAAAGAAGATCAAGTAGCAAAAACTAGGGCCGAGGCCCTAAAGAAAGATTAAAAAGTAATTACAACAGAATTAATTGCTCCCAATACTTCCCCTCTGCCAGGGTCTAAGCTCTTCCTTCTTCCCTAATCTTCGAGACCAGGTTCAAAGACGAGGAGAATCGATGTTTGAAGATACTGACATTACGCTCTATCTAAATCTCTCAAATAATTAGGATAACCATCGAGGCCGTTCAATGTCCTTGTGCATATTTGTAGCGGCGCTGCTACACACACGAAGGTTGCTGTACTACGCTCGTACGAAAACTCCACCTCACGTCCTCATGTGAGCACTAGCCTTGCACTACTCCGAGTGTCCGACCTCCCAACTTCCGACGCGAAAAAGGCAATCCTCCCCTCCTAAATTTCCAAGACCGAATCAAGAGCTAGACTTCTTTACTGAGAAGTTAAGAACCCAAATAAAAACAAATTGAATCATGTGCGATCCACCATCTTCTAGTGCTCCAGCGATTTAGAGCATTTACAACAGTCCACATCAGCTGTTACTAAAAAGTTGCCACATCAGCATTTAGGTGATGTGGAGGAGAGAAGGTGGGAAGAGAAGGTAAGGTTATTTCTAGATGAAGAAACTAGCAAATTGTTAATACCAAGACATAAGAAACAACCAAATACTTTATTGGAGACTTACTTGTTATCTAAAAACGCGTTTTATGGGTCCCACTGTCTTAAAGCAAAATATCTACTGGATCATCTGTGCAACCTGGCTTCATTATTGATATGATAAATGAGGTAAAATATGTAGGCCACAAAGTTGTACTTCATTATTGATCATCAAGAATCATACATACATGTAGCAATTAAAGTCTTAGACACAAGCGCAAGAAATAATTCATTGAAAAACTTATTTCTTTTTATTAAAGTGAGTACTCTCTCTCCTCGAGAAATAAGCTAAAAAAATGACCTATTGTAGATATTCTTATCCATCCCAACGAATGGAGGATCTATTCGTTGAGGCCCGCACCATAGCTTCGTCCTCTGCGAGGAGTCTAGCTTACATTGGCCGTACGCCCAATAGTTCATGTCCTTTATCATAATAAATTCTTCCGGCCACTCTAGGTCGTGGGGATCGCAATCCGTGTAGGCTCAACTCTGTAAATGTAGCTTTCTATTTTTATTAACAAAGACTCCATGATCAACGCCTCCACACTACAGGATGGAATCCTGGCCATACATATGTAAGTGCGCCAAGCGTGATGTACTCTGTATTCTGATGTTCTTCTTTGCATTGAGCTTATCATCGTATGAGGTGAGTTAACGCGTACAAATTGGGGTGATGAGCAACAGCGTAATAGTACAAAAAGGGAAATACGTATCCTACCTCTACACTTTAATCGATCAAGTGGAAGGACAGCATAAGTGCACAACGACTTGACCGGATACTTTTAATTCCAGCTTTCCGAGCGAATTGTTGGCCGATACAGTCAGTTTTCAAACCGTATTTACAGTTTTGACTAGATCTAACGCTAGCGTATAGTCACCGTCATATGCTATTGCCGTCTTGAAACATGTCGACCATGGCGGCGTTGCGACCTTGCGCCAAGACCTAGCCCGCCACCTCGGCATCCAAGACATACTGGCCCCGCCACCTCAGCACCCGGCGCATGGCTGGCGCATGGCCACCATGCGCCAACCAATAGTGGCTTTAATTAGTGTTAGGCAGGTTAGTTTAATAGAGTTAGGTTAGTTAATTAGGTTAGTTAGGTTAGTTTTAGGCTAAAATTTGGAGAAATTTTAAAATATAGCAAATGAGTTCAAAAAATTATGAAATTTTTTGTGGAGCCTCCTGACACTGTGTACTTGCTCGTGTAAATTTTTCATAATTTTAATTGTTCAGAATTGTTATTGCTATTTCGTATAAGTGTTATGTCCGTATGAATCAATAAATGTAGAAAAATGAGCTCCAAAAATTATGAATTTTATTTTGTAGGGTCTTCACGCAGTGGACTTGATTGTGTAATGTTTTGGCAAATTTATATGTGTTCTGTCGGACTGTTATGAAAAATTAGGATTTAGGTCGCGAAAATTTTGATTTTAGGTTTCGGAAATTAGGATTTCATGATTTCATGTGTCTTGGAATGATTAAAAAACCTCATAGTAGCCATCTTTCCTACTCCTCCTCCTCCTCCCTTTGTCATCGCCTCATCCGAATTCGGCGCCCAGCGCGACTCTTCTTTCTGCTTTCGGCTATAAATCTTGAACTCTAGCACTCACTCTTCGCTCATCTCAATTGCATTTCGATTCTTGTTCTTGCGATCATTCTTTGCGATCGTCGGGAGGTCACGGGAGGTCTCGGGAGGTCACGAGAGGCCTCGGGAGGCTCATTTTTCTACATTTATTGATTCATACGAACATGACACTTATACGAAATAGCGATAACAATTCTGAACAATTAAAATTATGAAAAATTTACATAAGCAAGTACACGGTGTCAAGAGGCTCCACAAAAAATTTCATAATTTTTTGGACTCATTTGCTATATTTTAAAATTTCTCCAAATTTCAGTCTAAAACTAACCTAATTAACTAACCTAACTCTAATTAAACTAACCTACCTAACACTAATTAAAGCCACTATTGGCTGGCGTATGGTGGCCATGCGCCAGTCATTTTGGAAAATGGCTGACGCAAGGCCACCATCTTGGCCGTCTTTGAGGTGGCGGGTAAATTTCTTTGGCGCCGCAGTAAATGTAGCGTCCGATGGTGGCGATGTCGGCCTGGCGATCTTGGCGCCACGATGGTATCTGCCGATGTTGCTATTTTTGCAAATCGACTCGATCGATCAAATCTGTAATCGATTTGAAAATTGGCGGGCCAAAAATTCTGTAAAGTGCCAAGTACAATTGGCGCACAGATTTTTAGTCATAAGCGCCACGTGCCCTGACTCTCTATATGTCATACCCGGAGCCCTATAAATCAAGAAAATCACTAGCGATCGCTAGTACTTTTGTTTTAACTTCTACTATATCATAATTTTTCTGTGTCACTCTATCCTGGAGCAGGTTACAATCCCAATCCTAGAGGAAATTGTAAGAGATCATGTGGAAACATGTCCATCCACTTCCGTTTTGGGCTTGAAGAAGGCTGTTTTGCACACGAGAAATTTCGACTTAGTTGTGTGTCAGATAAGTTCACAGTTCTCGATCGCGGAGACGACACAAAATATCAGGTGATTACGGTGTCAGTGGACGATGGATATTTGGGTGTAAGCAGCATGCTGTACGAGATAATAATTCGTACGGAAAGTGGCCGCTCCACACAAATCTTCGTGGAAGTGGACGGCAACCACGGAAATGAAGAGTTTCCACGCTCGAGCACTGCGGAAAGTGACTTCTCGCGCTCACGCACCGCGGGAAGTGGCCGCACCAGGCTTCGGTGTCTTTCCACGCTCCCCGAGCGCGGAAGGAGAGAGAGGAGAGGCTAGATTTGCAAAAAAAAAAAGGAAAGGTCTAGATTTGTAATTGATTCATCCGAGGGTCCAAAATAAAAAAATTCTAGTTCATACCATCAACGGGGACTTTGAGGCGCCTTACCAGAAAACGCCATGAAAGATCTTTTGAGTTCTCTGAAGAATTCGACATCAGGATGAGATGGGCTATTACCAACAACTTGCGAAGCAACCTCGCAAAGGAGCACATCATATGCATGCATCAGCGCCCACAGCGAATGCCTAAATGTCACCCATGGAAAAATATATCTTGGGTATCGTTGCAAGTGTTCTGTTGGCTTCGAAGGAAATCCATACGTCCAACATGGCTGCACAGGTCTCTCTCTCTCTCTCTCCATACGTCCAACATGGCTGCACAGGTCTCTCTCTCTCTCTCTCTGTTATGCAAATTAAGTCTTATTGTGTTCTAGTTTCTCCACACGATAGACCATAAGGTCAGAAAAATCTAGATAAAAAAAAATTGCCACAAGCAATCTAGGTATGTATCTGTCACCAACAACATGTACAAGTGATTTTAAAGACCATGGTGATGACTCACTTCATTCTATGTTGTTAGCAGACATCGATGAGTGCGTACTGTCAGATTGTTGCAATGGAATATGTCATAATTTTCCAGGCGGGTATTATTGCACAGCTTGTCCTCATGGTAAAGAGTTTGAACCAACAAAAAGGAAACGTGTAACATCTGCAAAGCAACGCAATCTTCTTTTGGGTAAGTTATACCCAACATCAACATCCATACAATGGAATTATCAAAAATGCAAAATGATCTGGTTGGGCAATTCCATCGGCTAAGCAACACAACCTTCTTGTAGGTATTGCAATTGGAATTGGTTGTGGCCTTGGTTCCATAATCCTTGCACTTTGTGCAACTGTACTTGCTAGCAAGTGGAAGAAAGGCACCCAAAAGAGAATTCGAAGAGCATACTACAAGAAAAATCAAGGTCTACTCTTGGAGCAACTAATCTCAGATGAAAGCGCCACAAACAAAACAAAGATATTCTCCTTGGAGGAACTGGAGAATGTGACCAACAACTTTGATACTACTCGTGTTCTTGGACGTTGAGGTCATGGCACAGTTTACAAAGGGATACTATCTAATCAAAGTGTGGTGGCTATTAAAAAGTCCAAAATAGTGGAGCAAATTGAAATAGACCAGTTTATCAATGAAGTTGCTATCCTATCTCAAATCATCCACTGCAATGTGGTGAAGCTTTTTGGATGTTGTCTCGAGACAGAGGTGCCTTTGCTAGTCTATGAGTTCGTATCCAATGGTACATTGTATGACCTTTTTCACGTTGATGTAAGCCATAAATGCTTGCTGTCATGGGATGATCGTATTCGAATTGCGGTAGAAGCTGCAGGAGCACTTGCTTATCTCCACTCAGCTGCTACAATACCCATTTTCCATAGAGATGTGAAATCTTCCAACATACTTCTGGATGACAGCTTCACTACAAAGGTTTCTGACTTTGGTGCTTCAAGATCTGTTTCACTCGATCAGACTCATGTGATGACAATTGTCCAAGGCACATTCGGTTACTTAGATCCAGGGTATTATCATACTGGCCAACTGACCGAGAAGAGTGACGTATATAGTTTCGGAGTGATACTTGTAGAACTTTTGACAAGAAAGAAGCCAATTTTTATCAATGATCTGGGTGAAAAGCAAAACTTGTCTCGTTACTTTGTTGAAGAATTTCAGGAGGGAACTATCATGGAAATAATGGATTCACAAGTTGTGGACGAGGCAGACCAAGAAGAGATTAACGATATTGTCTAAGCTTACAAAAACATGCTTGAAGGTCTAAGGAGCCAAGAGGCCTACTATGAAAGAAGTAGAGATGAGGCTGCAATTCCTCAGAACTAAGAGGCTAAGAAAATTCCATCTTTTCCCAGGAAACAATGGAGAGACTGACCCTTTGGTATGCCCAACAGCTAGGAACTCTAAAGCACATATCAATCTTGTTACTACTGCTAATTTAACATACGAAGGCATCTCGCGGTGTTACAGTCAAGAGCAAGAATTGTTATCCTCGGCTAGTTTGCCACGCTAACCATATACCCGATAACACAGTGGAGTGGTTGTAAGGATGCATGTGAGTTAACATACAGTTTCTTTGAAGAATTAAATTATGGAGTTCCCCTTTGTAGACCGTGTTAGTTGTATACTTCTATTATCTGCAATAAATATGCCTATAAGGGATATACTTAAGATACCTCATTGTATTTATGCTACAGAAGTGCAAAAACAAAAACATGCTTTGTAGCGTTGTCATTTGTCAACAAGTCCAGCAATAATTTCTTACCTCCCACAGCCAATGGCTTACTCAGTAGATGTTCCAATAGGTATGGCTAGAGGTGGCCAAATGGGCAGCCCGACACGACACGGGCCATTTGGGCCAGGGCTCGTTGCTTAGCCGGGACGGGCCGTGTGGGCCCATGGACTGAGGCACCAACCGAAGCACGACCCGATGGCCTTACACGTCGTGCCAGCCCAGCCCAGGCACGGTTAGCTCGCCGCGCCGGTGTCGACTCATTTAGCCCATCTAGCCTGAAAATTTGAATAAAATGTAAGACGATCCCATAAAATATGCAAAATTCAAAAAAATACAAAATAAAATTATACAAACTTATAAAATGAGCTATATAAAATTAAAAAACTACAAAATAAAATCACATAAATTAAAAAGTCAACCGTATAGAATTCAATAAACATAATAAAATCATACGAACATTAAAAAATGGACGGCCCTAACGGGTAAATCTTGAAACAAAGATGCAGGGTTGTGTCATGCTAGACATGGTACTACGCGTGTCGTGCTGGGCCGGCCTGCTGGGCTGAGGTTGCGACCCAAGCACGACACAGTGCGTCGGGTTGGGCCGGCATGGCCCGTTTAGGTGGTTGGCCGTGCCATGCCTGGGCTAGGCCAACAATATTGTGCTTCGGACCACCAAATGCACGGCCCATTTGGCTGATATTTGATATTCTAATTTAACTTGTCAAGACAGAAACCATATATTGCTGCATTTTCACATAGTAAGCGAAAGGTAGTAGGCCAAACAAAATCAGGACAAAAGGAAGCAACTCTTCCATTGGATGCCTTTACATAACAAGTATGAATGGCACAGTTGACATCTAACATTTCATTCACAAAAGTTAAAATCCTGCATTCACAGTATTGCATAGGGAGATGCAGAACTGTATTTGCAAGTCTACAAGTACTAACGCTGCATACAGAATAGAGTTGCTCATAAGTCTACAAGACATGTAATACTTTACTCCATGGTGATAACTCCACACTCAGCCTATAATCAATTTAGCATTACCATAAACGCCAGTTTACACAAATTCATAAATCTTAGGATGGCACATCTCAATTCATACCCAAAATTTGAAATTCGCTCATCACATTTTAGATTTCTAATCAACTTGCAATATTGTGTGCAACCTAGGTATATGCACATAGAAGCCATTAATTGATAAAGCAATACAGTTCTTCAAAAAAATAAAGCAATACACGGAGATTTCCAAGGGAACGCACCAATTCGAATAGACAACTAGCGCCGAGCTGACGGGGACGCGTCGGCTCGCCCTACCAGGGCCCTGGGAGGAGGTTCCGGTCTACCAGGAGCAGTGGGGAGGAGGTCCATCCGAGCCCGACGTGGACCTCCCCGACCCGACTCACTCCGCACCCTCCCCTCTTTCGATACTGCGGCGACCGGCTGACGGCGAAGAGTCCGGCGGCGCTGCGGCTGCCGGGAGAGGACGCACAGCGCGATACTAAAACTGACACCGAAGCGGTTTTTGTTGAAGATCGAGAGTTATGGGCCTGTGCGCCGTGGGGAATGGGCTGGTGTTCGCATGAGGCCCAAGAGTGGACTGAGCTTAAGGAACAGGCCGAGACCCAGCGGGCCAAGGCTGACACCAAGGCGGCCCCGGCCAGGCTGATGCAACCGTTTTTTTTTTGGAACGAAGACTGTAGCAACAATTTATTGTAGCGTTTTATTGTACAGAAGCATGCTGCGCATTGGATCTTATCCCTTCCTTCAAAATCAAAGTGCTAAGATTTACACGAAGGGAATTTACTTTGAGCTCGTAGGCTCGTAGAGAGAAGGTAATTTACGAGCGAAGCTCTATGACCATTTAGAGTGATAGAGAAGGTGGAAAGAGTTACTTATAAACTGCAGCTTCCAGAAGACTCAGCGATTTATCCAGTCTTCCATGTCAGCCAATTGAAGAAACACTTGGGGTCAAATGCCGTTCCTTTGGCCCATCTACCAATGGTTAGTGCGGATGGCAAGATCAAAACTGAACCAGTAGCTGTTCTGGGCAGGAGAATCGTTCTACGGGAAAATGTTGTAGCAGCTCAGTGGCTGATTCAGTGGCTCAATCTTGTGCCAGATGATGCAAGATGGGAAGATGTGTCTTTCATTCAGAAGATGTTTCCTCAGTTTAAACCTTGATGACAAGGTTACTCAAGGAGGGGGCATTGTCAGACCATTGAGAGGAAATGTTCGAAGACTTCTCTGAAGAAACGAAGTCGGCGCTACTTGTGATGCTTCAGCGATTTCATTCAACAGGCACGAACGGAGGCGATGAAGCGTTCAGACGCGGTAAAGGGTGATCCAACGGACGAATTTGACTTTGATAGTTACTACGTAGTACTATTTACCGTAACCCATTTGCCGTTTGGGGGTTTTGTCGCTGTAACTCTGAACTTCAACTGAAGTACATCACTCTAATTCGCGAAAACACACAGGTTTAATACCTAATCGCCAAAGCGAAGAAAGGAAGATCGAAAAGCAATATTATGTGTCTCTAGTTAGGTTACCTTGGAGTATTGCTCTCATCTCGGTAGAACATTTTCCCCAATCCTCATCTACCCCAAATTTGGTAGGACTTCGATTCCATCTCTCTGAAATTGATAGGGCCCTGACATCCATCCGAGCTCGACGTGGACTGCCCCGACCCGACCCACTCCGCACCCTCACCTCTTTCGATACTGCGGCGACCGGCTGACGACGAAGAGTCCGGCGGTGCTGCGGCTGCCGGGAGAGGACGCACAGCGCGACACTGAAACTGAAACCGAAACGTTTTTTGTTGAAGATCGAGAGTTGTGGGCCTGTGCACCGTGGGGAATGGTCTGGTGTTCGCATGAGGTCCAAGAGTGGACCGAGCTTAAAGGAACAGGCCGAGACCCAGCGGGCCAGGGCTGACAACAAGGCAGCCCCCGGCCAGGCTGATGCATGTCTCTTTGTTTTTTTTTCCCGGCTTTTAAACAGCTCGAGCAACAAAAATCTGCGGTATATTCACCTGATCCTATCCTCCGAATATGCCATGAAATTAACCAAGCGCATCTCCTCCAATAATATGAAGAGATAGGAAAACACAGAGATAAAACTGTAAATTACTCTAGCGCGTGCTGTAGCAAAGCACCACCTTTTTTTACTGTAGCAACCTTTTTTTTGAACGAGGACTGCAGTCTGCAGCAACAATTCACTGTAGCATTTTATCGCATAGAAGCATGCTGCGCGTTGGATCTTATCCCTTCCTTGAAAATCAAAGTGGTAAGATTTACTCAAAGGTAATTTACTGTGCGCTCGTAGGCTCGTGGCGAGAGGGTGAGAGAGGCAGGCGAACAAACAAACGACAGAGTATTTTTAAGTAGTAAAAAAAAAAATTGTATTCAGCCTTGTATTAGTGATTGCGATACATGTAGACTCAACTATGAAATCGCTTTCTCGTACATTTAACTGATGAGAAGACTATGGATCCACGCTCCCACATTACGGGATGAAATCCTAGCCGCACATACGTAAGATTAGTTAGAAATAAATGAAAAAATGGTGGCAAGTGATATACGTTAATCTTCTTCTTTTAAAGCTGAGTGCAAATGTCAGCAGAAGCATTGCCACGTCATCTCAAATTCTCTTACTGTTCGATTTGCCCTTGAACGGCTTTGATGCTTCAATAGTTCACAGAATCACAGGTCTTCCCACAAGTCTTTTACACAATTTTTTGGACTACATATATTAAAAGAAAAATGGGGAAGGCAGTCTCCTCTGTAAGCATGATTACAAAGAAACAATCAGGGAGCAAGTGATTTCCAAGCGAAAGGAAGATTCAATCACACATTTATCAAGAATTAAGAAAGATTCATTCAGGCATTTCTCAAGTCGGACTTTTCTTAGAGCTCTCTCAATTAATTCTCATATTCTAGGCATGTGAACACACAGATAGTCCCCAGGATGCCAAGATCAACACTAGACAAGGTAAAATTAGTTTAGGGGGATTTGGATGCAGATGACAAATTCAATGCAAAATGGCACTAACAAAATAGTATAAAATGGTAATGAAGACCTAGGGCATCTAAGAATTTCAGTACACAAGCAATGATCTGCAGCACAGGCAGATGGGGGCGAGCATTGCTAGTATTTTGGAGCAAAAGACTACTGCATATGTGAAAGACCAGAGACTATTCGGTGATCCAAAGCATATATAGTAATGTAGGAAGCAGAGCAAGTTCTCACGGCAGACAAGCATCGGCATATCCAAAAGCCAACTCCTATTGTGGCAAAAATGTTATATCTAAAAAAATTCTACTTAAGCTCGATAATGTCACCAAGCAGCAAACTGATGAAGCTAAGAAATTTCAGTCCGGTGGAGTATTATAAGCTGAGATAATAGAAAATTTCATTGCGTTCACTAACAATAGGCTACAGGAAGACAAATGGAAGTATAGAGCAACCATCTAGCTTTGTTTCTCGCACCGAGTGGCCATCGGCATATAAATTGATTACCTGCATATTGTTTAGCAAGCCTTATGGATGTAACTATTACCCGAAGCAATGACCACAAGGAATGAGCAGAGTTCTTTGTCGAGGCGATTAAGAAAACCTGAGAACTATACGAAGTAGTCGAAAGCAAAGTTGTAGGCACAGAGAAAGACCATGCAAGCATGATTGGGAAAATCTGCGCAACATGTGTAGGAAATGGTAAATGATGTATGCAGGAAATAACGGCAACAATGAAGGAGAGGCAGACAAATGCGACAGAAAGTGCTGTAGAACAATTCACAAAGGTTATCTTCATACTTAAACTGAAGTATGCAGTATACATTACATGGGTGTGGTAGCATGGTTGCGAATCCAAAAGAGGATAGTAAGAGGGCAGTAAAGCTATAGGTACTGGAACGGTTTTCATTTCAGCAAAACATAGTATACGATGAATGTAGGTGTTATGGATAGTTTCGCTGGTACTCAGTACAAGTGTCGGCAATCAAATAAGGCATAGCTATTGTTAATTATGGAAGGTTAAACTTATAAAGATTAGTTTTACAAACCGTAGTATTGCAATTAGAATCCATTACGGACTCTGTATTTCAGTAGGACTCTGCCTTGGCTTTGTATAAAAGGACTAGAGTATTGTAACAAGGGAAGTAAGCAATAAAAAAGTAATCTTCTTCTTCTAGCTCTGGCTTCTCACCGTTACCAGCTCTGCTCATCTTCAAAGGAATCTGCGATACATAACAATTTGGTATCAGACTCACCGATCCCGCCCACCATGCCACCCAAAACCGATCCGACTTCCGAAGCTCGACTGGACGGCTTGGAGCAGGCTCAATCGGACCTCCTTCAGGCGATCACCAACCTCCAGGTTTCCACCAAGCAGAAGCTCCATGATTAGCAAGTCGCCGCCGATCAACGGGTTGAAACTCTCGCCAACGAGATGCGGAAATTGTTCGATTCCCTACGCAGTCCAACCATGACCGCCCAGACGATGCCTTCCACCGGCGGCTCCGCGAAGAATCGGCGCCTTGAGATTGCCGCCGCCCCATCAATCGCGAGACGGCTCGCCGCTCCCTTGCCGACAATCGGCCGCCGCGCCCACCAGATTCGATCCGCCTCGCGTGCAGACAGGCAACGACCGGCGGCGCTTTCACGGGGACCGACTTGAGGAGCAACAGGGGTATCGCCAGCAGCCAGAACCACCTCGCGTCCAGCTCGATCGCCCTCAACTGCCTCGCCTGGAACTCCCAACGTACGATGGGTCTGAGGATCCGCTCGCCTGGCTTACCAAATGCGAGCACTATTTCAGAGCATATCAAACACCGGACAATGACAAGGTTTGGATGGCTGCCTTTCATCTGTCTTTGATTGCGCACTCCTGGTTTTATCAGCTGGAACGAGACGAGGGATTGATCACTTGGGCCATGTTCAAACACTGCTGCTCAATGCGTTTCGGATCGGCCATCAGCACTAACACCTTGGGCGCAATTAAACACCGCAATGCATCAAAGACGCTTGGCGCAGATGCAGCAGGAGTTTACTGATTTATTGTGCCATACTGTCGGCTTGTCGCGGACTCATCAGATGGAACTCTTCACCGCGGGACTTGCCGAGCCGGTACGCACCCATGTGGAATTAGCAGTACCCACTTCTCTGCAGCATGCTATGACATTGGCGCGTGCATATGATGATCGCGATCCAATCAGAAGCGCCTCGACAATACCTAGCCGGCCGATCGCGATCGAAACCGAAGCTTCGGTCGTCGTTTCAACCGACCTCCCGACCTCTGTCGACCACGGCTACCACATCTTCGCCAGCCCCGAACCCCACACACCCGGAGACCCACACGGGGTGTTTACCACTCACAACCTGCGAGATGGCGGATCGGCGACAACGGGTTTGTGTTTCAATGCGATGAACAATTACCGAGGCCATCGCCGCAAACGCTTGTTTTGGTTAGAAACTCAAGTAGACTTGGACTTGGGGAACCAATCGACGACCAATGATCCGAGGTGACCGAACCGAAATTTCAATGCTCATGATTCTGAGGATCTGTCTTGCCCGAACGATGCAAGTGAAGGTACACATTGGCGATTTTGAGGGCATTGCGTTGTTCGACTCGGGATCTACACATAATTTCCTCAATCAAGATTGCGTCGCGCCCTTCGCTTGGTCGTCCAACCCCATAGCGGTCTCCGGGTCAAAGTGGCAAATGGTGACAGGCTCGAATGTGGTGGGCTGTGCAAAAACACACCAATGTCCATAGCTCCTTCCAGGTTTGCAGTCGATTTCTATATCATTCCCTTATCTGGTTTTGATGTGATCTTAGGGATGCAGTGGTTAAGCACATTGGGGCTCGTCCTATGGAATTTCGCCCAGCGGCAGTTTTCATATTGGGAGCATAACCAACGGATTACTTGGACCGGTTTGCACGATCCTCCAATCACAGCGGCCCAGCTCTAGACAGTTGTTGGGGATGACCTCATGGCCACTCTCTTGGCCGAGTTTGCGCACTGATTTGCGGAACCGTCGGGACTACCTCCTGTTCGATCATGTGATCACCACATTCGTCTTCTCCCTAATGCGCCGACTATATCGGTCCGGCCCTACCGATACGCGCATGGTTAGAAAGACGAAATTGAACGACAGTGTACGGCAATGTTGACTCAGGGGATCATCCAGCCGAGCTCGTCCCAGTTTTCATCCCCGATCCTCCTCGTCCGTAAGAAGGATGCTTCATGGCGTTTCTGCGTCGATTACCGAGCATTGAATGAACACACAATCAAGGATAAGTTTCCAATTCCACACGTCAAGGAGCTATTAGACGAATTGGAAGGATCTTGTTATTTCACTAAATTGGATTTACGGTCAGGCTATCACCAAATTCGGATGTCCCCCGATGATGTGCTAAAAACAGCTTTCCATACTCACCATGGCCATTTTGAATTTTTAGTGCTCCCGTTCGGCTTATGCAACGCTCCTTCAACTTTTCAGGCAATGATGAACTCCATCTTACAGTCGTTCCTTCGTCGGTTCGTTCTGGTTTTTTTTATGACATTTTAATTTACAACCGCTCTTGGGTGGAGCATCTGCGTCATGTTCGACAAGTGCTACTCACATTGACTGAACACCACTTACATCTCCATCAAAAGAAGTGTGTTTTCGGTCAACAACAGATCGCTTATCTGGGACATGTCATCTCCGCCAACGGGGTGGCCATGGATCAGGACAATGTATCCGCCGTGCTTGATTGGCCCTTGCCGCGCAATATCCGAAGCTTGCGTGGGTTTTTAGGCCTCGCCGGATACTATCGCAAATTTATTCAAGATTTTGGACATATTGTAGCTCCCTTAACCAAGCTTCTTTGCAAGGATGGGTTTCGTTTTACTCAGGACGCCACGGTACTTTTGACTCATCAAATGCATAATTGCCGCCGCTCGCTGCTTCGCAACTTCTGATTTTGCCAAAGATGTTGTCATTGACTGTGATGCTTCCGGTATGGGATTCGGGGCAGTGTTACACCAAGGAGGACGACCCATTGCATTCTTTAGCAAGCCGGTTGTACCTCATCAAGCTCACCTGCCGGCATACGAACGGGAATTGATCGGGCTTGTTTATGCAGTTAGATATTGGCGCCCATACGTTTGGGGTAGTAAATTTCGCATCAGGACGGATCATTATAGTTTGAAACACTTGTTGGATCAGCGGTTGACAACGGTGCCGCAACACAGATGGATTACCAAGCTGCTTGGCTATGACTTTACGGTAGAATTCAAACCGGTCAAAGATAACATTGTGGCCGATGCCCTCTCACGTCGCCATGAGGATCTCAGTTTACATGCAATTTCATCGGCCAATTTTGCTTATTATGACGACCTACGTTGTCAACTGAAATCCCATCCGTCCTGGACTTCCAAGCATGCCGAATGGATTGCTGGCACACTATCGGCCGACTGGGAATTCGCGGATGGACTGCTCCTTTTTCGTCACCGCATCTTTGTCCCTGAAGATTTTCCTAGCCTTCCGAGCCTTTTTTCGGTGGCGCACTCGGTCGATCATGAAGGCCTGGCCAAGACTTGGCATAGGTTGCAGGCCAGTTTTTATATTCTGGGAGGCCGCCGTTTACTTCTGGCATTTCTCCGTGAATGTGTTACTTGTCAACGGTATAAGTCCGAGCACCTACATCCAGCTGGATTACTCCAACCGCTTTCGGTGCTGCATCGTGTTTGGGCCGACATCAGTATGGATTTCATCGATGGATTACCTAAAGTGGTACACAAATCAGTTATTTTAACGGTCGTTGATCGGTTTTCAAAATATGCTCATTTTATTCCCTTGAGTCATCCGTATACGGCTCAATCCGTGGCCCAAGTATTTTTTGATCAGATCGTCCATCTACATGGGTTTCCAGAGTCTATTGTCAGTGATCGTGACAAAATTTTTACTAGTCATTTTTGGAAAGATCTCTTCCGCTTAGCCAATGTCAAACTGCAAATGAGTATCGCTTATCACCCATCGGATGGCCAAACCGAGGTGGTTAACCGACAATTGAGATTTATGTCCGTTGTTTGTGTGGGGATCGCGTGCGACATGGCCTCGATGGCTCGCATAGGTTTGAATTCGTTATAATACATCATATCATTCATCTCTCAAAGCTACTCCTTCGGTTGTTTATGGGCGGCAACCTCCTACATTGATACCATGTTCGGTGACATTGAAGCGCATACGCACATTCGCAATTGTTGTTTAACGTGATGAATTCATCCAAGAATTTCGTTTACGTTTACTTGATCTCAACAACATATGAAGAGCTTGGCTGATTCTAAACGACGAGAGTTACAATTTCAAGAAGGAGATTGGGTATGGTTATGGTTACATCGGTATAAATTCCTCACTTGTTTCGGCCTCAATGTTAAACTATGCCCTCGTTTTTCGGTCCTTACAAGGTGATATAAAAAATTGGTCCGGTTGCCTATCGTTTAGAGATGCTTGCGCAGAGCGGCATTCATAATGTGTTCCACATTTCTATTTTGAAACCTTTTAAGTGGAATACCGGCCATGTTTCGGTTTTGCCTCCCTTCATCATGGATGTGTTCAACTTCAACTCGCAAACGTTCTTGGCGCCAGTCAATCGTGGTGTGTGGGAATTGTTAGTTCAATGGAAGATGGATTTAATGCACGAGCCTGTGGAAACTTGGATGAAGCGTGATGATTTTCAAAAGGAATTTCCAGATTATCAGCTCGCGGACGAGCTATTTCAAAAGGAAGGGGGAAGTGTTATGGATAATTTCGTTGGTACTCAGTACAAGCGTCGGCAATCAAATAAGGCATAACTATTGTTAATTATGGAAGGTTAAACTTATAAAGATTAGTTTTACAAACCGTAGTATTGCAATTAGAATCCATTACGGACTCTGTATTCCAGTAGGACTCTACCTTGGCTTTGTATAAAAGGACTAGAGTATTGTAACAGGGGAAGTAAGCAATATACAAGTAATCTTCTTCTTCTAGCAATCTTCTTCTAGCTCCGGCTTCTCACCGTTACCAGCTCCGCTCATCTTCAAAGGAATCTGCGATACATAACAGTAGGAAATAATGGCAACAGTGAAGGAGAAGCAGACAAATGTGACAGAAATTGTTGTAGAACAATTCACAAAGGTTATATTCAAACTTAAACTGAAAGTATGCAATACACATTACATAGGTGTGGTGACAGCGCTGCGAACCCAAAAGAGGATAAAAGAGGGCAGTAAAGCTATAGATACTGGAATGGTTTTCATTTCAGCAAAATGTGACGTATTGTATGTATTTGTTTCACAGAATACATCGCGTTTCAGCAGTTAGCAAAATTACGCTAAGAGGAGTTTTCACTAACCTCGCCAACGCCAAGGAACAGATAAGTGTGCTCCGCTAGGGTTCCACCGACCACCTTCAGTGATGCTAACAGACCTGCAAGGACCACAGATGTTGTTCCCTGCAATACATACACTTTTAGATAAATACAGAAGGCTACAAAACTGAGGGATGGCGTACTGACTTAATAAGAACCTTCTGGTAAAACGAAAAGTATCACGACACGAACAAAACAAGTAGTTCGTTTACCCGGATATCATCATTGAAAACAAGATGACCCTTGCTATATTTTGCAAGCAAATCAAACGCATTGTGATTGGCGAAGTCTTCAAACTGGCACAAGGAAGATCCAGTCTCACATTCTTGTGATAACAAGTAAAAATGATCTATATATAACAAATAATTTACTGGGAGTCTGCACTGACCTGGATGAGAACTTTCTCACCATAGATTTGCCTAACAACATTCATAAACTATTCCATGAGCTCATGGTACTCCTACCGTCAAGGACAATGCACAGATCCGATCTTAAGTGCCAGTTATCTTGCCAACACCTTAGTCACTCCAAGCAAAGTTTGTAGATGTACATACCACGCCAGTAGCACGTCTTTGCCGAAGACCAATGTAGAGCTCATCATACCAACATCAATTGTGATCGGGGTTTTTTGTATCGTTTTTTTTAACTAAAGGTGGGGGGTGGTTAGTAAAAATCGAATTTTTGGATTTTAATTTTTTTTTTAAAAAATTCGAACAAAAATCATCAACTGAGCTAGTTAGCATGGTAGCAAGATTCGAATGGGCTTGTATTACTGCACTCATTCATCAACTGAACAAAATAGCAAAATTGATTTTTTTTGGGACAAAATTCATCCAAATCACAAAATTCGGAACCGGTTTGTGTGTGTGTGTGTGGGGGGGGGGGTTAGGTAAAATTGAATTTTTGGATTTTAAATTTTTTTTAAAAAATTCAACAAAAATCATCAACTGAGCTAGTTAGCATGGTAGCAAGATTCGAATGGGCTTGTATTACCGCACTCATTCATCAACTGAACAAAATAGCAAAATTGATTTTTTTTGGGACAAAATTCATCCAAATCACAAAATTCAGAACCGGTTTGTGGCTCTACCGGGGGTCTGGCAGAGCCGATACTGCCAATAATTGACCGATTATCGGCTGATTAAAAAAACCCTGATTGTGATAGCCTGATAGTTAAGCACCGCAAAGTAGAAATTTACAAAATTGAGATGGTTTTTTTTTTTGCAGTTTCCTGCGAGCAAACATACCGGCATCAACAGATGTGAATGCTTACAGCTGACGGGCGAACTCCTCCAAGAACAGTGTAGCGAGAAAGTTTTCCAACAGGAATTCCCATTCCCTATAGAAGATCATTCCAACAAATATAAGGAAAGTTCCTAAAGCAAGCAGCTAATTAGACAAACATACCTGACAATCCAAATCTCCAAGCCCCAGAATGTGCTCTCCTTGCAAAGTTATTCTTTTTACATTATGAACAATTCAATACTTCAGAAGTAAAAATATTAATTTGGGCTACCTGAAGGTCCATCATGGCCATGTAACGCTGCAAAGGGACATTGTACTGGCGAAGGTTGTGCATGAGCTTCTTTACCTGCATAAACATTGAGAGCTTAGGAAAAAGAAGACCGAAATAATTACAGGTTATTGTAGCTAGTGATGGTTGCCCATACTTGGAGCTCCTAGACACAACTGTTGGATGAAGAAGCCCACGCAAGTACTGTGCATCCCACTCCTCCTCAGTAAAGGCGAGGCCCTTGTGATGTGGATCCCTCAGAAGGGTGTAACCACTATTGCACAAGATCGATTACATCAGCATTTTGTTTCGACATAGTGAACAAAAATTGTTTGGTGCATTGCACAGAATTATGGTGGTTCATTCGCATTAAACAGCATTGCAACCAGATGAACATGCTACAGCTGCACATGTTTTTCTAGTTCTCATGGGCATATCTGTTAGCTCAGGTTTTTCATTTACGTTCAGTTAAGCAACAAATTTGTTTGCTATCATCTACCATATGGCTGCCAAATTAGTATCAATTTCCGGTCAAATTTCACTGTCAGGGTAATAATCCTAGAAATTCTGATGTGTCATGTACTGTAATGTCTAGAGAAAGTAATGGATGAGGTGTAGGTGGACTTGGTCCATGGGTGCTGGGTCCCACTGACAGTATAGAGTGTGGGTGGTTTAAAGACAAGTCTGTTATCCAATTGAGGCATGGAAGAAATGAATTGAGATCTAGTTCCCCTCCTGTTCTTCCGTCTTCCCAGTCCCCTTCTCTACTTCTATCCCAATCTCTCAAATTACCCCAAATTCTGCTACTAGATTGTGTGATTTCCTCTCTCACAAGTTCGGGACACGACAACTTGCTCTGGGAAGACAGAAGAACAGGAGAGGAACTAGATCTCAATTCATTTCTTCCATGCCTCAATTGGATAACAGACTTGTCTTTAAACCACCCACACTCTATACTGTCAGTGGGACCCAGCACCCATGGACCAAGTCCACCTACACCTCATCCATTACTTTCTCTAGACATTACAGTACATGACATGATGCAACCAGCTCGATTACTCCAGCAATACTGGGTAATAACCCATAGGCTAAGGCAAGAAAAAAACAAATTTCAGCCTAACTGAACAGATTACATAATACGGTTCATGAGAAATTACGCAAACAAATATAAGAAAGGGACTATTTCTGCTTTGGTGAAAGCCCCACGACATAAAAATCCACTGAATAAACACACAAAAGAACATTACACATTTTGGTTTGCTCCGAGTGAAACAAGCAACAAGACAAACAAAAAAAGCGAGAACCAACCCTACGCGGCTACGCGTCCTCACTTCTAGGCACGTCAAAACTATAAAAACGGACTAAAATATTAGCTCAACCAAAGCATCACGCGGGGTAAACCGTAGACCTAACCAGATCAACACATGCACTGAACTAAATCAGCAAAAAAACAAAGAAAAGAAAAAGAACCCCCCAAAAACTGTTCCAGATCGACGCATCAAAATGTCTGCCCACCCAGATCCAACCCAATCCGATCCAAACCCGCTCACCTCGTGATGGAGAAGGCCCAGGGCGTGGCGGGCTCCTCCTCCGTGGCGCTGCCCTCGCCGTACGCGTCCTTTACCTCACCATCGGCTGCCGCCGCCGCCACCGCCTCCTTCTCGGTGGCTGGCTCCATGGCCACCGCCCACCTCCTAGCTGCCGCCAATCCGCATTGACGCTCACTCCGCGCCTCCTTGCGACTCGCCGCACAGGCAATCTGCCGTTGTCATTGCCGCTTGCCTCCTCCAAGCTTCCTCTACAGGCGGAGGCGCGATGCGAGGCGCAGGAGTCAAATTGAGACAGGGCATGGGCAACGACCAGCCAAGCAACAAGTCACGCGTGGCCATCGTGAAGAGTGATCTGGACGAAAGGTCTGAAGACGCAGTGTCACCGAAGCCGAAACGTGGATGGACAGACGCTTGGTTGCGAAAACGACACAGAGGCGAAGCGACGGAGACAGCACACGCACACTGACAGGTGGGATCGTAACGAAGAAGAAGCCAGGAATTCTCCCGCGTATAGATCAAAGAGAGATTACTAACATTAGAGGATACAAGTAAGGGAGGTCCGAAAATACCAGCCGTCGGATCGTGTCCCGGTCGTCTCCGGACCGCCCGATCCGGGCCGGTGCGCTCGGTGGGAACGTGGCGCTCGCGCGTACACGTCGTCCCGAAAACCCCTCATCCCCTCGCTCTCCGTCTCTCTCCTCCCGTCTTCTCTCTCGCGCAATCCCGCGCCATCGCCGCCGCAGCGCCATCCCTCCCCAGCCGCCGTGGTGCCCTCCCTCTTCCTCCCTCCCGCCCCGTCTGCCTCCCTGCACAGCCGCTGCGTCCGCGCCGCCAGCGCCGCAGGCCCTTTCCTCTTCCTCTCCTGCCCCCCCGGTCTCCCTCCCGCGCCGCTGCAACGCCCTCCCTCTTCCTCCCTCCCGCCCCCTCGGCCTCCCTACCCAGCCGCTGCGTTGGCGCCGTTCCTCCGTTCCTCGCTCTTTCTCCCCCGTCGCCCGCTCGGTTTCCCTCCCTCTTCCTCCCCCCACCTCGGTCTCCCTCCCCAGCCGCCTCTTCGGCACCCCCTCCCCTACCCTCCGGCGTCCTCTCTGCCGCGCGCCTGCGGCCCCCTCGCGAGCCCACGTTCCTCTCCCTCTCCCTCTCCAGAGCTGTCGCACCCGCGCTGCCGCCGGTCGTCCTCGGTCTCCCCCGCGCAGCCGCCGGTCGTCATCGATATCCGGGCTCCGTGTTCTCTGTGGTGAACTCAGCGGTAACTCCTCTTGCTTCCAACATGAGAAGGATTCGGCTTTGTTAGCTGCCGCTTCTATTGTCTACGCTGCCCGTAGCCAGTGAACACCTAGCTCTTTTACTTACTTTTTGTTCACTTGCTTGAGTATGTACAAATCGAAATTACCAGGCTTCCACTTCTGTTACTTGCTATATGATGTACCGTTTGGTACTACGAAATGGTGCAATTTTCTACAATTTTGTTTGCCTGTGTTCTTGGAATTCAGTTGCTTAGTGTTCAAATTTGCCATTGCCTCTTTCAGAATTAATGGTATAGTTCACAGGCTGTCAGGATACACAAATGTATCAATTGGACATCTTACAATGTATTTTCAATAGTTTCTCACTTCTCAGTGACTTAATGAGATAGCGAGAAGAGATGAACTGAACTGTTCGTTGTCTTGAGGTACTTTCTCCTGTGACTTACACAAATTAGATTCTACGTTTTTCACTCTTAGCCATTGTGACATACGTCAAGACTTGCTTGAGTATGTACAAATCGAAATTACCAGGCTTTCACTTATGTTACTTGCTATATGATGGACCGTTTGGTACTATGAAATGGAGCTAATTTTCTACAATTTTGTTTGCCTGTGTTCTTGGAATTCAGTTGCGTATTGTTCAATTTTGGCATTGCCTCTTTCAGAATTAATGGTATAGTTCACAAGCTGTCAGGATACACAAATGTATCAATTGGACATCTCACAATGTATTTTCAATAGTTTCTCACTTCTCAGTGACTTAATGCGATAGCGAGAAGAGATGAACTGAACTGTTCGTTGTCTTGGGATACTTTCTCCTGTGGCTTACACAAATTAGATTCTACGTTTTTCACTCTTAGCCATTGTAACATACGTCAAGAGGAACAAGTGAGTTTCCTTTTTGAATGAATATTTCATAGGTTAGTAATGTCGTTTGCAACGGTACTGTCACTTGGATAAGATCTAACTCTGCTTCTACCAATGGTCTAGGACCAGTACAAGTAACTTATTTAGGCCTTCTACTGAGCACATTGTGCTAGATTTTAGCTTAAGTGTTAGCAGTTATTATCTATTTATAGAGAGACAAGTTTGTATGAGCTTTGTCTTTTCAGCTAAGGATCATGAAATGATAATTGCTCGATATTTCATAGTGTTTATTCTGAGATTTTTCTTGCATACGATGGCTAGATTATGTTTTCGAACTAAGTCTTTGATATATGTTGGTTGTGCAGATGCAAGTTCTCCCATATTCAGTGTTCTATATATATTTTTAGCAATACCTGGCCGTATGGAAGACAGCTATCATGAATATATGTGTTTGCCTCGGTTAGTTGTTAAATTCACAATATATGTGTTCTCACAGGGATCTCATTTTTTATGTGAAAAATTTCATGCATCGTAATCCCATTCTTGCTTTGCTAATTTTTTCACCCTTTTCCTGTTTGTTCTTGGATGGTGCAGTGTACTCATAGAGACAGATAGTATTGATGCTTAGGGTGATGCAATAGTTGGCAATGCGTATGCTTTATTCAGGCGAGAAAGAGCCAACAGTCGGAGTTATTTAATTCATCGAGTGAGGAAGAGTAAGTTCCTATTCATTTCAGTCACTAAATTTACATGTTTACATGATAGATTCCTATAAATGGTCATAATTGCAGAGTTAGTTACTCTTGAGTTGTTATGTTAATAAGTGTGCTCCTAATTTTGTATGCCGGAACATTTTGCTCTTATTGATTTAGCTGAGGATACTTTCAATTACTCAAAATATGTAACAACCGTTGTCTATGATAATACTTTTCGTAGAATATACCTCAAGAGAGAGTTATTTCTGTGCTAGCTTTGTGGCCCTGTTAGGGGTCATATTGTTAGAAAGCAGACAGCTGAAACACTTCAGTGTATGCAAGCACTGGTAAGAGCCCAAGCTCATGTCAAAGCAAGCCAGGTTCGCGTTACTTTAGAAAACCAAGTGCCACGGAAAATGATTCCTGAACAGGATGCTCATGAGAATCATGTTCGAGAAACTGAGGTAGGCCACAAAATCCTTTAGATGAGGATATGTTACCCTTTGTATCATTCAGTTACATAAATTACATTGTTTGTTTGCTTACGACATACAGATGACAAGAGCAAGTCAACTATACCTTTTTTTTCAAAAAAAGAGATACAAGAAAATACACTGAAATTATAGAGTGTCCTATGAGTTCAGTTGGATCCTTTTTGTGTATTAAATTTAGTTATAAGTGTTCCGTTGAAGGGTAGAGATGGGAATGAAACTACACATGCCATCAAACTGAAGACAGTGCATCGGCTGATTTGAATTGTACCTGGGTTAGGGTTAGGAAAAACATTTTCTTAAGGGTTGACTTGCTCTTAGTCATCACCTATGTAATATTCAGTTTTTGTGTGTTTATCCCGGCTGAATGCTCTGAGTGAGTAGTGATTTTCCTTGAAGCCTTTGATATTCTGCCGAGTATTGAGATAGGCCACTGGAGGAATAAAATATACTGGGTCCATTGGACATAGAAATCATTAACTGCTGTTATCTCATTATCTGTTCATCGGTTGTTTTTTCAAGAGCGGAAAAATCGAGCAAGTCGTATATGAGTGGGATAAATTTATTTCTTGCCTAAACGCTGTTTATGGGATAACATTGTTCACTTCTGCAACAACAAATGCAGGAAGGCTGGTGTGGCAATATTGGTTCTGTGGAAGAAATGCAAGCTAAAGTATTGAAAAGGCAGGAAGCTGCTACCAAACTCGGACTGAATAACTTGACTATATTGCCGTTCAGGTATGGGACTAAGAGTTAATAGCCCAGATTGTTTGGAGTGAAATTATAGGTAGACTTGAATTTACTTAGCTTAATTTTGTACACGCAACAGATAGAGCACAACTGATTGTGCTTTCTTTTTGCTCTTATTCTTTCTCTGCAAACAATCTGCAAGGACCAAGGACCAGTCCATGTAGAAAAAACGGGAAAAAAAGAGAAAAGAGCGGTGATAGGTGACCTGCAGGATATTTGATTCCTGCGATGTTATCTTACTATTCACTCAAAGGGTAACCGTTTGTATGCTTGGTGCTATTCTTTAGTTTTTAAAAACGGTTTGATTAGTGTTGAGTAATTTCCTATCGAGAAAGGATGTTAATTAGTTGTCACAAATTGTTGCCTTTTTCCTTACACTGAAACCAACTAGGGACATGTGCTTATCAGGTATTTCCTGACATTTCCTTCACCCTTCTGTTTTAAAATGTGCAATTGCTGAAAGAAACTTCTTAATTACGTAGAAGGATGCTGCAAGGTTATGCTGAGCCTGAAGCACACTTACATCTCTTAAATTCTCAAAGAATTACTTAGATTTAGGGTTTGTGCTTTCATAGATACGTATTTAATATTTACAAATAGTGTCGGCAACATTTTTTTTGTCCGTGAATAGCCTCATATTTACTGACGTGTTAAGATGAACCCACCACGTACGAACATAACAAAGGTACACAAGAAACAATGTAGACGATTTTTTTTTAAGTCCCAATTTTCTAGACGTGAAACCACCCCTAAGGTTATCAGGTTGTTCGTAGTTTCAAATCGGGAATCGTGTTCATTGTTTTATCAAGCTAGCTACCTAGAGGTCCTCTTGATAGGCGACGTTTAACAGACTTTATACATTCGTATTCTGAACTCTTACTGTTTTGTTTATACTCTACTTAGCAATGTGTACAGGTTAGAATGGAAAGTGATGAGTTTTCACAACAAAAAAACTATTTGTTATATTCCTCTTTTGTTTTGCGCATGTGTGGTTTATATGCTATGTTATGTAAAATCCTAATGTTCAAAAAAGAAATAAATTCGTTTATAACCTTGCCACTCACGTTCAACAGTAGCCGTGCCATTTGGCGCGGGTTGCCTTCTAGTCTCTATTTAAGCTGAGTTAAAATTAAAGCATAAGACAGTGCCACGTCAAGGCATTCGCCCATTACCATCCGATTCTAATCCAATGAACACAAATGCAAAAACAAAAAAACAGAGAGAGAAAACTCAATGGAGCATACCTCTAGAACATACTAAATGGCACTCCATGGATCTGATCATGCATCTAAATAATCTACATGTTTGTATGGAACAGTAAAAGTTGATAATATAATTTTTTCACACTAAATTGCAAATAGAGATTACAATTACTGCAACAGTGCGGGCACAATCTGAATACTCTGGATTTTCAATGTTGATGTTTCCATCGAGTTAAATCCTACGAAGTGATTTTCTCCCAGATGTACCCCTTAGGGTGATGGACAAGAGCGTCACAGTAAAAAGAAGGGTGTACATGTTTGTGTGCGTGTATATATATAGTGAGAATGAGAGGAGCCATGCATGCGAGCTACCTTTGAACTCTTAAGTCTGAATGTCTATTGAACCCATAACACTGATCCTGTCAGATTATAGGCGGTTAGACCGGCTAGGGCGGCGATCAGATCGGTCTTGGGGCAGGCCAAAGGGCCGACGGTCAAACCGGCTATGGGCGGCGGTCTGACTGGTCAAAATTTTCGGTTGATTTTTGGGTTTGGCAAAAAATAGAGGGTGTAGGCAAAAGAGGGGATTCTTCTGCACTTGGTCTCATAATTTTTAGAGTTTCAAGCCAAAAGTTTTATTTGTTTTAAATTTTCAGAGAGGTTTCAAATTTTCAGGGAGAAAATCTGACTAAATCCCTGTACTGGTGGTTAGACCGCGGCCATGCTGGGCGGTCAGACCAGCTAGGGGGAGGTCAGATCGGCCTGGCGGTCTGACCGATTTTGTCATGTCCGCTAGCAGGCAAGGCGACGATGTTTGTGGGTTAGGTCAATTTTATGGGTTTCGGTACATATATGTTGTATGATGCATATTTTGACTAACGTGGGTCAAGTTGTGAAGAACTTGTGCTCAGGATCGATTTCTTGGTCTATTGTTGTGCAGGAGGCTTAGAGGTCAACGACGGTCAACAGCGATGATGATCGGGACTAGGCTAGGAGAGCTGAGGTCCAGAACGATCGAGGATGTCGGGTGAAGTTAGTGGACTCAAGTATGGTGCAAAATGGATAAGGATGATCGAACGAGAAATTCGGTGCGACGGGTTGCATCAAGTGGCGTGGGGGCAGTGCAATTGTCATGGTAGTTTCGGTGGGAGCCGGATGAGAGAGACTTGCCACATGAAAAGAGCCGTTGATCAACCTACACATGGCGAAGTATGTGATTGCTTCATTAAGATTGGACTCGGTCTTTGGAAAATGATCGAGAAGGGGTATTTTGGTAACTTCACCAAAATACTGTCTTTGTGACATTTGGCTAAACCGCGGCGCAAGACGGCGTAAGGAGAGACAGTTTAGGTCAAGTGAAGATAAAAATCACAAAGAAATGGATTTTGGTGATCCTTTGGTTTTCTTTTGGTTTGTTACTGTGATCTGGCTTGCTGTGACATGCGGGAATGCATCTAGGATCATCTTGATCATCATCTACCCACAAGCAAGTCTTTGAATCAAAATTTGAATCTCTTCGGTTCTCGAGCCATTTTGCCCTCGTGTAAGTAATAGGTGGAATCTTGGTATTGATCTTCTCAATCGTCGATTGGAATAGATTCCTGACCTTCTTGATGAGCTATGGTTGAAATGTGAGGGGATTTGGATCATCGGATCAAAAGTTAAGTCAATTTGTGATTTTGATCTTGTACTGATTTCACTATTCATCATGCTGGAGGTCAGACCGCCCCTGATGAGAGGTCAGAATGCGAGGCTGTCGATCAGACCGCCCATCCTCAGAGGTCTGACTGTCCAGCTCTTTTCATTTTGAGTTTTTGGTATTTTAGTCTTGGGGTTTTGATTGGATTCAATACAAGATTTCCGCTGTGCTTGTACATTCAATCTTCATTGCTTTCATGGCTATTGGAGCAAGAATGAAGTTGGATCCGGTCTAGGTGAAAAAGAAGTAGTGCTCCTATTCACCCCCCTCTAGTCGCCGTTTCGGTTCGATAAGTGGTATCAGAGCCCAGTTAGTTCATTCTTGATCTTAACTGGTCACTGAACTTGGCGATGGAGAAGTACTCCACCAAGCCGTATGTCTTCGATGGGCTCGACTATGCCTATTGGAGAACCGCATGTGTGTCTATGTTCAGAGCGAATGTCAAACCATATGAGAGGTTGTCTGAGCCTAGCTTGTTTTGCTTGAGATTGCTACGCCGGCTTCAGTGGCCCTCTTGGCTAACAACCACAAGGTAAAGAACCTCCTATTTGCTAGGCTTGGTAGACAGGAGTATGACAGGATCTGTTACCTTAAGACCGCGTACAAGATTTGGCACACCCTTAAGACCTACTATGATGGTTCGTCCCAAATCAAGCAAGTACGTCAAACGGTTTTCAAGCGAGAATACAACAAGTTCGAGATGCGTCCTAGAGAGAGTATCGATGACATATTCACTTGCTTCGACAAGGTGCTGAATCAATTGAGAGCTGTCGACATTGGATATTCTTAGTCCGAGAATACCCCACCTCTTGACTGCAATCAACACCAAGGAGTGGGAGATGAAGGCTATTGCCATTGAGGAAAATGTCAATCTCTCCGATCTTACCTTAGAGCCGCTCTATAGCAAGCTCAAGACTCGTGGGATCAAGATGGTTGATCATCCTAAAAAGGAGAACATGGCTTTGGTAGCCGACCCTCTTAAAAGATCTCTTGATGGCTCTTCCGACTCTTCGGGTTTCTCTCTTGCATGTCTTTCTGCAATCAATGAAGAGGAACTTGAGTCCATCCTTGAGCATGAGTTAGCCATCTTAGCCAAAAAGTTCACACGGGTCTACAACAATGTGAGGAACAAGAAGTGAGGAGGTCCGATGACTTGCTATGAATCTAGTGAGCTTTACCACATTCGGGCAAACTGCCCTAAGCTCAAAGAAAAGGGCAACCACAAGGAGAAAAAGCCCGCCTAGAGGAAGCGTCAAGGAAGCAAGGCGAAGTTCGATGCCGCCAAGCTTGTGAAGGGCACTCATCGACTTTTTGCCGTTTTTGGAGAGCAATCGATGAGCGATGTAGACTCCGGGAGCAAGGAGGGCAAAGAGAAGGAGCTCCCCTAAGAGAAGAAGGGGAAGGTTAAGGATTTCACCGGCATGTGTCACCTAGAAAAATCTAGATCCATCCAATAATTCACCTCGAGCAACTTAGGTATGCATCTGTCACCACCAGGGGTGGAGTTGGACCTTGGGCTCCTAGGGTAATGGTCCGAGGTTCAGGATCAAAAGCATATGTAAACTTCTTTGAAAAATCGGCATAATATGACTTAGGCCTAAAAGCAGCTCGGCCGGCTCGAGACTTAGTCTGTGGCCAGCTCTGCCCCTGGTCACCATCAGTATATAACTCGTAAAGTGATAAACACTCACTGCATGCCGTTTTGTTTACATACATCGATGAGTGCTTACAACCAAATTTGTGCAATGGAATATGCCATAATATTCCCGGGAGCTATAATTGCTGGAGTTGTCCACATGGTAAAGATTTTGATCAAACAAAAAGGAGACCTGTTACATCGGCTAAGCAAAACAATCTTCTTTTAGGTAACTTATACCAACATCCCTACAGTGCAGTTATCAAAATGCAAATTGATTTGTATGTGCAATTGCATTGGCTAAGCCAGGAAACCTTCTTGTAGGTGTTGCAATTGGAATCAGTTGTGACTTTAGCTCCATAATTCTTGCATTTAGTGCAATTGCACTTGCCAATAAGTGGAAGAAAGGCATCCAGAAGAGAATATGAAGAACATACTTTAAGAAAAACCACGGCCTACCCTTGGAGCAACTAATCTCAGATGAAAGTGCCACAAATAAAACAAAGATATTTGCCTTGGAGGAACTAGAGAAGGATACCAACAACTTTGATGTTGCTCGTGTTCTTTGCCGCGGAGGACATGGCACAGTTTATAAAGGCATTTTATCCGATCAACGTGTGGTGGCCATTAAAAAGTGAAAAATAGTGGAGCAAACTGAGATAGACCAGTTCATCAACGAAATTGCCATCCTATTGCAAATCATTCATCGTAACGCGGTGAAACTTTTTGGCCATTGTCTTGAGACAGAAGTGCCTTTGCTGGTTTATGAGCTCATATCCAATGGCACACTATATGTCCTTCACACTGATGTAAGTGTTAAATGCTTGCTATCATGGGATGATCGCATTAGGATTGCAGTAGAAGATGCAGGTGCTCGTGGTTATCTCCACTCAGCTGTTGCAATACCAGTTTTCCATATAGATGTCAAATCTTCCAATATATTCTTAGATGACAACTTTACTACAAAGGTGTCTCACTTTGGCGCTTCAAGATCTGTATCACTCGATCAAACTCATGTGGTAACAATTGTACAAGGCACATTTGGTTACTTAGACCTAGAGTACTATCGCACTGACCAACTAACCGAGAAGAGTGATGTTTATAGCTTTGGAGTGATACTTGTGGAGCTTCTGGTAAGAAAGAAACCAAATTTTGTTAATGACCTAGGTACAAAAGAAAGCTTGTCTCGTTACTTTGTGAAAGGCCTTCAAGAGGGAGTTCTCATGGGGATCATGGATTCCCAAGTTGTGAAAGAAGCAAATCAGGAAGAAATTGATGATATTGCCTCAATTGCCGAAGCATGCTTGAAAACCAAAGAGAGGAGAGAGACCTACCATGAAAGAAGTGGAAATGAGGTTGCAGTTCCTTAGAACTACAAGAATAAGAAGGTGCCAAGTTTTCCCAAGAAAGGATGGAGAGGCTGAACCTTTTCTATGCCGAAATACCAGTAGCTCTCATGCACAGAGCAATTTTATCAATACTGTTGATTTAACTTCTGAATGCATCTCTGGAAGGTACAGTTTGGAGCAATAATTTTTGTCCTCGGTCAGTTTGCTACCCTAACCATAGGCAATATCACGCTTGATTGCTTGCTAGGATGTATCTTAGTTAGTTACCCTATATTTTCTAAGGAGAATTATGTTATGTAATTTAGCTGCACCCTGGGATGGAGACCCAAGAGTAGCGCCCTTGTGCACGGTGTGTAGTGGGCTAGTGGGCAGCATAATGCGTAGGAGGCGCTGGCCTCCGCATTATGGAGGATGAAATTGAACTAAGATCAAACGGGCGGGCCTGTGTGCCGTGGGGAATGGGCAGGTGTTCGCATGAGGCCCAGGATATCTGGCTCCGCTGGTGCGTATATACTTGAAGAGTTTCGGAGATCTGCTTGGTTAATTTGATGGCATAGCGATCAAACTCTTTGCATGGAGGAAAGGAGAATCCTTGCCTCTAGGGAAAAAAGAGAAATATATCTGCTTACACGAAATCCATTAGTACAGAGTTCTTCTACTCCTCTCGATCCTCTTCCAATATGAAGAGAGAGACCTTTTCCAAATGCTTTCACCTCCGTCTCGTGCTGCAGATTGAACGTGGGCTAGAATGTTTCTAGGGTGTAGCATTTTCTATGCTTTCAAGAGCTAAACTGAACTCAGAGCCGCAGACCATTTTTGCTAAACAAATCTGACGATCCAACGAATCTGCGAGTGCTACCCGGTCTGTGTGCGCTGTGAGTGAGGAGGTATACGTATTTCTTTACATTTTGTTGGTCTTTCTTTTTCTTTTTAATCACAAGTATGCTACTGATTTCTCAGAAGGTAGGTATGGCTTGTCCTTTCGCAGCAAGAAATTGAGAAGCGTGAAGTTCAGTGCCACGTAGCTAGTTTCTCTGTTTTACAAGGAATTGAATGAATGTGAAGTTTATCAACAAAGGACATGGTTTATTGTAGGAGTATGTAATGACAGTAATGTACTGCAATAAACACTAGAAGTGGCAGTCTAGTTGAACATAACCCTCCAATTCTACTGCACATTTGTATAAACTAGGCCCTCTTTGGCATGCAGGAATTAAGATACATAGGAACAGAAAAAAAACGCGAGAATTGGATGTCATGCCTTGTTAAATCCTAAAGCAATTAAAAACATAGGAATGCGTAACAAATGTTGTTTGGTTGGACCATAGAAAAAACACAAGAATTTTGGTGAAAATTTTCGAGAGGTTTTTTAGTGGATGTGTAACACCCCAGTCCAACATAGAGCCTAGGATACTACTAAACCACATTACAGAATCAATTTACTTCAATTACTAACACAATTTCAGAAGCACATTCAATAATAGCGAAATAGTTATAATCAACAAGAACTAGCAATATCTACAAATATACAAGTTAAAGAATATCACCAGTCAACTAATTATGAACTGGCATGTATATTGCTCTTATAGGGATCCAAAGCCCACACTCCACGAGTGTGGGGACCAGGCCCGTCCAATGCAGGACGGGGATATCAAGGAAACAACCCTTGGCTACCATGTAGTACAAGGTTCAGAAATGAATGTCATGATGCAAATGCACATGTCCATTATCATTATCATGATTCATCATTGTCATTATTAATAAGGTAGTCTCATTGCTCACCTTGTCCCATCATTATTGCCATCAACATGTAACCATTATCATGTAAGCATCACCATATAAACATTATCATGTACGCATCATCATGTAACCATTAGCATGCAGCATCTTGTAAACCTTTCTAAGTAGTAAGCATCATCATTAAACTATGGCATTCATTAAATATGAAATATAACAACTCATTAATACTACTTGCACTTGCCTCAACTGTGAGACAGAAGACAAATAACGGAACGCTCTAGCACCGGGGTTCACCACCACCTGGTAACCACGAATGATACTAAGCATCAATCATACATCCTTAATAAGACTTTACTCGCAACACTCTACATCATTTTCCCATAACCCAAGTTTAAGCACTTGATCTACTCAAGCTAGACAACATGCTAAACAGAAATCTATTCGGGACAGCAGTAAAGAAACAATCATAATTTTTGATTGGTTTAACTAAAATCCAAGTTTCTTGTCATTCTGGAAAGCCAAGAACATGAGCTTCAAAAGTCTAGTTGGCACGATACTCAGATTTTACATTTAACAAAAAGTGGCATGCGGGTCAAATTTACAGTCGAAAACTGACGAACAATCTGGACAGTCAAATTAAAACGTGCGTAACTTTTGTTCTACAAATCCAAAAAGGGTGTTCTTTACCAATCTGGAAAGCTGAGATAAAATATTACAATATTCGTTTTGGTGGATAGCCCTGAATCGGTCCTTAACAGTTAGTATTTTTGCTACGTTTTGACGGGTTCCTGGACAGCGGCAACGAAAGGGACCATAACTTTTAAACCGTAAATCGGAATCGAGTGATCTTTGAGTCTACGGAAAGCTAAGAACGAATCCCACATAACTCTAGGGGATGAGATCCTCAGATTCGGAATCTAAATACAAGAAAACAGTCGCACAAGAATGGGTAGAAACTGATCTTAACCCAGTAGGCTGAAGAACCCTAAACAAAGCAAGACTATGCAGCTAAATCAAACTGACCAGTAGGGAAAACTACTCGATACCTCTTGAAGATCCACAAGAACACTGGCCAAACCCCCAAGCATCCTTCTTCTCCTTCTTCCTCCCCTTTCCCCTTCTCCTTTCCTCCACTTGTGGCCGTCCAACCTGCTGGAAACCTCTAGGAGATGGCAGCAAGGGGAAGGCTTGTTCTTGAGAGAAGGAGAGGGAGGCACCCAAGGGAGATAGAGAGCAGGAGGGTTCGGCTAGCAGGGGGGAGAAATGGTAGCTGCTAGGGGGGAGTTTGGCCAGCAAGGGAGGAAGAAATGGCGGCTGCTAGGGGGGAGTTTGGCCAGCAAGGGCTGGCAGCTGCTTGGGGGGGAGGAATGGGGTTAGGGGGTAGATAGGGTTAGGGTTTGAGGAGAGGAGGTGAGGTGGCTTGGGCTGGCCCAACTTGGGCGCCTCCTCCCCCCTCTTGGCCCACTAGGGCTGCTGCCCAAGAGCCCAAAGCCCCGAGGTCCAAACATGCTAAGAAAACAGAATTTGAACCAAATTCCACCTCTAAACTTTGATGCAATCGAAATCTAATAAGTTTCTCCCTCCCGAATAATCTTTTCTCTAATAGGAATTTGAGGTATTATAACCACGATCTAAACCTCTCGTCATCTACTATCATCACATAGAAAAATCATATAGGCAAATCATAAGCATGCATATTCATTTCATATCAGCAATGGTCAATGCGACACAACGGAAACGTAAATGCAATGATTGACCCATTCTCATCTTACTGTGCATAGTATGTCATTTTAACAATTCAATTACCACAGACCTAATGCCCGCTCTGATACCAACTGTAACACCCCAGCCCAACATAGAGCCTAGGATGCTACTAAACCACAACACAGAATCAATTTACTTCAATTACTAACACAATTTTAGAAGCACATTCAATAATAGCGAAATAGTTCTAATCAACAAGAACTAGCAATGTCTACAAATAGACAAGTTAAAGAATACCACCTGTCAACTAATTATGAACTGGCATGTATATTGCTCTTACTCAACCAATAACCGAACCAAACGGTTAATGGTACACAATGAGAGAAGATCTTTAACAATTAAATCTAAATCATCAAGATTCATCAGAACTACGAGGATATAAGTCTAAACAAATTACTCAATTTAATCTATCAAATAGAATTAAATGAATCAATATCTGAGATTTAAAAGCATAAATAGAACCATCCACGATAAAACTTGGCTACCATGATTACAAGTAAATCAATCACCACGAAGGATGGACACGGTTTGAAACTAAAGGAAATAGCATGAACTTGAAGTTTTAGATAAATAAGCTAATTTATTTGCCGTGGGTGGTTAAGTGTGATGTGCATCAAAACTACCCCTTTCTATGCATGTCGCTGCCTCGAGTGGTACCTAAAAAGAACAACAGTAACAAGCGTGAGTCCACGACTTAGCAAAGTACAATAGTGATAATAAACAAATCATTACGACCAGCAAATGAAGTTAACCAATCCTCATATGAACATCGGCAAGAAACCATAAATAAGACTCTTATACTTGCATGCAATGCATATGTCAAGAATGCTCTTTCTTCCTTCTTTACAATTTCCGGTAATGCGAAGTAGTGTATCCGTCGATGCGTACTCAAGCCTGTGCCCTTAGGCACAAGGACCTCAAGCCCACACTCCACGATTGTGGGTACCCATGCCCGTCCAATACATGACGGAGATCTCATGCCCATCCAATGCACAACGGGGACCTCAAAAGAAACAACTCTTGGCTACCATGTAATCCAAGATTCAGGAATGTATGCTATGATGTAAATGAACTTCATATTCTCAAATCAACATGAGAGAATAATATGCAGCGACATTATCATAGATATAACATCATAAGTAAATCATGGCAATTTTCATGAATAAAGCATCACAATCTACTCTACACTACTTGCACTTGCCTCAACAGCGAGACGGATGACGACGACGGGAAGAATCTAACCCCGGTTCTTACCACCACTTGGCAACTGTAAAGTATACTAAGAATACCATTAAAAAGTGCTCATCATAGCAATGAAACAAAATGAAATCAATCGCTCCTATTCGCAACCTGAAACTTTACCAATACAATCCAAATACCAGTCTGTCCAAACAGACAACCATCAAAGAAAAACCATAACTTTTGAGTCAAAGCTCCAAAAGTCATGAACCCAAATTCCCTAGAATCTATACACGCATATCTACAACTCCTCAGGTGACCAAAAGATCAAATTATTCCATCTAAGTCTTTGTTTTTAACTCCGAAGACAGTTTTGTCATCTTCGGTACTACCGACTTTGGAATTTCGTATCTTTTAATTGGTACATCCAAACCCACTGTTCTAAGACAATATGGAAACTACAGAGAATTAGCTTCCTCAATAAGTTTATTACAATTTTCCTTACTGTGCAACAAAGGTTGCTAACAGACTAGTCTTTCTCTACTGTCCACAACAGAAGGACAGACTACAATATTAACTTCCAAAATTCATATCTTTCGTTCTAAATGTCCAAAAATTATGAAATTGATCTCCCTAGAAACATCATAAAGTTATCTACATAACTCATGAAGATCAACTGTCCAAATTCATCCATATCTAAACCCTAATTCATAGAACTACGTTTGCTGCCCGAATCCAGATACTGAATAAGCACCTAGACTTGCAAAATTCATAACTAATTCATTATCCAACCAAAAATTATGAATTAATACTTCCCAGAAAGCCAACGCAATTACCCACATAACTCTAGGAGACCCTAAACACTGGATCTGCTCAGAACTAACTCAAATTTATGAACTAACAGATCTGCAGTACTACTGATCTACAACAGCATGGTACTGCACTGATTAATCGGCAACGAAACACATCTAAAGAACTGAACTAGCAATTGAGGATCATGATTTTACCCACGAAATCCCTTGCAGGACCACGCTGAAGTCCTCGCGAAGATTCTTCCCACCTTCTTCTTCTTCCTCTTCCTTCTCCTCTCTTCTTCCCTCTCCTTCCTCTTCCTTGTGGCCGGCCAACAGCAGGAGGAAGCACCAGGGGATGGCAGCGAGGGAAGCTTGGTTGGGGGAGGAGATGGTGGTGCAAGGGGTGGAGGGGAGGTGCGGGCAAAGGGGGAGGGAGGGAGAGAGTGGAGGCCAAGGGTGGACGGGAGGGGCGGCTAGGGTTTAGGGGAGGTGGCACCCCCCCCCTTGGCCCACTAATGGGCCAACCCTCTTGGGCAAGGCTACCTTGGGTCGGAAGCCCAAGGTCCAAAACCCCCCATAATTTTTGAATTTTTAACTTAATTCCCTCTCTAAACTTTATTGCATTCACTATTGAATAATCGGGATATTACATGATGTTTGTTTTCCATCAAAATTCTAACGAGAGTACATCATTCCATAGGAATTTCAACTCTTACAGCCTTTCCTTTTTAACTGAACACTCCACATAGGATTTTTTTCTTCATAGAAATGAATTCTTCCAAAATTCCTTTGTTTTTTCATTCAATCCAAAGAGGCCCTAAATGCTGTTCGATGCTTGTGGCTTGTGAGGAGCTCTACCATACCTCGATCGTAAGCCCGGTAGTTGCTGCCCTTTTTTCGTCTTGCAGTCACTCCAGGTAACGGGGATTGCTATATCCGTGTAGACTCCACTATGTAATCGCTTTCCGTGCATTTAACAGACGAGAAGACTCCATGGGTCAACACCCCCACACTGCAGGATGGGATCCTAGCCATACATGTTTGGCTCAGCTTTTAAGAGAAGAAGAAGTTAAGTGGTACCAATGGTCCAAAGCGAAGTTTCTTTTGGAGGAAGATAGAAATACTTGTTTTTATCACTTGATTGCTAACGGTAAACATCGAAAACAAAGAATTTTTCAACTAGAACAAGAAGAAGGGAAAATTCGGGGTGATGTACGATTAAAAAGGTTTATTACCAATTATTATAAAGGTTTGTTCGGACCATCCGAAGCCAATCATTTATCCATGATGGATGATTATAGGAATGATATTCCACAAGTTTCAAACACTGAAAATAATTTCCTTACGGAGCCTTTCACTAAGATGGAGGTGAAAGAGGCAATTTTTCAAATGGAACATAACAAATCTCCTGGGCCGGATGGTTTCCCAGCTGAGTTCTATCAAGTGTTTTGGGAAGTCATTAAGAATGACTTGATGGCCATGTTTCGTGATTTTCATAGCTGCTCCCTGCCTCTTTTTAGCTTGAATTTTGGGATCATTACTTTGCTTTCCAAAAAAACAGATGCTAAACAAATACAACAATATAGGCCTATTTGTCTTCTAAATACTAGTTTTAAAGTGTTTACAAAAGTGTCTACTAATAGAATTATTGGTGTAGCTCAAAAGGTTGTTGGATCGTCGCATACGACGTTTATGCAGGGGAGATTTATTCTCGATGGTGTTGTTATTCTCCATGAAACAATCCATGAGCTTCATAAATTTTTTTTGGATGGAATCGTTTTCAAGGTCGATTTTGAGAAAGCCTATGACAAAGTAAAATGACCATTTTTTACTTCACACCTTAAGGATGAAAGGCTTTTCATCTAAGTGGTGCTCTTGGGTGAAAAGTTTCGTAAAGGGTGGGACTATAGGAATAAAAATCAATGATGATCTTGGTTTTTTCTTTCAAACTCAAAAGGGTCTTAGGCAAGGTGATCCTATGTCCCTAATTCTTTTTAATCTGGTTGCGGACATGCTTGCCACCTTTATTTCTAGAGCAAAAGAAAAAGGTCTCTTATCGGGGGTTGTTCCTCACTTGATTGATGATAGGTTGTCAATTTTACAATATGCAGATGACACTATTCTTTTTTTGAATAATGATTTAGAATAGGCAAAATATCTCAAAATTATTCTATGTGTCTTTGAACAATTATCAGGTTTAAATATTAATTTCTAGAAGAGTGAATTTTTTTGTTTTGGTAATGCCAAAGAAGTTGAATCGCAATATACTTATTATTTGGTTGTGAAGTGGGCACCCTTCCTTTCAGATACTTAGGCATTCCAATTCATTTTAGGAAATTAAGGAATTGTGATTGGAAAGGGGTTGAGGATAGAGTTGAAAAGAAACTTAGCAGTTGGAAAGGAAAAAAATTGTCTATTGGTGGAAGATTAGTACTCATTAACTCGGTGCTAAACAGTCTGCCAATGTTTATGTTATCTTTTTTTGAGGTTCCTAGATAGGTTCTCAAAAGACTTGATTTTTATCGGTCTAGATTTTTATCCGCTAATTGATCTTCAGTCCGAATGTGGCTAATTTCAATATCTCCCTTGCTCACATGATCTCTCAAGAAATGGTGGCGTATATCTATATGCTTGGTTCTTGAGTGTTGGACTGGATTATTGACTATTTTCACGGCACTATCATTATCATACAATAGAGGCATTTTAGAGAAGTTGATTCCATAATCTATAAAGGTTTGCCTCATCTATAGAAATTGAGCATAACAACTACCCGCGGAGGCATACTTCGCTTCAGCGGTGGATAGGGCTACGGAGTTTTGTTTCTTTGAGGACCAAGATACTAAGGATCTCCATAAGAATTGACAATTTCCAGAGGTGCTTTTTCTATCCACTTTGCAACCCGCATAATCGGAATCGGAATATCCAATTAAATCAAATTTGGTACCTTTAGGATACCATAAGCCGATGCAAGAGGAATGCTTTAAATATTTAAGAATTCTTTAAAAGACCATAAGATGACATGCTTTTGGAGAAACTTGAAAATGAAAACACATACAAACACTAAACATAATATCGGGCCTAGATGCAGTAAGATAAAGCAAACTACCAATCATAGACCTATAAAGCTTTAAATATGCCGATTTACCTCCCTCATTTAGATCGAGATGACCATTTGTAGCCATGGGAGTCTTGATAGGTTTTGCATCGTCCATGCCAAATCTTTTGAGTAATTCTTTCACGTACTTGGATTGACTTTTGAATGTCTCATTTTTGAGTTACTTGATTTGAAGTCCAAGAAAGAAACTAAGTTCTCTAAACATTGACATCTCAAATTCCCTAGACATCATATCACTAAATTCTTTGCAAAACTCTTGATTAGTAGACCCAAAGATGATATCATCAACATAAATTTGACAAACAAAGAATTCATTATCAATGATTTTTGTGAAAAGAGTAGTATCAACTTTTCCAATTTTGAAACATTTTGAAACAAGAAAATCTCTAAGTCGTTCATACCAAGCTCTAGGAGCTTGTTTGAGACCATAGAGAGCCTTCGATAGTTTATAAACATGGTTAGGATTTTTAGGATCCTCAAAACCAGGAGGTTGTTCAACAAAGACAAGGTCGAAAATTTTGCCATTTAGAAAAGCACTCTTTACATCCATTTGAAAAGTTTTATTTCAAAACATGATGCAAATGCAAATAAGATATGAATAGCTTCTAATCTAGCTACGGGAGCAAAAGTTTCACCAAAATCCAAACCTTCAACTTGAGTATATCCTTGTGCTACCAACCTTGCTTTGTTTCTTACAAAAACTTTATTTTCATCTTGTTTGTTCCTAAATACCCATTTTGTGTCGATCACATTGTGATCCTTGGGTCTTTCAACAAGTGTCCAAACATCGTTGCGAATAAAGTTGTTCAACTCTTCGTGCATAGCATTTGCCCAATCCAGATCATCTAGTGGTTCTTCTACATATTTTGGCTCAATGGAGGAAACAAACGAGTAATGTTCACAAAATGAAGCAACACGGGATCGAGTTAGAACACCCTTACTAACGTCACCCAAAATTTGATCAATGGGGTGATTTTTTGCAATGGCGTTGTGAATCTTTGGATGAACGACCGGTTCTTGTCCATCTTCCACTTCTTCAACTTGATCTTGACTTGGTGTAGCGGAAGTAGGAGGTTCAACTTGAATAGAAGAAGATAGATCATCGTTGTCTTCTTTTGGCTTCACATATCCTAATGTCATATTTTTCATTGCTTGTCTCAAGCCTTCATCACTTACATCATCTAAGTTTTCTTGCACTTCTTGAGAGCCGTTAGTCTCATCAAATTAGACATCACACGTCTCCTCAACTATACCGGTTGTTTGATTGAAGACGCGATATGCTTTACTATTTGACGAATAACCAAGGAGAAAACCAACATGACAACAACTTTGAAATTTTGAGAGACGAATTCCTTTTCTTAAGATAAAACATTAACCAAATACTCGAAAATAAGAAATATTTGGTTTTCTTTCAATAAGAAGTTCATAAGATGTCTTTTTACGAAGGCGATGCAAATAAAGACGGTTTATGGCATGACATGCGGTGTTGATGGCTTTCGCCCAAAAATCATCAGAAGTATTATACTCATCAAGCATTGTCCTAGCCATCTCAATCAATGTTTGATTTTTTTCTTTCTACTACTCCATTTTGTTCCGGAGTGTAGGTAGCGGATAATTCATGCTTTATTCCAAGTTCATCACAATAGTCCTCAATCTTGGTATTTTTGAACTCGGAACCATTGTCACTTAGAATTTTCTTCAACTTAAACTCAAATTCATTTTAGGCCCTTTTTGAAAAGCTTTTGAAGATACCATAAGTTTCGGTTTTATCGTGTAAAAAAGAAAACCCAAGTATAACTTGAGTGATCATCCACAATCATAAGACAATAACTATTTCCTCCAATGCTTTTATAGGTTGTTGGCCCAAACAAATCCATATGTAAGAGCTCTAATGGTCTAGAGGTGGACATGATACTCTTTGATGGATGAGAACTCGCTACTTGCTTGCCGGCTTGACAAGCACTACATAGCTTATCTTTCCCAAATTTCACATCTTTTAAGCCCACAACTAAATCATGTTTAAAAAACTTTTTAAGTTGAATCATTCATACATAAGCTAGACTTCTATGCCAAAGCCAACCCAAAGAGGTTTTTGCAATCAAACAACTTTTCAAGCATAATTCATTTGAAGAAAAATCAACCAAGTAAAGATTTCCAAATTTAAATCCTTTGAGAACTAAAGAATTATCCTTTTCATTTGAAATTGAAACACCTTCATTAGAGAATGAGTAAATTAAGCCAAGATCGCATATTTGAGCAACGGATAACAAATTAAAATTTAGGGATTCAACTAAAGATACATTAGAAATGGAAAGGTCATTTGAGATAGTAATTTTACCCAATCCTATTACCTTTCCTTTGCTATTATCACCAAATATGATCTTGTCATCTCCTCTTCCATTCTCGAATGTGGTGAACATTTTTCTATCACCAGTCATATGTTGAGTGCATCTACTATTAAGCACCCAATGTTTTCCACCGGTCTTGTAGTTCACCTACAAATCAAGAATCAAGTTCTTTTAGGTACCCAAATTTGTTTGGGTCCTTGGAGGTTAGTGACCAAGGTTTTAGGCACCTAAATAGCATTCTTTTTAGCGTCTAAAATTGAAGTGCCAACAAATCTTGCAATTACTTTACCATCCTTAATTTTCCTAAGCATGTAACATGAATCATATAAACCTAAAGATGGAGTCTTACCAATAGGACAAGTTTGTTGTAAATGTCCTATTTCTCGGCACTTATAGCAATATTTGCAATTCTCTTTTACAAACCTTGCATGTTTGTAAATTGGCTTCTTACCTTTCTTGGGCACATACCCAAGTC
This sequence comes from Phyllostachys edulis, assembly GCA_036346405.1. Lineage (NCBI taxonomy): Eukaryota > Viridiplantae > Streptophyta > Magnoliopsida > Poales > Poaceae > Phyllostachys > Phyllostachys edulis. The sequence continues at coordinate 354,446 of JAYEVD010000213.1, read as the reverse complement.
CTTTTTTGTTGAATGAGCACCTTTGCTCACTCAAAAGCTTGTCAAGGGTGGTCTTACCCTTGAAGCACCGTTCCAAGGTTTTGCTTAGCTTGGTTACTTGCTACTTTAGCTCATTGTTTTCAACAACAAGCTTTGCATCAAGAGACTTATCATTATCACGATTAGAGTTAATATTAGAGTAACATGACATGACAAGTAGATCATTATATGAAATAGATGTACCAGTTCTTACAATTTCTACATCAGGTATTTTATCAAAAATATCACATGTGATTAGAGTTAATATTAGAGCAACATGGCATGACAAGTGTAAAATTTGCTTGAATTTTCTTGGATAAGCAAGTCATGAGCTTCCTTTAGCTCCTCTTAAGAGCCTTTAAGAGAGAGATGCTATTTCTTCAAGACCCTAAGTTTTGTCTTTTCTTTTCCAAGATATTCATTCAAATCTTCCAACATACCCATAAGCTCATCATATGAAGGTTCTTCTTTATCAAAGAATTTTACCTTATCTCCTTTTGCCATGAGGCATGTAGGAGACGAGAAGAGTGATGGAGCCTCTTTGATGGCAATGTCGACAGGTCCCTTCTTCTTGGGAGACTTATCCTCATTAGTGTCGGAGTCGGTGTACTCCTCATCGAAGTCTCATTCTCCAATGTGAGCTTCATTCTTGCTATCCTTGTGAAGCTTCTTGAAAAGCTTCTTCTTGACATCAAACTCCTTCTTCTTGAATGATTTGCTTTTGTTATCCTTCTTTGTGGGGTAATGAGAGGCAATGTGCCCCTTCTCATCGCATTTATAGCAACGGGTGTTGCTATAGCGCTTGTTATCGTTGGAGGATTGCCCTTTCTTGCTCTTGTCAAAGTTAAAGCTTCGATATGGACGTCTTCTCATGAATTTCTTTATTCTCCTCACAAGGACAGCAAACTCTTCTTCAGAGTCTTCTTCTTCATCACTTGATTATGCCTTTGTCTTGAAAGCGGTAATCTTCTTCTTTGAGGAAGATGACTCCAAAAGCTCTTCCTTGTCCTTCTTGTATAACTCATTGGTGATGAGATTGCCCAAGAGACTGGTTTGCATCATTCTTGGCAATTCAGATGAATTGAGAAATAGAGTTACCAAGGTCTGATACTTCTTTGGCAAGGCCCTAAGAATTTTTCTCACAATATCAACATCGATTAGTGACGAGCTTAGACCTTTGAGTTCATTTACAATGTTGTTGAGGCGAGAGTATATTTTATTTATATCCTCATGAGGCAAAATCATAAATGTCTCATACTTAATCCACAGCCTATGCAATTTGGCCTCTTTGACCGTGGATGTTCCCTCATGGATTTTCGAGAGGGTGGTCCAAATATAATGAGCAGTTTTCAAATTGCTCACTCTATTGAACTCATCCGTGTTCAAAACACCAAAAAGAGCATTCATAGCTTGAGCATCTAAATAAGCATTACGCCCCTCAAGTTCCGTGGGATGTAGTGGATCAAGAGACATAACGTAACCCTCATTTACGATTTTTCATATGCTCGGACTCATGGCCTTTAAATAAATAGACATTCTAATTTTCTAATAAGCATAATTTGAGCCATCAAACAAAGGAGCCTTTCCTATAGCAATTCCCTCACTTGCCATCCTTTTCTCTCTTAGACGGTTAAGTCTAAATCAATGAGAGACCAAGCTCTGATACCACTTGTAAGATCAAGGATAACCGACTAGAGAGGGGGTGAATAGGAGGTTTTAAATTTGTTTGACTAATTAACAATTTAAGACAATTATGAACTAAGTCTAAACTAGATACAATTCTAGCTATGCAATTCGACACAAGAAAATTGCTAGAAATGTAAATGCGGAAGTAGTAAAGACAAGAATTAACCACAAAGAAGACAATTAAGTTTTCCCCGTGGTATCAAAGACTTGCTGGTCTTCACTAATCCACGTTGAGGAAGCTTGAACTAATCAAGCCGGCTCCACAAATTAAGCCTTCCCTCGATCACTATCGTAGCTCTTCCTCCACTCCGGAGATGGTGAGCACGCAACCACTTCACAATCTTGGCACTGGGCCTCTTCAGAATCTTCCTAGAGAGATCGCCATGCGAACTCCCACCAAGCCGTCTAGGTGTTGGTAAACACAAAGAGTAATGGACCACAATCTTCGCTTGATGGCAATTAAGTGCAAATAATCAATCTAGAATGAATGCACTTGAATTTTGCTCAACACCCTCACAATGAATGCAATGGGTGTATATGAGGCGTGAAGAGAATGCTCAAGGTTCAAAGGATGTTAAATGTAGTCTCTCTACTTGTCCTTGAGCTGGTGGAGGGGTATTTATAACCCCACAAACAAATACGACTGTTGGAGGCAAAACTCAGAAAGTTTCAGCACAAGTGGTAGTATCGCCGTTCAATGGCCGATACTACCACACCTCCAAAAGCGCACAGTAACGGCTAGCGCAGGAGCAGTTAATGCTTCTGAAAGAGCCATTGAAAAAGCATAGCGGTACTACCATCGTTGATCATGCGGTAGTTCCGCTCACCGGTACTACCGATCACAACTGCGGTACGACCGCTTCCTTAGAGCTCCAAAATATGCCACTCACTCGAAATAACGTACCGCTGACTAATCCTCGGTTACATCGAATTGCGGTAGTTTCGCCAAGTAAGTACGGTACTACCGCGATGCGTTGGGGTGAAAACGGATTGGATAGTGTTGGACCGAAAAGGCGACTAGAGGGGGGGGGGTGAATAGGAGCACGCTCACTTTTTCACTTTGATCAGATTCAACACAAATTTCACTCCAATAGCTATGGAAGCTATGAAGATCAAGATACCAGTATAGCGGAAGATTAGTATTGAATCCAAGATCCCTAAAGCAAAAGACCAAAAACCAAAACCTAATCCAGAGGGCTGGACTGACCTCAGGCAAAAGTGCGGACTAACCTCAGGCAAAAGTGCCGACTAACCTCACAGGCCGGACTAACCTTAGGCAAAGGTGCGGTCAGACCTCTCAGGCCGGACTAACCTTAGGCAAACAGGCGGTCAAACCTCAGTCACAATGAACAGCACAATCAGCCCGAAAACCAAAACTAAAATTGGTCTAACTTTTGATCCGTAAGGCTAAACTCCACGAAATTTGAGACACACCTTTTCTAAGATATTAGGAACCTATTCAATCAAAGACCACAGAGATCCATGCCAAAGTTCCTATCTTTTTCAGTTTGAACGAAGTGTGCTCAAAAACCGAGAAAGAATCGAAAAATGATCTAGAGACTTGCTCGTGGGTGATTGATGATCAAGATGATCCTAGATGGGTTCCCACATGTCATAGCAAGTTAGATCAAGCCAAGAAACCAAGCAAATGCTCGTGGATCAAAGAAAGACCCCAAATCACCAAATAGAGAGAAAGAAAGCAAATAGACTCATCTTTGAGAGAACTTTCTTTGGATTGATTTGATATGGTATTGGTTTACAGCCACTCCATCAATGGAGGACAAAGACTCAATACATGAGCACGAAATCATATCCAACTCTCTAGAACCCTAACCTCCACTAATCCTCTCCCTAAGCAAACTAGGGTTTCAAACACAATGAAAGGGTTAAGGGGGTGCAGCCACCTCCCTCCTCTATTTATAGTGGAGGCTTAGACCTTCTAGAAGATTGAACCCTAATGGGCTCTCGTTAAGGCACACACACAAACGGGTCACATACACACGTATTTTAAAGCGCCGTCCTCATCTCTTGACCTAATCCGCTTCACCTTGCGCCATCTTGCGCCGTGAGTTGGCAAAAGGTCACCAAGACGATATTTGGTAAAATTACCAAAATACCCCTTCTCGATCTTTTAGCAAAGACCGAGTCCCAACTGCGTGAAGCACCTCCCATGCTTCGCCACGTGTAGGTTGATCCAGCGGCTCTCATCATGTCGGCAAGTCTCTCCCATCTGGCTCCCACCGAAACCATCATGGCACTTGCACCGACCCCCGCGCCTCTTGATCAAACTCGTCGCACCGAACTGCCCGTTCGGTCACCTTTATCCCTTATGCGCCATGCTTGACTCCATTGACCTCACCCGGCATCCCCGATCATTCTGGACCTCAGCTTTCCAAGCTTAGTCCCGATCATCCTTGCCGTTGACAGTCATTGACCTCCAAGCAACCTGCACATTAATAGACAAAGAAATCGAATTCGGGAACAAGTTCTTTACAACTTGACCCACGTTAGTCAAAACATACATCATGCAACACATATGCCATGAAACCCATGAACTTGACCTAACCCCACACTCATCGCCACCGATTGGCCGATGATCAGCAAGAGGATTCCAAACTTCGATGAAAACTCGTGATTCGACAAACATTTAACGACATTGCCAATTGTAACATCATCCTAAGATCGTGCACATATCCCCATGATATCCAAAGATAGTTTTCGACCGATCTGGATGAAAACAGATTCGGATCGTCTCGGATCGGATTTTTGTCGGATAATTCTCAGATCGAAAACGAATACAGATTTTTTTTGTCGAAAACGAATACGGATGCGGTAGCCTGTTATCCGTCGGATACAGATACAGATACGGACTATTTAGATAGTACGAAGGCCAGATAGCTAGATTTCGGCACAAAAGAGAACAATGAGATTTTAATTGATTTCCGAATTTCAGAATATACAACAAATCAAATAGCCTTTTAGAAAATAGTAAATAGAGTTAAAAAAATTCTAGAAAAAATCACAAATATTCCTTGAATTATTTTGAACTTAATAAAATTAATTCCAACTTAAAGTTGGTTTTATTTTTGCACATAAATTATTTTTAATTTCAAAAATAGGAAAAATCTTTTTAAAATCAAGAAAATTCAAGAAATTAATTACAATTTTCTTTTTCACTTTAAATATAATAAAATCCTAGAAAACTCAATAAATTTTATTTTCAATATTAAAACTAGGAAATTAAATAATTGACTTTATTTTATTTTTTCATTTTTAACCAAGAAAACTCTTTTAAATATCAGAAAATCCAATAAAATAATAACTTTAATTTTATTTTTGGTAACATACTTTGGGATGTTACAAACATTTGCGTATAGATTAACCATCCAGCCTGATCGATGTTAGTGTGATCTAAGTTTTGTGTATGTGATGAACTAAGTGTGAATGCGTGATGACTTGTGACTTTATGAGTTATGACTTATAAGCTAAATATGGTAAACTAAGTGTTATGTTTGTGATGAACTTAATGCAGCTTGCTAGTGCCAATGTTATGTTTGGTTGCTGAAAATATGAACAATTCGTCACATCCCCAAACTAATAAAGAGGATTACTATGCATCTCATGAGCATGCATAATTGTTTTCAAGCGTTTACATTATATATTGCACTAGGAAAATCTCAAAGAAGAGATTAAACCTACACTTCAAAATTCAACTCCAAAAGAAAACAGGAACAAAACCTCATGAACAGCATTTGGAATCAATTTATTCAAATACTATATTAATTATCATGAATAAATATATTTTTTCCCGAATTTTTGGGAATAGTTTGAACCTCAGAAAAATTCAAACATAATCCAATAACCTATCTCGGATTTGAATTTTAAACTAAACAAATTATAACATGAATAGTGAGCTTTTATAATGTTCAGGGACACTAGACCTTCCCAGAAACACCTCTGAATTATTTTAGATTTTTAGGAATTTTATTTCTATTTATAAGGCCTTGGTCAAAGTAGGAAAACTAATTTAATTCTCAGTCAAAACCCTAGACTTAACCAGCTGGCACTGTTCCTTGGGTTCAAGTCTGACCCGGCCACTTGACTCAATCGGACCACCTAAGTGCACCTTGCGTGAGCCGTGCAATTAAGATCCAATGGCCCATGACCTCCCTCTTCTCTTCGGCCCAGCCGCGACCACCCAGGTGCTCGTTGGCCATTCGATCGAAATCTAACGGCCCACGACCTCCCTCTTCTCTTCGGCCCAGCAGCGACCACCTAGGTGATCGCTGGCCATTCGATCGAAATCCAACGGCCCACGACCACCCAGGCGTATCGTTGTAACACCCTGGTTTTCGGAGTCTTTTTGCATTTTCAAAATAAAAAGAACCATTTGGTTTTGATAAGAATTCAAAGCTTAACTTGAGATTTCAAAAAGAGAGCTTTAAAGGACTAAATCAGACTTCAACTAAATTAGTTCGGTTTCTGTTCGGGTTTGTTGGAATTCTTCCTTTCCTTTGATCGCTCAGTGCTCTCCTTCGGTCCAGTTCTCTCTTTCCTCTCTAGTCCATACCTTCTTCAGACCTCTTTGTTGGTTTGAATCTCTTTAGACCTCTTTGTTGGTTTGAATCTCTTCTCAGGGTTTAGACCTCCTTCTCCGTTCGACTCTTCCTTTGGCTCCATCTTGACCGTTGAGACCTCCCCTGTGTTGGTTTTGACCGTTGAGATCTCCTTTGGCTCCATCTTGACCGTTGAGACCTCCCCTGTGTTGGTCTTGACCGTCGCGATCTCCTTTGGCTCCATCTTGACTGTTGAGACCTCCCTTGTGTTGGTCTTGACCGTCGAGACCTTCTTCGGTTCCATCTTGACCGTCAGGACCACCCTCGGGTTCATCGTGACTGTCGAGACCTCCCTTTGGATCCATCGTGACCGTCAGGACCACCCTCGGGTTCATCCTGACTGTCGAGACCTCCCTTTGGACCCATCTTGACTGCTAGGACCACCCTCGGGTTCATCCTAATCGTCAAGATCTCCCTTTGATTCATCCAAACCAGTCAAGACCTCCTTTGAGTTCATCTTGACCGTTAAGACCTCCTTCGATCTCATCTTAACCGTCAAGACCTCCCCTTATTTCATCTCCTCCATTGGATCCTCCTTTTCGCTGATCTCCCTTTTCCCTTCGCGTGGTCTGATCCGGCGCCCCGCGCCTTTCCCCTCTCGTGGAGCGTCCGATTGAGCTCGGGCGGTCCGATGGGGATAAACGTTCGGGTGGACCGAATGTTCCTATCGCCTTGGTCCATCCGATCAAGATCGGACGGCTTTGTTTCGTCGCGCCTCTTTCTTGGTTCCCTGGGCCTCCGCGTGGTCTTTTGTAAAGACCACCCTTCGTTGTCTTTTTGTAAAGACCACCCTCTGCCGGTCTGTTTGTAAGGACCACCCTCCGAGGACGCGACCTCCCTGTGAGGCCGTGACCTCCTCTTTTTGTCGTTTTGTCGTGACCTCCCTCTGAGGCCGCGACCTCCTCCTTTGGTTGGGACCACCCCTTTGTGTTCACGACCTCTGGTCTTTTTGCAAAGACCACCCTTGTGGGGCAGGACCTCCTGGTCCTCAGGGTCCCCTGGCCTTTTTGCAAAGACCACCTATGCAGGACCTCCTCAAGTCTTCACAGGACCTCCCTCATGAGCTTTGACTGGCCCCATTTGTTAGTCACATTCGTTTTCTTTCTTCTTCGACCGTATCCTTGGCGTGCAGAAGTCTTCGTGCATTTAATGCTGATTGACTCGCATTAAATGCTATCATTTCTTGCAGCACTCGTTCCTTCTCTAGTCTCTTCCTTTACCTGCTCCCGTCTCCTCCTTCACCAGCTTGTGGACGCGTGTGCCTTTGGAACTTCCAGCAGCTCTAGCTATATAAGCTTGAGCAGCCCTTCATCCTTACTTTTTCCTCAGTACCAGTTCTCTTGCTCTTCCGACCTGCTCTTGGATCTCCTCCCAAGCTGTTGGTTCTTCTTGAGTAGCCCCTTGGACCTCCTCTAAACCGTTTGAAACTACTCTGTTGGTTTTGTTTTGGTCTTTCATTGGAGTTCATTAGGATCTTACTTGAGCTTTATTTGAGTTGCTCTGTTATCTCCCGTGTAGATTGTGAAGGCACCGAAGAGCCCGAGTTCTTTGAGGAAGAAGAGGACACTCAAGCCTTTGAGCAAGGCAAGTTACACCCTTGACCATGTTGCACCCATTACTTCAAATTATTTATGTCGGTTCTAATGTTACTGCATGCTTACTTTTACTCTAATATTTCAATACCTGTCTTTAAATCCATAGCTAAGCCTAAATCCTTTGTATGGCCCATTTTGACATTGATTCAAATCGGTTGTCACCCTAGATAAAATCTGGTTGATGCAATAGTGTGAACCAGAACCTCTTGGAAAATGTATGCTTAGACAGGCTTAGACCACAATCTTGGTTTGGGAGTTTTTCTGCCAAAAGATCAGTGTTATCTAAATGTTTTAAAACTGAGCCATGGCATTGGGTTGTCATGGAGATTTGAAAAGGGTCTTGTAAAGCTTTGGAAAATGGTTTGGACTTGGGCAAATTTGGTTGTTTGGTTGGTGCATGTCTATGCACGGGGGTCATGTGACCCGATGCCCCAGGGTTGAGGTTGTCTCCCAAGTCAGTTAAGGACCGGTCTGCGAGCGACAACTTGCTATGCCTATAATGGGTTATGCCTCACCGTGCAACTACATGTCCTGAGAAATGGGCAAAGGGATCTGGCTGACTAATTTGCAGAATTCCATCGCGGTCGATCCTGTGGAGGAGGTGGGAGGTCTTTCATGGCCTGTCTTTTATGATTTTGTTCCCACCTAGCTCAAGAGGGGGCTTTCCCTACGGGTTTCTATCCAAAGGGGGCAAAACCTTAGAGGGGGTGGACTGTGGTGGAATGATGCATTGCAAAGGCCTTGTCACGTGCTCTAGACCTCTCACCTTCGGAAGTGAGTGGTGGCATTGACGGTTGCCAAACAAACTAGAGATATCGTGTCATGTGGGTAAAGTGTTCAACCTCTGCAGAGTGTAAAACTATTCGAATAGCCGTGTCCACGGTTATGGACATGCTGGCAAGCCTCTCAAAGTTAGATCTTGGTTTTGGTTTTTGAATGGCCTTATTAAACTGGTTTTGGATCTTTATCCAAATGGGTTTTTGGGCGGGGAGCCTTGTGATAGGAGGGTATCCTTCACCACTTGTTGTTGAATGTTATCCAACTATAAAATTTGGTTTAGAAACATGAATTTCAGATACTGTATAGCTGCTTTAGAACTTATTACCTGTAATTGGAAATAAACTTGGCTTTATGCAAAAACAACCTTATATGCCTTCCTTTGACATATCCATGTATGTATGTCATTCTGTTACTTGACGGGTGTAACTTGCGAGCACGGTTGTTGTGCTCATTCTTACTTGATTTGATAATTGAGTAGGAGAGGACTTTTATGATGATGAGGAGGATCAGATCAACTAGGCAGCGCCCTCCAGCCGATTGCCTGTGGTGTATCGGGTGGACTTGTTATTTTGCTTCCGCTGTGTATTTTCTTTGCTTTGGTCGGTTTGTAAGCCAAACCTTGTAATATACTCTTTTGCTGTAATCACAGTTTGCATTGATGTATGCTGCCACTTGTGTTTGTTGTGTGAACCAGCCAATGATCCTTGGGACTGGTTCAGATCACAGAGGGCTTGAGATTCTTCTAAGTCCCACGACCTCCTCGGGTTGGTCTCTCAAGACCTCCCTCGGGACAGGTCGTGGCACTTGGGGAACTCTTAGGTCTCAAGACCTCCTCGGGTTAAGACTCCAGACCTCTAGGTGGTCCTGTTAGACCTCTTGGGTGGTCCTGGAGGTCCCCTCGAGTGATCCTGCGGGACTTCCTGGGAGGTCCTGGTGGACTTTTTAGGAGGTCTTGGAGGACCTCTCGGGTGCCCCAGGTCGGGTCTTGACAATCGTTGACCGTTCGATCGAGATCTAACGGCCCACGACCACCCCTTTTCTTTTTGGACCGTTCGATCGAGATCTAACGGCCTACGACCACCCCTTTTCTCTTCGGACTATCCGATCGAGATCTAACAGCCCACGACCTCTCATTTCTCTCAGACTCACGCGCGCGCGGTGAATCACTGCCAAAGCGGGCCCGCTGTTAGCTCCGTCGTCAACCTCGTGCAGGAGCTCTTCGCCACGTGACCGCGCTCGCCTGCTCCAAGCCGTTGGGTGATTCTCATGCCGTGAATCCACCGCCTCCTCTGATCACTCCTGGAGCTCCCTCACTTCACACCGCCTCCACTCTGTCATCTTCCCGGGCATAATACCCCACACACCCCTTCATTTTTCACCATTCTTCCTCTCGGTGGCTGAGGAAGAAGAAGCTCATGCGAGCTCATCACTTGGGTAAGCTTCGCCCGCGTGGTTCTCCTCTCTTGTACCTTCCATGCCCTCTCCATTTTCGCTAATGCGACCTCCTCTCTTTGCTTGTAGCTCCTGGACCACCGTGGTGCCATTGGAAGCTCTAGAGCGCGCACCCGGAGACCTTCCTGTGTCAATCCTTGTCTCCGGGAGGTATTAACCTAAACCTTGCGCGCCATTTTGCGTGCTTGAGTTTCCTAAGCAAAACCCCTCAGTCAATTTCAACAATGCACGATAGGTTTTCGTGGATTTGAAGAAGTTGCATTTTCGGCCGAGTTGCTAACCGTTCATCTCCCACTTTGATTCGGTAAGCCATTCTTCAATTCTTTGGTTCCTTAGCATCCTCATAGGATCCTTGAGCTGCTCCGACCACTCACTCCTGTTGGTTTTGCTCAGGGACATCTCTCCTCACGAAGCCATGCCGTTGCTGTTGTCTTCTCCGGTGCCGACACAGCTCCAACCAACTCCAAGCTTCCCCAAGAACCCACCTCGCTCAGGTCGCATCCTATTAGTCCCTAGATGCCCAGGCACCTACTTCTTTGAACGCTGTAGAGCTCGTTTGCTATTTGCATGTGTGCCGTATTGGATGCCGCCGCTCCTCTCCGGCTAGCCGCCGGTATGGGCCGGCTCAGCCATCGAGACTACTCGCATATGGTGCGCAATGCTATTGTGGATTTGTGCATGTCCTTGGCCGGCTCCGCCGTGGCGCGTAGCGCCGACAAGCCACCGGGCAAGCGCGCGGTCACGTTGTCGAACGCCGACCGCGACTGTAGCAACGTCATTAAGCCTTAACTGCAATCATTAGTCTTGATAGATGTCTTAACCGCGGTAATCTGTCGCTTACATGTGGGCCATTGCACAGAAATGGCGGGGTTAAATGAAACTGTTGAGCAACTGACTTGTGGGCCCAGCCATTTAAGCGCTGTGCACCGTGCACATGCGCCCGTGAACTCAGTTCATGCACCGTGTCTATGACGGGTGGACCCCACTTGTCAGTACACTCGGTTAATCGAAAGTAAAATGGAAAACACACTATTCACCGGGCCCACTGGTCAGTGACCGCAGCTAGGATAGCCCTCGGTGTAAAAAGTAGTAATTACTTTATAAAATCTGAAATCCATTAATTTGCCTACTGTAAAATATGAATAACTTCAAAAATACATAACTATTTCTCCTCAACTTCAAAATAGATGAAACCAGTTCTAATAATTTTCATTTTTGATGAACTTTATTATGAAATTGGTTTCAAACATTTCTCTGTAGCAAAAATTATTATTTTGTAAAATGATCCATAAATCTATTATCTTTTGCAATAGGAAAATGCTGTTAACTTGAAAAATACATAACTAATTCTTGAAAGCTCCAAATGAGTTGAACCCAAATGTTTTGGACTTATGAAAATATTCCCTAATTACCTATGTAATCCTTGTATCCCCTACTATTCTGCAAAGTTTGGCCAAATAATTAAATTACTTGAACTTGAACTTATTGAAATTTGATTTTCAAATAACCATAACTCTCACACACTAACTCCAATTGGGATAAATCCTTCACCGGTGTTCATATAAAATCATGCACTAGTCACTGTAGAAAAATCATGCATTTTTTAGCATCATTTGAACTTTCTTTTGCATCATATTTGATCCTAGTTTTGTTAAGTTAGTGCAATGATAATTGCTTGCATGTCTATTTTACTATATCACTATTTTTGTGATGAGTAGTTAGATATATCCTATTCATTGAGGTTATTCCTGAATTATCCCAGTACCACATGCTTAAGTTAGGATGTGTAAATTACGGTATTCGAGTTTGCTTAGCCATACAAGTCTAGAACGGTAGTTTGATTGTCGAGATGACCCCGACAATTTTGGGAAATATACACTTTCGTATATTCATTTTATTCCAGATATTTGTATCTATTTTTTGAGCTAAATTTTGTCATCTTAAATGAGTTTTGGGGTCTGGACAAGTGTTTGTTAGAGATGGTGCCTTCGTGCACGATTTGGGTTTGTGGTTCTCTTGTCCGGACCATTAAGGACCGAACTTTGGTAACATCTTTGATTCAAATAAAACTCGTGCTACCACACGTGGGATATGGGTACTGTATGGTTAAGTAGGGGGAAGATTTTATTGTGTCAAGTCTCATGGTGGTGTAAGGACATAGCGACCATGAAATCCTATGTTCCTTACGAGCCGATGTAATTTTCTATAGTGTGGAGGAGACGCACCATTTACCTTGTGTTCATTGCATCGGTATTTCCAATACAACTTGTGAGCCCCCTAGAAAGTGCTATCAGACGCTTGTACTAGGAAAGGAACCATCTCACATGGGGGACTTAGCTCAGTGGGGTCTTCTTGCTAAAAATGATCGTATCTCGATTCTCCCCGGCCAACACACCAAAGGAAGTGTGTTCAACCTAGTGGCTTACGGACTAATCGAGTCGTGTGGGTAAAGTAGTACACCCCTACAGGGTATAAATCTATTCGAATAGCCGTGTCCATGGTTATGGACGACCACTTGAGTTATATGGTTGCTATTGTTAGACTATGTATTTAAAATTGTGGGTGCTATTGGTTCGGCATGAATGGGATGTTCATGCATTTTTGTTGTATCATCGTGGACAGCCACTATGGTGTTTGTGAATCCTTTTGTTATTCAATTTATCTCTTATTCACATGTTTTATTTCTACTTCAAATCTGTTTACAAAATGGCAATTGAAAACTAGTATGTGTAGGTTGTTAAATTGTTGCGTCTTTTCACAAAACTAAGCCAATATGAGCCATCCTTTGGAACAACTCTATGCATAACTAATTTTTATTTGTATAAGACTTGCGAGTACCTTTGTACTCAATCCGGTTGCTGCAATTTCAGGTGAGGAAGACTGTGAGTCCGATGAGCTCGTTAGCGCCGATTTAGACGACGCTAGCGAGTAATGCTGTCATTTAACTCCCAGTCGGTTGCCGATGGGTTATGGGGCATACCATGCTGGGCCTTTTGGTTTATTTACTTGCTTCCACTGTTATTTTATGAACTTATTTGAAATTTGCCGGCCGTGCCACTTGTAATAGTCGTAGACTTGAACTACTTTAATGTATGTCTCTTGAACTATTAATGTATGATTGTTGTATGGATGTGATCAATGTTGTATGTGAGTTTGGGACATGTTGGTCGCTGATCTTGGGAGCCAACAAGGTCTCATGCTCGCTGTTCGTGGATTCCCATTTAACTCACCAAGTGTGGCTTTTGATTGATTAAAGAACCGATAATCATGCGATACTCGCAGAGGAGTGGTACGCATGATCACCGGGGCTCTAGTTTCAGTTGGGACCTCTCACTTAGATAGAATTAGGTTGGAATCCATCAACGTGATGCCCAGAGTTGTCTCCATAAGGCCGGGTGGGTCTCGGTCTTACGGGAATAACCCGGGGGTCCCCACACAATTCATGAATGTTTGCATCAAATAAACTAGTTATATGTTTTTGTTAATTTTTTGCATACAATTTAAGAGGTTTTCATGTTCTGAAAAATATCCATAACCGTATTCGTTTCGATTCGTATTTGCTCCGTATTCGTATTCGATATTATTCGTATTTGGGATATTCGTATTAGTATTCGGATCCGAAAAAAATATGGCAAAGTCATTATCCATCCATATCCGATTTGTTTTCACCCCTAGCGATGTGGTAGTTCCACCACAAAACCCCGGTACTACCGCTTCTCAAGTGCGACCGGACCAGCTCACTGGATCGGACTGTCCATGTGGACAACTCAAATGCGATTGAATGTTTGGACCACTCATCATAACCGCACGATCGTATCGTACGTTCGGACAGTCCAAACGTTCACCGGTAGTTCCGACAAAGGAAATGCGGTACTACCGCTAAGCGGTAGTTCTGCCACATAATCTCCGGTACTACCGTTTTCTATCGGAGCACCCGAGCTCCAAAAGGTGTCACTTTGTAAAATACATACCACCAACTAATGTTTGGTCCGACTGGTTCTGTAGTACCACAAAGACTATCTGGTCATACCATTGTGGTAGTATCACGACAACATGTCGGTACTACCGACTTTGCTCAGAAATGCAAAGTTGGCTTCTAAAACAAATTCTAAGTGCATGCATGATCCTATATTGATCCAAATGGTACAAGAATATGCTATCAAGCTACTAGTCATGATCCCTTTTAATAGTACGGTATTTAACCTAAAATCCGGTCTTCCATCCCTTTCTCCTAAGACCGGTAAACATAAAAAGGATCCTAGACTACTTGTACCTTGTCTTTGAATCATATTGATCTTTATGTTGACCTTTAGCATGCATCTCTAGGTTTTTATAATCATCACTGGGACTAAACCTTGTAAATACTCAATAAATATGTTAGTCCCATATTCACATATTGTCATTAATTACCAAAACAATTTTTAGGGGCCTAGATGCTTTCAACCGGGGAGGAGGGTGAGCGGATATCTTCGAACCATTATCGCAAAGTTTTCCTGCATGGGGCGGCAATAAGGTTTCTGGGCAGCGCATCTGCGCGATCGCTCTCTGCATTGCATCATCTACGATCTGCACTGCTTCAAGTCTGCGCTACTTCCTGATCATCATCGAACCCAACTGTAAGTTGGTCGTAAGACCACTCTATTTGTCGTACGACCAGTTTTCTGTTCGTTCGACTAGTTTTTCCTACTATAATCCTTTTTGTTGTGTATGTGTAGAAGTGCAATGAGTTGCCTACTGTTAGTATTGTTTTATGCATCTCAAGTTATTTGTGATCTTTGCCTCATAATCAAATCTAGATTTAAAAAGTTGTCCACTTTTCCAACAATCCAGAAACCTTATTGTGGACCTTTTTGTGATTTAGCAATGGCTGGTGCTTCCGATGCTATGAAACCTGATAGGTTTTCTGGTCAGAACTTTCGTAGATGGCAGACAAGGGTCAAATTTTGGCTCATGTCGTTGGAGTTGTGGTGGGTGATCCATACATAGTATCCAATTACGAGTGAATAGACCATGTAGTTTGACATAGATAACAACACAACCCTTGGATGCATATTGATCATACTAGCCGACCAGTTCTATGATGTATACATGGACTTCAAGTCCGCCACAGAGTTGTGGGATGCACTCGAGCACAAATATACTAAAGCTGAGGCTAATCGGTGGCTCTATATGTGCGAGCAACTCTTCGACTACAGCATGGACGATGCTAAGTCAATAGTTGCACACAGGCTCATGAGCTACAGTTACTGGTCGGAGAGATTGCACATCTGGGTTGTGTTTTGCCTCCTAAGTTTGTAGCTGCAGGCATTGTTGCCAAACTTCCTGCTTCATGGCAGGGTTTTGCCACTGGCTTAAAGCACAAGAGAGAAGAGATATCTATTGAGGATCTCATTGCTACCATTGATGTGGAAGAAAAGGCAAGAGCAAAAAATGCACAAAGCACTTCCAATCAGAACAATTAGATCAATGCAAATGTCATAGAGAAGAGATATGGCAAGAATAACAGAAACTTTAAACAAAAAAACAACTAGCTTTAAGAAGAAAACTAAGAAGAAGAATATGAGGAACATCACCTGTTTTGTGTGTGGGAAAAAACGGTCATATGGCGAAAAACTGTCATTTCTGCAAGAGAAAGGGTGGTGTGCAGCAAAAAAAAAGGGGCTGTCAACGTGATCATAGGCGAGGCCTCAACAGGATGGTATGGTAATCCACCTGTTGTATTTTCAGCATGTCAATCCACTGATTGGTGGGTTGATATTGGAGCTAATGTTCACATATGTTCTGATATTTCCTTGTTTTCTTCTTATTAGGCAACCAGGGCTTCCTCCGTCCTAATGGGAAACGGGTCCATGCCACTGCCCCGTCCCCTGTCCTCCACGCCATCTCCTCATCGTCCACGCCACTGCCCCCCGTCCCCCACACCGCCTCCCTCCGCCCACCCCGCTCTTCCCAAATAAAACCTCACCCCTCCATCGAGTCTACGAACCTACCTCCTCTTCCTCACCTCCACTCTCCTCCTCTCATTTCCACCACCGCCGTCACCGCCTCCACCACATCCTCGTCATAGAACCCTAAATAGATTGAGGTTCCGCATAAGTACTTTAGAGTATTATAATCTGAATGTTGCAACTGGTTTGAATAATTGTGAGGCCAATATATGGCATTCTCGTTTTTGTCATATTGGTTTTGATAGTATTACTAGAATGTCTAGATTAGATTTAATTCCAAAGTGTGAAATTGTCAGAGGATCAAAGTGCCAAACTTGTATGCAAGCAAAACAAACTCGAACACCCTTTAAGGGATTACAGGAGGAAAAGAACTTGGCACCTTTAGAACTTGTCTATTCTGACTTGTGTGAGATGAATGGATTGTTGACAAAAGGAGACAAGATATTTTCTAACTCTTCTTGATGATGCATCACGATATTGTTATGTGTATCTACTGAAAACAAAAGATGAAGCATTAAATTACTTTAAAATTTATAAGACCGAGGTTGAGAACCAACTAGAAAAAAAAAATTAAAAGACTAAAGTCTAATTGTGGAGGAGAGTATATCTCTCATGACTTCTCCCAATTCTGTGCTAAACATGGAATAGTCCATGAAGTTACACCACCATACTCACCTAAATCAAATGGGGTGGCTGAGAGGAAAAATCGAACACTAACAGACTTGGTGAATGTCATGTTAGAGAGTGTTGGTATGCCTAAGATATGGTGGAGGAAGCTATTTTGACAGCAACTTTTATTCTAAACAGAGTAATCACTAAAAGTTGTGAGATTACTCCGTATGAGGGATGGAAGGGGAGAAAACCCAATGTTAATTTTTTACGAACTTGGGGGTGTTTGGCAAAAGTCAATATACCATTGCAGAAAAAAAAAGCTTGGACCTAAAACGATGATTGTGTCTTCATCGATATGCTCATAACAAAGACGCCTATAGATTTTTAGTAGTAAAATCAGGAACTCCTGAGGTTATTGTTAACACAATAATAGAGTCCAGAGATGCTTCATTTTTTAGGACATTTATTCTATGAGAACTGCAGGCAGTACTTCTCGAACTGAGGATAATCAAACTATGAATAATAGTAATTTTGAACCTACTGCCATCTCTGAACCAATGAGTGTTATACCACAGTTTGTGATTTTTCTGAGAAAGATAACAGTTTAGTCGAAGAGGCTCCTCGCAGGAGCAAACGACAAAGGGTTGAGAAAACCTTTGGCGGAGACTTTATTGTATATCTCATGGATGATGTGCCAAACACTCTTTTAGAAGCTTATGCATTACCTGATGCTGAGTATTAGAAAGAGGCAGTCCATAGCGAGATGGATTCCATCATGGCTAACGGGACTTGGGAGATCATTGAACGTCCTATCGGGTGTAAACCCGTTGGATGCAAGTGGATCTTTAAAAAGAAAATAAGGCCTGACGGTACTATTGATAAGTACAAGGCAAGACTTGTGGCCAAGGGTTATACCCAGAAAGAAGGTGAGGATTATTTTGATACTTACTCTCCTGTTGTCAGATTAACCACCATTCGTGTGCTTATTGCATTAGCTTCTTCCCATAGTCTACACATTCATCAAATGGATGTGAAGACAGCTTTCTTTAATGGAGAGTTAGAGGAAGAAATCTATATAGAGCAATCGGATGGTTTTGTGATTTCTGGACAGAAAAATAAGGTATGCAAATTAATCAAATCCTTGTATGGCCTAAAGCAAACACCTAAACAATGGCACACGATGTTTGATAAAACTTTAACTTCTATTGGTTTTTCTATGGATGAGGCAGATAAGTGTGTGTATTATCGTTATGGTAGGGGTCAAGTAGTGATTTTGTGTTTGTATGTCGATGAAATACTTATATTTAGGACAAATACTGTTGCTATTGACGAGGTCAAATCTTTCTTATCCAGATGCTTTGATATAAAAGACGTAGGAGAGGCAGATGTTATTCTGAATATCAAATTGATAAAAAATGAGGATGGGATCACTTTGAACCAATCCCATTATGCTGAGAAAATCTTGAGCCGGTTCGGTTTTGATAACTGTAAGATTTCCCCAACTCCTTATAATGCTAGTGTTAAGCTTCGAAAGAATAAGGGATTAGAAAAAGATCAATTGAGATACTCACAATTTATTGGGTCCCTTATGTATCTATCTAGTGCCATAAGACCAGACATATCATTTGCTGTGAGCAAATTAAGTCGGTTTACTTCTAACCTAGGAGATGATCATTAGGAGACACTTAAGAGAGTGTTGCGCTACTTGAGAGGCACAACCTCATATGGAATTCACTATACTGGGTATCCATCTGTATTAGAAGGATATAGTGATTCAAATTGGATCTCTGATGTAGATAAGATCAAAGCTACAAGTGGGTATGTGTTTACCCTTGTAGGTGCTGCAGTTTCATGGAGGCCGTGTAAATAGACCATATTGACGAGGTCAACCATGGAAGTAGAACTTGTAGCACTAGACACAACTACTATTGAGGCTGAATGGCTTAGAGAGCTTCTGTTGGACTTGCCACTAGTTGAAAATCCAATATCGACAATCCTAATGTACTGTGATAATCAAACAATGTTAATTAAGGTTACAAGTAGTAAGGATAACATGAAGTTCGCCAGACATGTGAAATGTAGGCTTAAATCTGTTAGAAACTGAGGAACTCCGGAGTGATTACTGTGAATTATATTCGCACTGAGAAAAATCCGGGAGACCCTTTTACAAAGGGGCTAAAACGGAAGGCGATTTATGTTGCGTCTATGGATATGGGAATGCGGCCCATTGGAGTTACAACTCAACAGTAACCCATACCTTTTTTATCGGAGATCCCGTGACTTAGGCAATGGAAAAACAAGTTGATGTTTGAACAAGAGAGTACATTTTAAATAAAATATGTACCAGTGTCTTAATAGACAAAGTACTCTCAACTGTATGGAAGAGGATGGCTTAAAACCTTAATATATTCTAGTGTCCAATGAGGGAAAAAGGTATTAGCCTACAGGATACCTAAAATGAATACACCTACTTGAGCTTAACTAAGGTCGCAGTTCATGAGAATAGAGGCATTCTCTAGAAAGCTCATGAGCAGATAAGAGAGCATGACCAAATTAAAGCTCCGGTTAGGCTTGGTTCTTTAACAGCCTAGCACCAGTTGAGATTTCAAGTGGAATCTAATCACGAAAGTCTATGAATTCAAGGCATAATCCATTCATCAGTCGTGAGAAGATGAATCTTATTATTCTAGGTGCAAGTTCAATCCGTACGGGACTTACACTGAAAGACTGGTATATCAATAACTCTTCAGCACAATAATCTTTATTATTCTTTTTTATTGCTTGCTTTACAATTGGTGGGGGATCGTCTGGGTGAACGACTCCTGTATTTCTGATGTGGATGATTAGTTAACCGATGACATACAACTTAGGGTGATGAGCAAAGTGCGTAGTAGTAAAAAAAAAAAGGAGATATGTACCTAATTACTTTTCTACATCCATGAGTTTCATCGATCAAGTGGAAGGACTGAAAAAGTGCATAACGACTTGACCTGTACTTTTAATTCTAGCTTGCAAGCAAGGACCTCCAGTAGTATGTAACTGAAGTAATTTCGGCAGCAACTGGTATTCCAATTCCAAATTATGATTAGAACGGTACCTCGCTAAGGCCAAGCAACTTAGTTCACCAGTATCGATCGATGGGCACTCCTATATCTTTCCGGGTAATAATTACTAAACTTGTCGAAAAATTGCGTTGGGGAAAAATCGTTAACCGGCGACTAGAAATTTGGCAATTCACAAGTCTAATTTGATAGAATTTCTCGTGGCAAACTCGCCATCAGAGGTGGCCTACGGAACAGGGAAGTTCTTGGCAGTCCCAGTCAGCATTACTATTTCTTCAAAAAAAAAGTCATCATTACTATCATTACTATTTAAGAACAACATGCAACGATTGGTGTCAAGGATGTTGGACGATTGACTACGACCACTACATCGACGGTCTCGACGTTAGATTAGGCTACTCTAACTCTTCTTCTGTTGCACTGCACGTCTAGTGGTAACAATCTGTGATCTCTTATTTGCATGGCTTCTTGGTTTCTGTAGTAGAATTTTTTGAATTGTATGCTAGTATAGCCTACCCGTATCTCTACAGGTGAATCGCGTAGAAAAAACCTAGTAATAGCGACGAAATAATCATAACGAGAGAGAAATAATCTAGTACAAGGGTTTGTCCCTCTCTCACAACCATCTCGGATCTTTTAGAACCCTCAAATTATTGTCCTACATAAGAATCTAATGTTAAAGAATAACTTGTAAAATTTCTAGCTTGGTACCTTTCCTGCTAGCACAACACCACTAATTTCACCATCTACTTAGTAGTAGAACGGTAGCAGCGCATGTTAAATTTCTAAATAATGATAATCTACGATTAGGACGCTACTCCTACTTAGTAAGACGGTAGCAGCGCATATTAAATTTCTAAATAATGATAATCTACGAATAGGACCCTATTCCTACTTAGTAAGACGGTAGCAGCGCATATTAAATTTCTAAATAATGATTATCTACGATTAGGACGCTACTCCTACATCTTTCCTGAAAGACAACTACTGGACGTGTGGAAAAATCGTACGTAGACTGGCCACGACCCATGTGGCAATATTCACAAGTCTAACCTGAATACTTTCCCATAGGTCGTAGCAGACTAGCACTCTCGCCAACCAAGTTGGCCTGGAGAACAAGTTCACAGCATTATTCGAGGACAGGGAAGGCATGTACTCAGTCGCAAGCTGCGGACGGGCGAGGTCGAGTCGTCTTGGCACCAGCAACGACCGTCACATCTTAATATTTATATATATAGTTACGCTTGTTTTTTCAATCGGACGACCGTTTCACATATTTAGTTACAAAAACAACTTAGTTTTATAGAGTGTTAATAATAACAATTACTAACATCGGTAAATAAGTTTTAAATATGTGTAAACATATTATTAAAAACTTTGTAGTCATTACATAATATTTTGTTAGAAAATGGTGGTGCCCGTGCATACCGGGCAACCCACCTGGATAGGGTCCATGCATATTATTAATAGTTATAAATAGCGTAGTCGTAGGTTTGCATATAAAATCATGGTAGGTTACTTTCGAAACCATGGTAGGTTATGAACAAAAAATCACTAGACTTATGCAAGAATGCAATTTAATTTTCAGAATTTTCGGAGCTACGCTATAAGTAATTGAACCCACTAATTGAGTTGTAATTGCTAACTAAAAATTGATTTGCAGGTATGGGCCGCGACCATGGTGGTTCAGACTGGCATTTCGGACTGCTGGACCGGCTGGTCGACGCGCAACACCGCACGAGCCGTCGTGTCCCACATTCGGTTCGTGAGGACAACATGATAGACTTGGGGTGGTTCGTACGCGGACACCCCGACGGGTTTGGAGACTGGACCCACGCTGGGTAGACAGGTTTGTCCGCAAGCTGTGCCACTTCTTTGTGTCATATGTCCGCTATGTAGTTACTTCTTCGTGCTTTGCAGGCTGAGCCATGCTGGTCTTCTACCTCTCGCGCGGATGGTGGAGGCCACCGAAGAGGACAACGCTCCAGTTGAGAACGACGGGGAGGTCCAGGCCGGTCCAGAGCGGTCACGACGGTTCCCGATCGACCAGTCGCTCCTGATAGCCTAGTGGATCGGTGAAGGCTCGAGACGCACACTTTCCACATTCCATTCGGGGAGATGGCCCCTACTCTGCAGGCTGTCGCGCTGCTGCTCGGTCTGCCTATCGCGGTAGCCGCTGCCTCCCCGCCGGATGCGCCTATCGACTGGCACGACGACCTGTTGGACAGGTTTCAGGGGGTTCTTCCGGCGGAGGCTGCGCCACCGTACTTCGACTTCCAAGAGCGACAACGGCATGACCCGCACCTACGGTGGCTTTCGCAGTCCCGGGTATATATGCTACCCATTTTCCATGTTTATCGTTGCATTATTCTAACCATATGACGGGCTTACTAATTATTCGTTTGTGCATAGGTTGAGCGGATGGTCCCGGGAGCTCATCGATATCTAGGTGTCGTTGCACTTCGAGGTGTATACTACAACACAAAAGCCCTGTAGAGACGCCTATTTTATGGGTTAAAGATATTTTCAATCATCTCTATAGCGTCGTAGAGTCGTTTTTGTAAAATGTTTCTAGAGCGCCTCCCCACGTACCGTATCAAAGATCGTAGAAACGTATTAGTAAGCGTGTCTACAATGATATGAGTCGTTTAGATTGCGTCTCTGCAAACTTGGAGATGCTTTCATATATGCATTTCAATATCGTCTCTACTCTCCTTAGTGACGCTTTATTGCGTGCCAAGAAACATAGATACGCATTCATAGACGTATTTAGATTGAGCTAGAGACGTCCATTTTTATTTTATTCTGTAGAAATATTTTATCGCTAATTAAACTACAATGATTCAGAAGATATAATATCACATATTTTCATAAGAATTTTAGATCTGAGGTAAAGCCATTTGAAATGTAGAATTATATTGTCTATATATAATAACAAAAAAACACCAGAAAAAAAATAGACACTCCGTTGCGGACTGAATCGAGTTAACAACTAAATCTAGTATCCACATACAAAGGTGCAAACACACCAAAAAAAATTCCTACAAATCCTACAACTAAATCAGGAGACGAGTGGCTAGAGAGCAGCGGCAGCGTCTTCAGGAACAAACAGCCTAATCCACCTCCAAATCACAGTACATGTTCAGTGATAAACTTATTTATTATGTACATAGAGCACATGTGTTTGCAAAATCTAAATAAAAAATAATATAGGACTAATCCAAGACTAATACAAAGAATACGACTACTAAGTAATGAACTATATCTTAACAAAATGAATGCTACTCATAAGAAAAAATACTGACCTCATCAATATCCTCATTACTGTAAATACCACATTTAAAAGCCTGGCTCAAATTGCTAGCAAGCGCAACCACATCATAGTCCCTACCTCGAAAGTCTTCATCGTCACTGTCACTGTCCCTACCTCGATCTTGCAGTGATGTTGGTCTCTGCACAAAGAAAGTACAATGGTGAAACCGACAATAGAACGACAATCCGGTCCAAGTTCAAAGATGAAAAGAAAGGAAAGTAGTTGATCTTACATGTAGCTTTGACCAAATCAATCACTTCCTCTATTGACTCTGCAATTTTCAGTTGCTTCATCACGGTAACTTGCAGCACCTGATCAATGGAAGTGGGAAATTCATATTTTCAATTGAAATTGGCAGCAACATTTAAATGATAAATGATAATTTCCAATGAGGCAATGAAAATCTTGAACAATTTGTGTCTCAAAGATCCTTAAGGATTGTTGTAGTCCTTGTAGTAATGAATGCGATAGCTAAGAATACTATAAGAAAGAAGGTCTTTAGTTGCCCTATTTTTTTTATTAAAAGTTCAAGTTGTCTTGCAAGTGTTTGTTTTCTACCTTCTTACTTGTCTGCCGGTTTCTAACATTTCAAATTCTTCATAGTTTTGTACCATGTTTAATAATATAAAATGTATGCTATTGACAGTAACATATAGCCACCTTCTAATTTTAGTATATTTTCTTATTTATAATATTTCCTAAACTTTGAAATTACAGATATGCTTGTACGAAAAGTAATTTTAATGAAAGCTTACCTTCTTTGTCCGTTCCATATCAGATTCAATACATTTTATTCTATCCTATGATTTCAAGAGGGACCATTCTTTCTCCGGGGGAATCTCTGGGGGCTTGCTGCCAAGCTCATCGACCTTACCCTCGAGCCTCTGAAGGCGCTCGATGAAAGGACCGATGTGGTCCAAACCGAAAGTCTCCACTCGCTTGGATGATCATCAAAAATTGGTTCGGGCTCACCGGAGGCAGTGGATTGTTGACCCTTGTCTCCTGCAGAACATATACAATGTGGAAGAAGGCGAAAACTTTGACAATCAAAGCCAGTAGTAATCTGAAAAATGGATAGAATTTTCCTTCGTCTGTAATATCTTTGGTACTACTCTACCACGTCTGTTGCTTGAGGAACCTAGGGAAGGCAGAAATAGAAATACGTGAACATACTACTCAAGGCAAACAAGAGTGCTCCAAAGGTGAAGAACTCAAAATAATAAGTACATGGCTTGTTATGTCAATAATGCATAGGGATACGCATCATACCGTTGAAGAATAATAAGAACATTAGCTAACCAACTTCAGATGTTATATACCCTACATTACTGTTTAGCTAGTTGTTAAGGTCTCTTGCTACTTGCACATATAATCGTCTCATTACATATAATTCATGCTTGATAATTTTGTTGTCGAGCAGTGGTATTCCTACCAGGCATTTTTGCTCAAATACCCACCTCACGTGGTAGCTGACAAACAAATTCCAACATATGCAATACAACTCGCTAAGAAATTTGAAGGCTACCATCGTTGGTGGATTTGCAACAATGGATACTTCCAGATATAATGCAGGAACCTCAATTTACACATTCAACTATGGATGCAGAGATGGAAGAATTTTCCAGCAAGAACTAAAGATATATTTTTGTAGCAACATCTCTAACTCTTTAAAAAGGCAAGGATGTACCAGATCGGGTGATCACTAATCTCGCCATCTTTCTTCTCACAATTTCCTCTCCCCACCTAAAATTGAACCAAAAGATGAATAAAAAGGAAAAATCAGTATCAAACATCCAATGCTCCAGCTGATGAGGCCAATCAAAAGAATTGGTGAAACTGAAGTGCGCACCATGTCCATATCAGAATCTAATCCCTTCTGATCCGCATCAAGGTTGGAAGCGCCATCTCTATCCGCAGACGCAGTGAGTGAGCTCTAAATAATACGGATGCAAGCAGCGTAAGAATCTACTATCACATGAAAAATCAAAAATATTACTGGATGCATTGGAGAAAGGAACTAAATCAACCCAAATCATCTAGACAAACAAATCTTACCCCAACCTCTTATGCTACTCTGATCTATACCACATTATAGATCTGTGCCAATTTCTTGACTAATAAATTCAGAAACTAAGCAAGAAGCAACAAATCACACGCTTGGCGGCCGAGCACGTCTTGGTCCGACGAGTTGAGGATCTCGTAGTAGAAGGCGGAGAAGTTGGCGAGAGCCCAAAGAAGGATTAATCTATCTCATCTAGATTACAATTGTTTTTGCATCAATTTTGTCCCTAGATGAACACAAGAGAGAGGCTCACCATTGATGCCAACCTTCGTCTTCTCCCCACTCGAATATTCTACAGAGAAAAACAAAAGCAGAACAAGATTATAGAATAATCAGATGCCACTTCAAGCTGCAATGTTTGGTGAACCCAACAACTCACGTGAGACGGCAGGGGGTGCTTGCGTAGCTATCGCTCTAAGTGGCTCGACGTTCCTAGCACTTTTATAGTTCACAAGAATTAGATGCAACGTATCATGCATAATCTAGTATTGCATTTCCAAGGTAGCGAGGGCTGGGCATAAGCACGCACTTACCACAAAGAGGAAGCTGCAATGGAGGGGAAGCTGCAGCCAAACTAAGCTTAGCCTGTGCTACTCACGCACGACACCTATGGCATAGCAGCCAAATCGCATCAATAGTAGAAATCTCTCCAGTATGAACATGACATGTATATATAAAAGAGAGAGAAATGCTTCTGAAGACGCAAAAAAGCGGTTGCAAACAAAGGTGGAAAGCAATAAGAGTTCTGACAACACACACCAACCAACTTGCACCATAATTCACGAGATCAAATTGATAGGATCCCTTAGCTAAACTTCGGTTCGATTCACGAGCGATATTGATTCGAGTTCCAGCAGCGATATTGAGATCGATTCGATTCGATTCAAGATGTCAAGACAAATCGATTCGATTCGATTCACATCATACTGTTGTGTACCTTTTAATCAACGACATCATGCTTTGAAGAAGTAAAACATAAATGAATAAGCTAGAAAAAGAGCTCTAGTTTAACAATGTGCTTAATTGTTAATAACAAGCTCGCAAAGACACAAAGTTTGATAAACAAAACTACACAAAGAACTGAAAGAAGTATCCATTGAAAGAATGACTGATGTAAAAGCTTTCAGTTTAAATTACAATTGCAACATGCTTACCTACTCACAACCAATAAAGACACAGATCTAATGTCTGATTAACATGGAGCAATACTTCAATATTCAGTATTCAGCAAGCAGTATATTTAGTTCAGTTCAATACTTCAATATTCAGTATTCAGCAAGCAGTATATGGAGTTAAGCCAAATGTAGGCAATAGACATCAGAAAATCACAATCACAGCAGATCAACAAGCAAATCAGTTCAGTTCATCAGTTGATCACAGATCACAAAGTAGATTAGCAAGCCTCCACAGTATTCAGTTCATCAGTTTACAAATCACAAATCACAATTCACAAATCAGTCAGACTCACAGCAGAGCAGCAGCATTGTGGGCAGAGCACATCACAAGCTCATAGCACGCAGCAACGCTTGGAGGCAGAGCAGCACAGCATGGGAGGAGGGGGAGCTGCGGCGCGAGGGTGGAGTAGAGAAGTTGAGAGGAGGAGGAGCTGCAGCGCGGGAGGGGAGCATAGAGGGGAGGGCGGTGGCACGGGAGGGGGAGTAGAGAGGGGAGGTCGGTGGAGCAGGAGCATAGGGGAGCGGCGCACCTCGATTCGGTGGCGTAGATGGCGGGGCAAGCTCGATTCGGTGGGGAAGATGGCGAGGGAGATGGCGGCGAGTTCGATTCGGCGGGGGAGATGGCGGCGAGGTCGAATCGGCGGCGGCAACCCGCCCTCTGCCGCAGCAACCACCAACCCCCAAACCTTCACACTTTCACAAGCACAGCAACCGTGCGAGCTCGGATCTCGCGGGACGGCCGGGTCACACCCCGCCTGACGCGCTGTGAGCGGCCGCCGTGGCTAGCAGGGGTGGCGTCGGGGCTAGGGTTACAGCCTACTCCCCATCGCAATGCTCCCGTAGTCGTTGGCTATGTTGGGGATTCGGAATTGCGAATGAGGAATGGAAGGTGAGGCGAGGCCGGTGAAATGGGAGAGGCCAGCGAAATGGAAGGGAGAGAGGGAGCAGAGGAGAGTGAGGTGGGGCACGGTGGCAGTGGAGATGGGGATTCGAGGGAGCACCTGCGTGGGGAAGGCATAAGACTAACCAGTAGATTGGATTTTGTTGGGAGGTTGAAGAAGTGGGGGAGGTGGAGAGACGGAGATGTGGGGAGGTGGAGATGCCTACGGTAAGAGATTTCGTGGCGTCATATAAAACGTCTTGATAAGTGTCTTTACATACGAGATGTTTTTTGGCGTAGAGACAGACATAAAAGCGTCAAAACAAAAGCGTATTTACGTGATAGTTTTGTTGTAGTGGTACCTGATGTGGCTCCTTGGTTGGGTACTATTTACCAGCAGCCACGGTGACTCCGTCAACACCCACCTCGTGGGGTACGCGAGGGCCATCGCCGACAACAAAGAGCTATAAATCAGCTAGGGATCAGCCGTACTTGCCACGACGTACCGCGGCATGTGCGAGGTGTGCTGTAGGACAAAGCTGACATCTATCCTCATAGGCTGCCCCCTCCTGCTGCAACTGTGGTCGTTCGAGCGCTCTCTCTCGGACGGTCCATGCTGGTAGACTCTAGTCCATACCGCGCGGACATGTACCACGGGAGCTCGGTGGACCAGCCGACCGTAGGGTCTCTTTGGTGCCGTATACGGGTACGTAATTCCTTCTATCTTTGCTTCAGTCCTATTATGGGTAATCCTTTATAACCATTGTTCCAGCTCGTAGGCATAGCATGCACATGTGCAGGTCACACGTGTGTACGAGCACTTCGTGGAGCAGTTGGACTGCCTCACCACTGACAACGTGCGCTAGGAGCCGTACTCTGCTCAGGAGACGGAGGACCATGCTCCCTAGGGGTTGTCCTCACTTTGCTGGCATGACTGTGCGTATTGGCGGACGCAGAAGAAGCTCGTCTTCGATGTGTTCATCGAGGACTACGCGGTGCACAGGGTGATGCGTCAGTTCGGCCTCTGCCTGGTTGTTCCAGTTCCCGTCGGGACGAGGGTGCCCGACTCGGCCCACGCGTGAGTTACACACAACTCATGTTCGTATATTTTTTTTGCCAGTTCTGTTACGACGGCTTGTAATTGTAGTACTACGTTTCGTAGACATAGTAGGAGGGGTGGCACGAGGACATAGTGGCCGGCGAAGATGGAGCCGTGGGTGGCGTAGTAGGCGAACGCCCTCGAAGACTATGTGTAGGAGGACGCCCCATATGACCCGGTAGCGCATAACGCAGTACCTCTGTTGATGCGCCTGCGAGACATGCACCGGTGGTGCGTTGTCGACCCTCCCCACTCGCGTGCAAAGCACCGGCCGACGCGTACCACAGTACACCGCGCGTAGCGTGCACCTCACGGTACGTACTCTTGTGGTTCAATATGTTTGACTAAGGTTACGTCAATTACAAGGTTGACGTTTTCGTGTACTCCTTGCAGACGGACATCAACGTCGCGATGGCGAGAGAGTCCTGGTCGATCCTAGATAGGCTCACCCACGGTGTGGAGGTGACGCGGGATGAGATAGCGCAGTTTGCCCGTCGGGTCTATAGTGGGGCGAGGCGTGCAGTGACCTTGACGTCGTGCAGGACGGTCTAGGAGGTCGCCACGTCGGCGTATACACCGAGGCCGGCACGTCCTACAGCCTAGTCAGGAGGCTCAGGAGGGGCACATTCACATGCCCCGCCTGCGTCTTGGCAGGCTGGAGGGTCCGGGTGAGCACGTAGACCCAAGTACGAGACTCACTGAATTGTCTCTAAGGTGGAGGAGCACTCCTGCTTGCTCAGTAGTATTTTGCTGAGGCATCACAACCTAACGTCCACCTTCATAGCCAATGTGATATACGGAGAGATAGTGAAGAAGATGGAACTGGAGGCCAAGCACATCATGGTGCCTATCGAGCAGAAATTCAAGTACAAGATTAGCTACGTGAAGGCATGGCGTGCAAAGCAGAAGGCTTTGGAAAGGAGGTTTAGTTCTTTCGAGGCCACTTACGACAACCTTCCTCGTATGCTCCAGGTGCTGCAGGACACAAACCCAGGCACATACATTGCTGTGAAGGACATGCCATCCAAAAGACCGCCGCTAGATTTTATGGTATTACAGAGGGCCTTCTTAGCATTCTGTCCCTACATCGATGCATTCAGACACATGTTGTCCATGATCTCAGTGGACAGGATGTTTCTAATTGGGAAATATAACGGCATGATCCTGACAGCAATTAGCGTTGATAGCAACAATCAGATTCTGCCCTTAGCCATCGCTTTCATCAAAAGTGAGAATTTCGATAGCTGGTTGTGGTTCCTTCGACATCTGAATGAGGGAGTAGTTGGGGCACGTCCTGATGTCTACATAATCCATGATCGTCACCTTGGGATGATGAAGGCCATCTGAAAACTTTAGCAAGACCCCGATGAGCCGTTCCCTTGGCCAGACATGAGTAACAGATGTTGCATTCGCCATCTGAGTGCCAACTTCTTTAAATAATTCAGGCAACAACCGTTGATGAAGCTATTCAAGAGGCTTGCTATGCAGAACCAGCAGTATAAATTTGATGCGTTATAGGAGATGTTGAAAGAGCACACCAGGAAACATGTCGTTGAGAGGAACAAGCGTCCGCTCATTCTTAGGGCGGCGCAACCCGAACGTCTCACACCACTGCGGGAGCTCGACCCTCTCCATTTGACGAGGAGGATCTCGAGGGACATCACGTGCTTCTCCCATTAGATTGAGGCTGAGCCGTTGGAGAAGTGGTCCTTGCTATACGACATGGACGGTGCAAGGTACGACATAATGACCACTAACCTTACCGAGGTGTACAACTGGGTTATTAGGGGCCTCCATTCTCAGTCCCTCGTCGCCATCGTGGAAGGCGTTCTACACGGTACAAACAGATATTTCAGGGAAAGGCATGCAAATGAGGCACTTCATGCAGCCAACCCACATACACCATACTGCTCGAAGATTACAGCATACATGCAAGCCAAGACCAAGAAGGGTCAGTCGCACATGGTTTTCATAATGGGCAATGCAGAGTATCGTGTCGATGTGGTCCTTCGGGACAGAGCCAGATTTGGGATGGCTCGGTCTCTTGTTACCCATGAGGTATGCCTTGGAGACCATGTGAATGAACCTAGCTGCACATGCAACAAGTCAAAGCTCCTTTACAAGCCATGCTGTCATGTCCTCGCCACGTGCGGGACCATCCACATGGACCCATCAGACTTCATATCGGAGTACTTCATGAAGGAGATGGTGCAGCAGGCGTGGTACGTCGAGCTAAAAGGCTTTAGGGTTGTGGGCAACTTCACCACGTTGGATATTGCACAGAGGAGTTGGATTCCAGATCTTGACCTGTTGAGGGGAGGAAGTGTTGGTGTACGGGTAGGCTACGAAAGTAAAAATCAAAAATTTCTACCACGCAAACCAAAAAGCCAAGCAAGTAGATGATCACAGATCGTTACCACCAGACGCGTAGAGCAGCGGAAGAAGAGTTGAAGCAGCTTGGTCCAACGAAGAGCGCGTCGATGTAGTGGTCGTAGTCGAGTGTCCATTATCCTCGCGAGTTGATCGTCTCCTCCAGCAACCTCTGCAGTTCCCTATGAAGATCGCGGATCGTCCTCAAGTACAACAGCAACCATAGTAGCGCCTCTATGGTATCCACACATCCAGAAAAGGAACAACCGTACACCGGTGTGCTCACACCAAGTCACACGACAGAGCTCTCAAGAATATGACGGCTAGGGTTTCAGTGGAACAACTCAACTCACGACTTTCGTGTGTCTTGTCTGTTACGTTCACCCGTACCTCCCAACAACCTCATGCATCTCCTTATATAGTGCTCGTGACGGATCCTATCCGAACACATTTGATGAATCGTATCTGTACTGGTTTGTTCCAACCCGTTAAGTGTGTGACCCGTTAGGTTCATGCGTAATCGGTTGTGACTCGGAAACTCTTTCTGATCACGAGTCGTTAGTGGTTCCTAGCAGGACATAACGATTCCCGAATACACACAAATTATATCGGATGAACGTTAATGCAATATGATCTACGATTAGGTCCTCATCACTTACGACCAGGTCCTATCTCTATACGACCAGTTTGTATTTGGTCACGACTAGTTCGTAACTCCTTACGACTAGGTTACGACCACTCTGTGATTACGTTCGACTAGTCTACGACCAGCTCGTATCTCCATATGACCAGTCCATAACTGATCGAACTAAGCGACCTACTCGTGTATTCTCCCTTTTCCTCACGATGTCTGGTTGAACTCCAAGTGAGATGTTGTGTCATCCATGAACTGTTCAATACTTTCTCGATCGAGTGTCGGATAACTTCACATGGTCGAACACTTCGACCACTAGTGGCATGGCCATGCACTTTCTTTATCTGACCACAACGAGGGGCTTAGAGACATCTCTCCTATTATGTTAGGAGGGGCAAATCCCATTTCCGACAAGTCACATTCCTCCGCATGTTTCATAGCATACCCGAAAGCTACCTTTATAACTACCCAGTTACGAGTAGCGATTGGCAACCCCTAAGAGTGCTATTACACATGTAGGAAACCATGATGATCTCAGGTCTAAGGATTATACATCATCATTGCTTGAGACCAACTAACGACACATAGAATCATAACAATCTCAATAGTGTCTCAAGGTGGGTCAATCCAACCCCATGTTCTCTAACATGTGTTCACATTATTGATTCGATATCCCTATATCCATGACCGGTGAAACATGGTCATCAATCAATACATGTGCTGGTCGATAGAGTCACTAGTGTTTCGACCATTGACATCCGACCAGGGATTCATTTAGAACGACATCATATAAGTTAAGAGTTTCACCAACAAGTCACATACTTGTTAATCTTCATGACCAATGATTCATTCAAGGAACAGAATAACATATTATCTAATATTATGAACATAATGAAATATAGTCATCTCCATGATTGCCTCTAGGGCATATTTCCAACGATATGGACGAAGAAGAAGCTAGAGTGGCGGGTAGACGTTGCGGCCATTGCCACTAGGAAGGCCACACCGCGAGAACTTGCAAGACGCCTGCCAACACGTAGGAACACCGACATGAAGTGCAGCACCACTTCTTGTTGGGTGCGTAGTGGTACTAGGATTAGAACTGCTAGCATATTGTAACTTGTACTTCAATAAGTTACTTGCTTGTTGTAAACACTGTGAAACTAATTGTATCGTAATTGCAAATTTTTACTTTATTTGAAGTGTCAATCTCTCGTCTTAATTGCAATGCACGACATGACCTTGCTCGGCAGCGCACCATGTGACCACTCTCTGCAAAGCAGGACGTGGCTCGGTGAGTCAGCTTTTCAGGACGACGTGACCCAACGAGACCGCTCCCCGCAACGACGTGACCCAACAAGTCTGCTTCCTGCAGAGACGTGACGCAGCGTTGCCACATGATTCCTCCTTGGGTATGCTTCCTGTGCCTTATTACCCAACGAGTCAGCTTTGTGCAGCGACGTGACCCGACGAGTTAGCTTTGCGCAGCGATGTAACCCAACGAGTCTTCTTAGGGCCGCTGCCTCACTAACACGAATTTCCTTCAACTGAATTACAATTCAGTCACATACGCAGCGCTGGCTCGGCATATAAGTACTACCCCTTCCACATCGGGTTATCCTACATCCAGACTTCAACACAATCTCGCTCAGATGGACAAGCACTGGGAGGAGATCTGTAAAATGCAAAGGGAGTATGCAGCCCAGGAGGAACAAAGGGAGTGTGCCAGGAGGGCACCTCCCCGCAATGACACTGGCCCTCGTAACAGCAACCCCTACCAGAACATCCCAACTGAGCATTTGCCACAACACCCGCCCGAGGGGGAGATGCTGCCCCTCTGTTGGTGCAGAGATAGATGCAAGTTCTTCACGTCCAAGCACCGGCTCAGCCTGGGCATGCGTTATTGGGGTTGCGCGAACTACTCCAGTGACTATCCCGACTACCGTTGGGACACGAGCCGCTATCAACAGCCAGTAAGGACAGGTAGCAGTATGTTCCCCTACCATTTCTCTTTCAAAGTCCGCACTAATAACCTCTCCCGTCTACCCGTAGTCCCCGAATTTGCTATGTGGATATCGCAAGTGGATCGACCTAGAGATCCACCCACACGACCAGTGGACTCTCGACTGCGAGTAGTGTGATGCCAATAGGGACCGCGAGAGGAGGGAGGAGGAGCGTCACACTGAAGAGCACAACCAGCATATCCGGTGGGAGACGCAGACCCACCTCGAGGCGTGTAGGCGCAGGGAGCGCGAGGCTCGCGAGAGGGAGCGTGAGAAAAAGAGGGAAATAATGGCTGAGGCCAAGGCGGTCGGCGAGGAGTACAACGCCGAGCTCACAAGAAAGGGCAAATAGCCCCGATCCACATAGTAGTCCGACCCTCTTCGTCCATATGTCCCATGTATTTCTAATTCCCTAAAGGCGGGCATATACCATCCTTGGTTCGTTAGCCTGCTTGCCATGTAACCCCTCGTCGGATCAACTGTCGTGTTGCTATCGTTGGACCATTTCTCTAAAGTTCTCCACCATGTATGAATTTCCTGACACATCGCAATATCACTTACCTTCGTACTTAGGAATCATTGCTATCTCTATCGTTCTCACAAAATTCTTCAGAAATTTTGCACACTACAACAACATACGACGATCACAAAATGTTATTGCGGGTCTGACAAATTTTGTACCCTTGAGATTCTACGAAAATCACAAACGGACCAACCAACCTTGTCACCACCCTTTTATTTAAAAAAAAACATCCTAGAACAAGATTTGGTAAATGTATTATCTACAAAATGTGATATTTATTTCCAATCAATTATTCCAATCGGATTAATTAAATAAATGCGATTATTACTTAAAATCGCTCAATCGTTGAGCAACTTGTTGTCGATCGCTCAACCATTGGGCGACTGAGTCAAGTCGCTGAACCAACGGGCGACTACAACGCGTGTCGCTCTGTCGTTGGGCGACTATGTCCAGTCGCCCAATGGTTGGGCAGGTAGTTCTAAGTCGCCCAATGGTACGATGACTGATGATTATTTCTGACAAAAAAATAAAGTATTATTATTTCTATAATTTTAAATAAAAATATTTAGGCGACTAATTCTAAGTCGTCCAATGGTACGGTAGCTGATGATTATTTTTGACAAAAAAATGTAGTAGTATTTCTATAATTCTAAATAAAAAATAGATTATTAAAAAAATTCAAGTTTTAAACCAAGTAGCAACACGGGAAGGTCTTTCATTCCTCAGGGAAGGAGGGGTGGGTGGTCTCGAGGTCTATGTTCTCGCATCTAATCGGGTGAACAACTCTTGTATTTCTGATGTTGGTGATTAGTTTACCCATGACTTACAACTTAGGGTGATGAGCAAAGAATTTTTTTTAGTAATTAATCCTTTTTAAAATTTTATTTTAAAGTTAACCCCCGGCGTACTTTATTTCCAATTCTAACCCTTTTAGTTATGCCACCATCCGTGGCGTGACAAAACAACGTTGTCACGCTAGCCCGTATCTAGGGCAAACTCTTGTCACGCCACCACTCATGGCGTGACAGTGTTGTTTGGTCATGTCACGATAAGTGGCGTGACCAAAAGTGCTATTCAGCGGACTTATCCTATGACGTGACAGCGTTGGTTTGTCACGCCACGGGTGGTGGTGTGACCAAATGGATCAGAATTGGAAATAAAGTGTGCCGATGGTTAACTTTAAAATAAAAATTAAAAAGGGGTTAATTAATAAAAAAAGTTCTTAGCAAAGTGCGTAGTAGTAAAAAAGGAGATATGTATCTAATTACTTTTCTACATCCATGCGTTTCATCGATTAAGTAGAGGACAGCAGAAGTGCATAATGACTTGACCTGTACTTTTAATTTTAGCAAGCATGGACCTCCAGTAGTATGTAACCGAATTAATTTTGGCAGCAACTGGTATTCCAATTCCAAATTAGGATTAGAACGGTCAATCGCTAAGGCCAAGTAACTTAGTTCACCAATATCCATCGACGTGAAGGGCACTCCTCTATCTTTCCGGGTAATAATTTCAAAACTTGTCAAAAAATTGAATTGGGGAAAAATCGTAAACTGGCGACTAGAAATGTGGCAATTCACAAGTCTAATTGTGAATATCATGGGGATATGCTCACGATCTTATAATGATGTTACAATTGACAATGGCGTTAGAGGTTTGTCGAAACAAGCGTTTTCGACAAAGTTTAGTTGTTGTTAGGCTTTAGGCGGTTAGACCGGCTAGGAGGAGACGGTCAAACTAGCCATCGTGGACCTGGTCGTGGACCAAGGCTCAAGCCAAGTGACTGGCGGTCAGACCGGTCAGGAGGCGCCGGTCTGACTAGCCAGAAAGGTGGTGTTGAATTTTAAGCCGGCAGAAAATAGAGGATGTAGGTAAGAGGAGGAATTATCCTACACTTGGTCTCATAATTTTTGGAGCTTCGAGTGAAAAGTTCTATCCATTTGAATTTTCTGGAAAGGTTTCGGATTTCCAGTGAGGAATTTTGGCTAAGTCCGCTTGCTGGGCGATCAGACTGGCCATGGGTGGCGGTCTGACCGGTTTTGCCCTGTTTCGCTGGCCGGTTTGGCAGCGATGTTTGTGAGTTAGGCCAAGTTCAAGGGTTTCAGTGCATATGTGTTGCATGATACATGTTTTGACTAACGTGGGTCAAGTTGCAAAGAACTTGTTCCTGAAATTGATTTCTTGGTCTATTGTTGTGCAGGAGGCTTGGAGGTCAACTACGGTCAACGGCGAGGATGATCAAGACTAAGCTTGGAGAGTTGAGGTTCAGAACGATCGAGGATGCCGGGTGAAGTCAGTGGACTCAAGCATGGCGTAAAATGGACAATGATGACCAAACAGAAAGATCGGTGCGACGAGTTGCATCAAACGGCGCGGGGGTCGGTGCAAGTGCCATGATGGTTTCGGTAGGAGCCGGATGGAAAAGACTTACCGACATGAAGGGAGTCTTTGATCACCCTACACGTGGCGAAGCATGGGATTGCTTCATAAAGATTGGACTTGGTCTTTAGAGAAGGATCAAGAAGGGGTATTTTGGTAACTTCACCAAAATACCACCTTGATGGCTTTTGGCTAAATCGCAGCACAAAACGGCGTAAGAAGAAGTGGTTTAGATCAAGAGAAGATGAAGACGGTGCTTTGAGAAGCGTGCGTGAGTTGGATTCGTTTGTGTATGGGCTTAACGGGCACCCATTAGGATTTTCTCTCATAGCCTAGCCTCCACTATAAAATGGGAGGGTGCTGGTTGTGCACATCCTAACCCTAATTTGCGTTTTAGGGTTAGGAGAGAAAAGTGGAGGAGCTATGGTTCTTTGATAGTTGGATTGATTGTGTGCTCAAGTATTGAGCTTTTATCCTTCATGTTGGAGTGGCTGTAAACCAACATCAATCTCGAATCAATCCAAGCAAGATTTCCTTAAGATGCATCTATTCTTATTCTTGCTATCTCTTTTGTGATTTTGGGGTTTTTATTGATCCTTTGGTCTTCCTAACCTTCTTGATGAGCTATGGTTGAAATTTGAGGGGATTTGGATCACCGAATCAAAAGTTGAGCCGATTTGTGATTTTGGGTTCGTGTTGATTTTACTGTTTATCGGGCTGAAGGTCAGACCGCCCCTTGGAGAGGTCAGACCGCTAGGCTGAGAGGTCTGACCACCCAACTCATTGTGAATTGAGTTTTTTTAATGATTTTGGTTGTTTTTATTCGCGGTTTCGATTGGATTCAATACAAGTCTTTCGCTGTGCTTGTACATTGATCTTCATAGCTATCATAGCTATTGGAGTGAAAAACGTGTTAAATCCGATCAAGGTGAAAAAGAGATCGTGCTACTATTCACTCCCTTCTAGTCGCCGTTTCGGTCCAACAAGTGGTATTAGAACCCAGTTAGTTCGATCTTGATTTTAACCGGTCACTGAACTTCGCGATGGAGAAGTACTCTACTAAGCCGCATGTCTTCGATAGGCTCGACTATACCTATTGGAAGAATCGCATACGTGTCTACCTTGAAAGTGAAGGACAAGTTGAATGTGAGGTTGTTCGAGCTCCGCTCGTCTTACCCGAGGTTGCTACGCTAGCTTCAACAGCCCTCTTGACTAACAACCACAAGGCAAAGAATCTTCTGTATGCCAGGCTTGGTAGACAGGAGTATGATAGAATTTATCACCTTGAGGCCGCGCACGAGATTTGGAACACTCTCGAAACTTACCATGAGTGTTCGTCCCAAATAAAGAAAGTACGCAAACGGTCTTCAAGCGAGAATACAATAAATTCGAGATGCGTCCTAGAGAGAGCATCGATGATGTATTCACTCGATTCAACAAGGTGCTCAATCAGCTGAGAGCGGTCAACATCGAGTATTCTCGGTCTGAGAATGCTACCTATCTCTTGGCTGCAATCAACACCAAGGAGTGGGAAATGAAGGCTACTATCATTGAGGAGGATGTCAATATCTCTAATCTCACTTTGGAGTTGCTCTAT
Source organism: Phyllostachys edulis (assembly GCA_036346405.1). Classification (NCBI taxonomy): domain Eukaryota; kingdom Viridiplantae; phylum Streptophyta; class Magnoliopsida; order Poales; family Poaceae; genus Phyllostachys; species Phyllostachys edulis. Next base: position 316,642 of record JAYEVD010000213.1, on the reverse strand, counting down.
AGCAAGCTCAAGACCCACGAGATCAAGAGAGTTAATCATCCTAAGAAGGAGACACATGGCTTTGGTCGCTGACCCTCTTAAGAGAACCTCTAATGGCTCTTCTTAATCTTCCTCTGGATTTTCTTTTGCTTGTTTATCTGCAATCCATGAAGATGAACTTAAGAGTATCCCTGAACCTGAGTTAGCCCTCTTAGCCAAAAAGTTCACACGGGCTTATAATAATGTGAGAAAAAAAGAAAAGATGCGGTCTTGTGACTTGCTATGAGTGTGGAGAGCTCTACCACATCTGGACGAACTACCCCAAGATAAAAGGGAAGATCAACCACAAGGAGGAGAAGATAGCTTAGAGGAAGCCTCAAAGGAACAAGTCCATGTTTGATGCTGCCAAACTCATGAAGGCCGCTCATTGGATTCTTGCCACTTTTGGAGAGCAATCCATGAGCGATGTGGACTTCAGGAGCGAGGAGGACAAGAAGGAGGGGCTTCCCAAAGAGAAGAAGAAAGGGAAGGCAAAGGACTTCACCGTCATGTGCTTCATGGCCGAATCTGTCGACGTGGATGACATCGATGAGGTACTTCCATCCTATGAAGTTCTTTCAGCTAGATGTGATACCATCTTTGAGCAACTGCTTAGCTAGGATAAGGCTTTAGAGTTCACCATGACTAGTAATAAGGACCTAGAGTCATAAGTTGATAATTTGACATTAGAACTTGTGAATTTTAAGAATCTTGATGCTAATGAATGTTCATCCTGCCATGTTTTACACTCTGAACTTGCTAAATTGTAAAATACTCATGATGTTGCCTTGCACCAACTAGAAAATGTTAGGACTGAGTTAATTGAAGTTAAATCCGCTCCATATGAAAAATGTTTAGAATCTAGCAAGTTGGTCGTTTCTGATAAGGCTGAGTCTAGCGCTTGCTCTTTCTACCTAGAACGTGAACATGAAGTAAAAGACATATTAGAAGCGGTTAGAGCTAAGTTTGTCAAGCTTAAGGACAAAATTAATTTTGCTCCTTGTGCTTCATGTGAAGCCCTTAAGCTTGAAGTTGCTATTCATAAGGAGAAGCATGCTAGAGCCATTAAGGCTAAAACTTGTGAATCATGTCTTAACCTTGAAAAAGACAATGTTTACCTCAGGGACACATTAGAAAAATTCTCTACAAGTAAGAAACAGTTAAACATGCTACTTGGCAAGTCCAAAACTCCTTATAAGAAGCAAGGGTTAGGATACAACTTTGCCCAAAACAAGTCCAAGCCAAATGTCACTCAAGTCTTGGAAAATGACTTAGTTGAATTCAAAACCCAACCTACAAAAACACTTTTCAAATCTGCAGGTTTTGCCCAACCATCTTTTGAGCCACAAGGTGCTTCTCCTAGTGGTACCAAATACCATTGCACCTGTTGCAAGAAGGATGGGCATTTGCTTGAGTTCTGTTGGCGTAGGTTGAAAAATGCTAGGAGAAATCTTGCTAGAATTTCATCTCATCGACCTAGAGCCTTCATGAGACATGGTCATCTAGAAAAAGAAGAAACCTGGACTATGATTTATTTCACATGCTCATCATTATCATCATATTCCTAGACATGATGTATCTCATGTTTGTGTAACCATTGCTCATGATAGAATCTCAAGTAGGATCAAGACTAGCAATTCTTCTCCTTATACTACTCGTAGACATGTGTCTCAGTACTGCGCTCCCAAGTCATTTTTAACTAACCCTAGTATTGAGACACATAGATCTTCTGTGCCTCAATTTTTAGGATCGCCGCGGAATGGGGAAGAACACGTGGTTCGTCGACTCCGGCTGTTCACGCCACATGACCGGGGACTCAAACTGGTTCACCTCCTTCACGCGGTCGACGGGTGATGACTTCATCACTTTTGGAGATGATACATAAGGGCGGATTGAAGGAACGATATCGATCAGGGTGAACGACAAGTTCATCCTAAAGGATGTCGCCCTTGTGGACAAGCTAAGGTACAACTTGCTTTCTGTCTCGCAGTTTCTTGATGATGGCTATGAGACTAAATTTAAGAAAAATGCTTGTCGTATGCTTGATTCAGCTGGTGAGTTTGTTTTTGGGATTTCTAGAGTTAGTAGAATCTTTGGAGCTGACTTTTCTAAATATCTTGCTAGGTCTCTCAAGTGTTTGATTGCATCTTCCTCTGAGTTCTGGCTTTGGCACCATCGTTTGGGGCACATTGGTTTTGATCATCTAAAATTAGTTAGCAGCCTTGGTCTCATGAGAGGTTTGCCCAAACTCAAAGTCGTCAAGGATGCTGTATGTGCGCCCTGTAGGTATGGCAAACAAGTTTTCGTCTCACACTCTTCATTAACTATGGTCCTCATTTACCTCTTTCTGTGTTGAGTGTGGTATTGAGCATCAGTTCTCTTCTCCACATGTCCCTCAACAGAATGACGTAGTGGAAAGGAAGAACAGAACCTTAGTCGAGATGGCTAGGACGATACTAGACGAGTATAACACTCCGAGGAGGTTCTGGGCCGAAGCTATTGCTACAGTTTGCCATATTGCCAATCGTGTCGTTTTGAGACCATCCTTGGACAAGACATCATATGAGCTTCGGTTTGGTAGAAAACCCTCTGTTTCTTATTTTCGAGTTTTTGGAGCCAAGTGTTTCATTATCAAGACATGAAACCTAGATAAATTTGAGTCAAGGACTTCTGCTGGTTTATTTTTGGGTTATTCTGCACATTCGAGGGGTTTCGGGTTCTTAATGTTGAGACTAACGTTATCTAGGAGACATGCAATGTCACCTTTGATGAGACTAGCCCTGGAGCTAGATCAGATATTTCAGGTGACACACAGGCGACAGAGAGCATCTTCGTGGAGGAAGATGAGGATGAAGCTGGTGTTTGTCTTCCACCTGCTGCTGATGCTCCTGTTCTAGGTTAAGAACCTGCTTCGACTACTTTACCTTTAGTTGGGGCTCCTGCTGCATCGTCATTATCAGCGGTACCTGCGGAGGTCGAAGAGATGCTATCTCCCCTGGGCACTCTACTTCACATTCAGAGGCGTCACCCTCCGGATCAGATGATTGGTCATCTTCATAAGCGAGTCACTCGCTCCAAGTATCACAATCCGAGTCTCTACTCCTATTCTGCATTTGTTGCCTCTTTCGAACCCCGCAATATATCATATGCTTTATCTGATTCGAGCTGGGTCAATGTCATGTATGAGGAGTTAGAGAACTTTGAGAGGAATAAGGTCTGGAACCTAGTAGAGCCTCCTAGTGGTCATAACGTGATAGGAACCCATTGGGTGTTCAAAAACAAACAAAGTGAGGATGGTTCTGTGGTTAGAACAAGGCTACATTGGTAGCTTAGGGTTTTAGACAAGTTAAGGGGTTAGACTTTGATGAGACCTTTGCTCCTGTTGCTAAATTAGAAATCATTCGCATTCCGCCCGCATTTGCTACATCTAAGTGCTTTAGACTGCATCAGATGGATGTCAAGAGTGCATTTCTGAATGGTTATATAGAGAAGGAAGTGTATATTAGACAACCCTTAGGCTTTGAGAATCCCAAGCATCCACATCATATCTTCAAACTATCCAAAACCTTGTATGATAGACTTAAGACCTTCTTGCTTAAGAATAACTTTGAGATAGGTACAGTAGACAAGACCCTGTTTATTCTTAGGCATGACAATGACTTCCTACTTGTTCAGATTTATGTTGATGATACTATCTTTGGTGGTTTTTCTCATGCTCTTGTTTTTAATGCTAGAGGTCAGATCGCCGCTTAGAGAGGTCAGACTGCAAGGCTGATAGGTCTGACCGTCCAACTCATTGTGAACTGAGTTTTTGGTGATTTTGGTTGTTTTGCTTCGGGGTTTCGATAATCAATACAAGTCCTCCGCTGTGTTTGTACATTGATTTTTATAGGTATCATAGCTATTGGAGTGAAAAACGTGTTGAATCCGATCAAAATGAAAAAGAGATCATGCTCCTATTCACCCTCTCAAGTCGCCGTTTCGGTCAAAACTAAGTTGATAAAATTTCTCGTGGCACTCTCGCCGTCAAAGGTGGCATGGGGACAAGGAAGTTCTTAGCGGTCCCATCGGCATTACTATTTAAGAACAACATGCAAGGTCGAAGACATTGCACTCAACAAACAATGATGACGGGTTGGGCGAGTCGTGAATCGTGATGGCCCGGTGACGATCAGAACACATCGATGGGATACTAATGGTGCCCCGAGCTTCCTATCCTTCGATTAATACAACGACAAGACTAACTTGCGATATGCTAGCCAAGTATTGTTGGAGAGACCGAGGATAGTCTTGAATCTTCTCTATATATAGTGTGCAATGTACGAAGCCATCTTGCCTCTGAATATCTATCGACCCCATAAGACCGAATCCCAACACCAACCACCAAAACACACAACCCGACCGGTATAGAGATGAGCTCTCTTTGGAGTAATAGTTAGAATGTGTTTTGTGCTCATGTGCTTAGCGGTGAGTCATGAGAGCATCGGCCGATATCTGGAGTGGCTGGAGGGAATGGGATCTTGTATATCCTTTCTAATGACTCCTTGGCTCACTGTCCCTCCAGCTGCGGCGACGTCGCCGATATCTCCTACCCCTTCAGGATAGGACCGGACTGCTTCTGACATGGTTTCGAGCTCACCTGCAACCACTCCACTAAGCTTCCCAAGCTCTATTTGGCAACACCACTACTCAGCTCAAACACCTATATGTGTGAACACCAAGTGGCAGGTCATCGTCCACAGTCCTACGTCCTGGATGCATTGCACGGACACCCCGTGCGGTGCTACTACTGTGTGCACGAAACTATTATACCGTGGACACCAAATGATGTCGCTCTCGTGCAACGACTTGAACTCGTTGTGGTACAACGAGTGGTATCTCGCCGGTCTTTCGCTGGCCCAGCGGAGACGAGCAGTAGTCCACCGTAAGCCCATGGTGAGCCCGTCTACCTGGTCATGTAGGACAGGATACGGGTGCACCGCTATCTCGATGGTCAGCCGCCCAACAGGGAAGTGCTCTCAACTCCACAGCTGTAGGAGCACGTGCGACGACGAGTTGGTACCCGGTGATACCGCGCATGCGTCACACAACCCGGTATATGGCGCAAAGGGCGGTGATCCCGGTATCTTGAGGCATCGGCCCAGCCCTCGCGTCAACCAAAGACTCGGTGACGCGGATGAAGCTGGGGTTCAAAAAACCGCCCTTTGTGGTTGGAAACAGGAGCCAACCAAAGAGCTGGAGAAGGTAAGCAACAAGGTGCGTCCTAATGACCTCGTGAGGTGCACCCTGCGGGCATTCGCTGAATTGCCTCAGCTAAGCCCCGGGGACGCTACGTGCACCCTCCAGGAGAGGTTGGCCAAACCGCTGCTCCAGTTTGGTCTTCTAGTCCGCAGCCGGAGGGCCCGGAACAAGAAGCTCACCCCAGATCGGGAGACCGGTCAAGAACAAGACGTCCTGTAGGGTGACCATCATCTCACCCCAGCAAAAGTGGAAGGTGTGCGTCTCGGGCCTCCACCTATCGACAAGTGCCGACAGCAGGCTGGTGTCTAGGGTGAACTGGCGTTCGACGGAGACCATCCTCGCAAAGGGCAACAAGCCCGTGTCCTAGAGGATCGGGACGTAGTGATCGTCCAGCGCCCAGCAGTCCCTCCCTGCCCGAAGCGCCAGGGGCAGAGGGCCATCCACATCAGCGGTGAGCCACAGCTTGCACCAGTGGTCATCATCGTAGAAGTGTTCTAGTAGCTTCGGTAGAGACATGGCTTGCAATACATGGAATAAAGGGAACATTAGTGAGAAGGTGGCTAATGAACATATAAGATTGTAAATTAATTGCAGAGTAGTTTTCCTGGGGTGATAAGCTACATGATAAGCTAGCTTAATTAGATTATGCTCCTTTGTTCTTTGGTGAATGCATTTCTTATTATTTGATTTCGCTTTATGACCAAACTAACACTACAAATTAATGTACACTACTTAATTAATTAATTACTACTAATTATTTCGTAACTAATAAACAGTGTAAATTAAAAATTACGACTAAACTACCTGCGAACGATGGCGGTTAATAACATTAAAATGTCCCGAAAAATATAATGGATAGAGCAAGAGAGCGAGTGACTGCGAAATGAAATGAATGAGCGGAAGAGCGAGCGAGCGACTACGATATGAAATAAACTAGCGGAAGAGCGAGTGAGCGACTGTGAAATAAAATCGCGCTCGCTCCCTCTAATTTATAGTCGTTGCTCTCAAAGGGAATCCTTATCTCGCGCGCTAATTAAGCCATAAATGTCGGCGGACAAAGATTTGATAGATGAGACAAGGAGGTGACGGGATAACGAGTGATTGATGCTTTCGGTAGAAAATTAAGGCAAATGGAGGGAAGGCCTCATTCAAATGTTTGGACAATCAACACATGGCACGAACATTTATTGATTTGTACGACTAGGACACTTATACGAAATAGCGATAAAAATTCTAAACGAATAAAATAATGAAAAATTTACACAAGTAAGTACACGATGTGAGGAGACTCCACAAAAAATTTCATAATTTTTGGACTCATTTGCTATATTTTAAAATTCCTTCAAATTTCAGAACCTAACTAATTATCTAACTTAACCTAACCTAATTACCTAACTTAATTACTAATTATCTAATTAGCATTAATTAATTAGCCATTAAATGGCTGGTGCAGGGTGGCCATGCACCCACGGCGCTAGCGCATGGCCACCGTCTTGCTAGTCTTTGAGGTGGCGCAGGCGAGGCGCAGTGGGTGAGGTGGCGGGGCCGGGCGGCTCAGGCGGCTGAGGTGGTGTAGCGTCGGCCACGCGTCGACGGTTGGGGCGTGGGCATATGGTGGCTGTGCGCCAACGCCACATGTCACATTTCCGGCCGTTGGCGTACGGTGACCGTGCGCCATCGGCGCCATTTTTTCTAATCCGTATGTAATACGGTCATTTCCGCAAATACTGATGCAAAAAGTGTTAGATTAGCAAAAAAAAATTCGACAAAATCTCACAAATGTAGCATTGTACTGAGGTTTAGTCAGTATTGTGGTTCTAATTGTTGATTACTCTATGAAAGAAACAAGCGACATTTGTGGCGACTGTTCCAGTTTACTAATCAGTGTAGATGCGGATGACCGAACATAAAAACTCCCGAGAGGCCTTTCTGTAACTGCCGAAGACTCGGAGGAGACAAGGACTTGACTGAGTGCGAGAGCCTGGTGTTTTCATATGCTATTAAATCACGTGGAGGTGAGAACATGCTATGCTATAGTTCCATACGTGCCGAATCGATGCCACATTGACTGATATAGTCTTCTGTCAGCCCAATAATATTTCAGGGCACATTGAATAATTCAAACAGACGTATTTTGAATCGCCATGCTCCTAACAACGAATACAAACAATTGAAAAAAAATGCTCCAACTACCTAACATTATACCAATTATTTCCTGAGAAGTGCGACCGTAGCTCCCTTTGCTAGTTGATGGCATGATCATGCCAGGAAGCTCTAATTGCTCCGAAAAGGTTTGATTTGATATATACTAGATGCCGATGCCGATGCCATTTTACTATTACCAATGAAGAGGATGAGATGCTATTGATGAAGGTTTCCACCAACCCACCAACAGGTGGCTCCCATTTTGGCTTTTAAATTAAGTAGATAGTTGGTGTTGTAAATCCCTAAATTATTTTGATGTCATTTTAGCAACGCAGTCTATATATATGAAATTGGCATATGTGTAGAAGTTGAGACATAATGCCAAGTTGGTTATAATTATTTTTGGATAACGCAATATAATCTAAGTGACATAATATATATTTTCACCAAAACATTTTCCTAGATTAAAAAATCGTCACTAGTGATCCATATCAACTTGGGAATGTATAATATATATGTCGACGATTATTTGTGTTAAAGTCTTCCCGCCTTGACGAATCGACACTAGCACATACAGACTGATCACACACGGTTCGGAACCGTCATCACAGATAGTTTTTGAACTGTTTGACGGTTCAAAAACCGTCTGTGATACGGCATAACACAGACAGTATTTTGTTGAAACCGTCTGTAAAGGTATAGTATCACAGACGGTTTCCATTAAAAACCGTCTGTGATACGTAGGATATCACAGACGGTTCTATCTCCTAACCGTCTGTGATTTGAGACATATCACAGACGGTTAGGAGATAGAACCGCTCTGTGATATCCTATATCCTGACGGTTTCAACAAAAAACCGTCTGTGATAGGTCTTCATACCTAACTAAGTTTACAGTTTGTAAATAGAACCGACATACCTTCACAGACGGTTTCAACAAAAAACCGTCTGTGATAGTTCATTATACCTTTTTTTTAGCTAGCCTTAGGAATTGCTAGCCATGCCCACTGAAAACAAGCATGCAGAAAATAGATACATCACACATAATCAATTGTTGACAACTCAAAATGATCATTACTCAAAATAAATTACAAAAGAATTTGTTCAAGTATTGTCGCTATAGTTACAATTAGATTACAATTGAATCAATTGTTTGCAGGTGGTTGAGAGGTGTCGATGGGGTGAAACTCTGCGTCGGCAACAGAGTGAAACTCTCCGGTGGGGTTAATGATCTTTGTCTTGATGAAGGCGCAGAGCTTCCCTCGAACGACCACGATCTCTTTTGCAACGAGTGCATCTAAATCTATGATCAAGTCCTGTCACTAGTAAGAGTAAAGTGGTAAGCATCTGGTACATATATATTTAAATTTATAATTAGGAAATAATTATTTCGAGATTGACAAACCTTGGGATCGTTCATCTTAGCACTAATGATTTGCTGCATATGATGGCAAACGTAGAATGCACATAGCTGATCATTTTTTTGCTGGCGGCACTGCAAAAATAGAATTACATATATAGGTATAGTCAGTTCGAGACGCATTATTACGAAGTATGATATAAGATTATTGTGTTGTAGCGCATACCGAAAATCGCGTCCTGTGTTGCAGTGTGGCGTTCGATCCCTTGTATGCCCCTCCGTCGGCAACATAGGCGATGAACGACCTACATGATTCCAAAAAGTTATCCTTGGCCATTTCAAACGAAGGAAGACTACAATAGAGTTATGTATGGAGGAAATGAGCATACCTGTCAAGTATTCCTTGCAGAAGGCTGAAGTCGTGCTTTTTACTGAGTAGGGAATCAAGGTATATTACCTTATTCCTCTTTGATACAATGACTAAAAGGATCCAGTGGAACATACTCATGCATGTCACTATAGTCATTAAACCTAAGTTTGTGCTGCATATAAAGTACAAATGAAATTTATATAGCAAGTAGTGAAGCACTTACTCCTGGTTGAAGGGCACCACTATGTAGTCTTTGTGGTTCTGACGAAGCAATGCCGCCGTTATGTATTTCTCGACGAAGGATATGTCCTCTTCGATGGTTTGCATAGAGACCATGTGTGGGTCGAGGAAACCCACCGGTTCGGACCATTCCTGGGCTTTTTTCATCATGTATCTATACATAAGCAATGAGTTGTGATATTTATCGGTATTACGTGAATGCAGAACTTGATTGTACACACTTACAGTGTCCAACATCATAGAAGCGAGGTGTCGAGGGCAGTGAGGTTGAACAGGTCGTATAAGTCATTGAAGCCCACGACAAAGTGGCCCGACCCGTTGAAGAAATGCTTATCTGTGTATCTGACGGTGATTCCAGTATCGCACCCCTTCTCTTTGGTCTTCCACACGTACCAGGCATGCAAAGCCTGACAACCTACTCCAGTGTGGACTAATACTGTATCGGTGGCCAACGGACTTCTGATGGAGTATTTCGAGGGCTTGGGAGGCGCCTTAATGTTCATCGATTTCGATTTGGCCTTAATGACTGGCCTGCTACACGTCTTCCTGCGAGACGACTCGGGAACTAATACGGCGACACGCTTTTCTTGTTCCTTCGGCATCTTCTCCACGGCAACCGATGAGGTGGCCTTCTGAGGCGAAGGATGAGGTGGAGTCATCGAGGGTCCCATTAGAGAGGAATGGCTGTGTTGAGATCGCGGCACTGCTGGGTCCAGGGCGATGTCCTTCTTGGGCCACTAGATAAAAGTGTGCATGGCATCCCCTAGTGTTCTGATGTCTTCGTTCGGGCGAATCTCCAGCGAGACGGCCATGAAATTATCATATACCATGTCCACCTGGACCCTAGCGTAACCCTGTGCTAGCTGGGCACCGTGCTGCACTGTCCCTTCCTGGTATGGATACACCATCCCCCGCCCAGCCTCAATAGAAATGGACCCAACCATCTTCACTTAGAGCTTGCAGGGCGCCGGCTCCTACAAAACGATACACAATTAGCTAAGGCGTCCTATAGATTTATCTTTGGTGCATTCTAGAGATGTACATTACCTTGATGTTGTCGATAGGTAATTGGATGTCCTCATGTTCATAATTTGGAGTGGACGCGACGCTACTCTGATGTTGAGGAGGACTGGCTCCCAAAATAACAGGGGGCGGCTTGCGACTGGCTGAGGAGTTGATTCATTTGATCCTACAATCTTATTATCTGTCCTTGAAATTTTGCAATAAGCACCTGTTCCAACTGGGCGTCGTGCTCAGCCGTGGATCTCTTCCTACTCCTATACGTGTCGGAGTCGTGTCGGAATCCATCACCCCAAGGTATGTAAACCCCCATGCCTCGCGTACGACCCAGGTGCTCCTTGTTTCCCAGGGCCGGAGATAGTATATCTTTCTCCCTATTTGCTTGGAAGGAGCCTTGGGAAGATTCGGTAGTCAATGTATGCTGCAAGAGGTCATCATGTTATTATAGACACTATGAAGTTATGAACTTATTAGCAACTAGGTAGTTCGACATATTTACCAGACGTCGGGACACTGCCTCGTCTGCCGGGTTTGTGAAAGAGATGCTGCCCAAAGACGAGACTTTTGCCCTCGCTTTTAACCAGCTTAGGGCACGCTCGTCTGTGATCCCAGCAAATGGCCCGGTTGCGTTCTGGTCCTCCGCCGCCCATTCCGTGTCTTTACCCGCGTACTCAGCGGTGCCGAGTCTGTGGGGGTGAGTGTTTTGTGCCTAGAGAGCTTTGTGCGTAGCACTTTGCTCTTGAAATTCGGCCTAGACCCATTCACGGGCAGCCCGGCCCGCCGGCTCGGCCCGATCCCGATCATGTTCAGGCCGGGCTTGGGACCGCAAGTCGGCGAAGGAAGCTTGGCCGGCCAAATCTGAAAAAACAATTAAAATAATAGAAATATCCTGAAAATGAATTAAATAAATACTTTTTTTATTCCGAAAAAGATTGAAATAATGCATTTTAATAGGAAATTCACCTTTTCGGGCCGGGCTCGGGCCTGCCAAATTTCAACTGGGCTTTTCAAGCCCAGCCCGAAGCCCAGCCTGGCCCGGCATTTGAACAGCTCTAATTCGGCCGTCGACTTCATAGCCACAAAGGTGTCCCATATTTTCTGCGACAAGAATTGATACTTTGTGAAGGGCGTCCGACCTGTGTTCACGTACTTCGTGACAAGTGTGCTCTTGAAGGTCCTCCACACGTAACCCATCGCGAGCAACGCCTGCCATTCCATGTGTGCCTGGTCTACTTCTGGGATAGTGAACGAGGCTGAAAGTTCTTTACACAGCTGGCCTCTCTGTACATCCGTCAGAAACTTCTAGCTTAGTGTGGTGATGGGGACCCATTGCCTTGCAAGTATCCCGCAGATGGTCCAGAATCTCGCCGCTGCTATATTCGGACTCAGAGGGACCCCAGAGGCACTGACCTCCGTGATGGTCAGTCGGCCCGTAGGCAATTTCGATATTCCTCTGCCATCTCACCTACGTATCACTTCCGTCGGACATCCAGACGCATTCGGCGACGTCAATGCTGGCGGCGAAGACAGTGCAAACGCCATCTCGCTTACTTGCTATCTATATAAGTTACCCAACCAATTAACTAAAATTGCCTTGTAAACACATTAATTATATAAACAAATAGGAGTTACCCATTGAACTTAAATATAAAATACGTAGTAAAGAAAATAGAAGTTACCCAAATATAAAATATGTAGTATGGTCATGCACAGGGCAAGGCAAAGAGTCACAGCCGAAAGCCTCAACATTAACTTTAGAAATGCATCAATAAATAGCATAAAGCATAGATGATTGATGATAGTGTATGCTCTCAGAAGGAGAGTTGCAAAAGAATAAGTCTTTGCCATCTCAACCCTATTGTCTATACTCTTCATAAAGTAAACATGACAATACAGATTCAAAATTTGAGCTCTAAATAATACTTTACTGGACTGTTAAATGACCTCAAAATCAAAAAATCAAAAAGTAAACTTTCGGTCAAACAGGGAACCAATGTTGATTATACACAGAACTTCATATTACCAACAGGACTTGAAAAGCCTTAGTGCAACTGAATACAAAGCACAAGATCAGCAAGCCTGCTACTTGGACAACAGAAGGTCTAACCAACAGGACTGCTAGTAACCACTAGAGCCAAAATGCTTTACAACTAGTTCAAGATGACAGCAGTAAGTAACAAAGTAGAGCTCAAATATGAATTGATTATCAGTTCAATTTCAGTATTTGACCATCTTCAACATAGAGCAGAAGACCCACCATCACCCTCAATGCCCAAGAACACCCACCATGGCCATAATCTCATCATATCTAGCACAAATACCATTAATATTGAAGAATTTGCATATAATATGGAAACATATTTTATACAAAAAATTGCCTTGTAAACATTAGGTCTACTATCATTTGACATACATATATGATATACCTCACTCTTACTTTCTAAATAACTTCACACCTTTAGAATGAAATACTAATGGCTAGTTAATAAAGGTTTACATAACTGATCTTTGCATTCTAACAAGTCTTTAACTCCCGTTTGGTATTAGAAAAGCTATTAGCTCACTGTTTGTTTTAGTTAACCAAACTAATGCTTATTTTTCAATTGTTTTGCCTTTGTTAGTTAAGGTTCAAATTTTAACTAGGCAATAACCTTCTAAGTACCTGAATTTAGTAAAGTCATCAGTTTATTGGCATTTGCAAGATTTCAACTAGAGACCTTCTCTGACCATTCATCTTATTAGAGGAAAAAAATTGCTAAGAGAAAGGGTTTGATAACTAAGCCTTCTTACTAATTCACGTACTCATTTATTAAGCAAAGTTTTGAGTGATCTAAAAGCTAAACACAACACTAAACATTGATCTGCCTCTACTGTTTAAACAACCTACAAAAGAGCATTTTTCTGAAATGAGGTGCTGCGAACTCAATTTCTTGCTAATTCGAGTTTCAATTTACTAAACATATTTTTGAGTGGCATCACTGTCAGACATAAGGTTGTTTTTAGTTAATCTCAAAGTATCTAGGTTAAACATCTTATATTATTTACTAATCCTTAACTACTGAGCTTACTAATTTGACTATTTTTCAGATTCAGATGGCTCTCTTTAGATCAATCATTAATGGCCATCTAAACCAGCATAACCTTTTCATTCACTTGCATTTGAAATGTCAATAGTTCCCTGTTGAACCCAACCGTATTCCAAAAAACCTTCTATGATCAATAACTTATTCACAGTGGAGGATTAAGGGATATGTTCTTACCTTCACAGTGCAAGGAGGAGGCCGGTGCAGGAGGAAGCTAATCTTCTTTCAAATTCAAACTTTCAATTTGTTAACTCAATTGACATTCACAATATTAGCAACACCATGCATCTGACTGACCTAGCACAATATTCACAGTGGAGGATTAAGGGATAGGTTCTTACCTTCACAGTGCAAGAAGGAGGCTAGTGTAGGGAAGGAAGCCGGTGCAAGGGAGGAGACCAACGCAGGGAGGAGGACAGCAGAGGGGAGAAGGCCGGTGTAGGGGAGGGGGCCGCGGGGAGGAGGCCGGTGCAGGTGATGAGGCTGACACGGAGAGGAGGACGGCGTGGGGAGGAGGCCAACAGAGGGAGGACGCCGACACGGGGAGGAGGCTGCGCGTCGAGGCGGCGGTAGCGTCGTCGATGTCAGGGACGACGGCATCGTCGATGTTAGGGGCGGCGGCATCGTCGATGTTGGGGGCGACGGCGTCGAGGTCGGAGGCGGCGGTGTCGGGGCTTAAGGGGAGGTGAACGGGCGAGCCCTAGAGGAGGCGAACAAGCGAGAGCTTAAGGAACTGTCGAGAGCTTAAGGGGCTAAGGGCACTGGGGAGGTGAACGGGCGAGCCCTATGGTTCTGTTAAGGAACTGTCTGTGATATGAGTTTATCACAGACGGTTCTATTATGGAACCGTCTGTGATTCCTTATCACAATGGAACCGTCTGTGATAACCTGATGAATCTGGTGACAAGTCTCTTCGTTTTCCCATCGCGCAATGCATGTGTCTCTTCGTCTCACGATCACACCAACGTTGCTACGGCTCCCAAAGTATCTCTTCGTCTCCCACTCCGGCTTTAGTACTTGTTTTATAAATAGATATCCCCTTCTGAAAGGGATTTCTCACGAACCTCCTTGATTCCCTTTCTCCACAAATTCCAAATGGCCTCCCCTCTCATGCCGGCTGTATTGGCCTACATTGTTCTTGTTTAATCGCACATCTCTGGTCGTAACCTGGCCCAAGCTGCGGACAAGCCTTCCGTTCGCAATATCATCCGTTGTAGGCCCTCCGATTTATCGGAGACCATAGCGGCCATCATTTGTCGACTGGAGCTCCTCCTCAGACGGACCAATGTGAGGGTCTGTGGCATCCAGCGAGTAAACCTCATCGTGGAGATCGTCCTATGGAACTACTTGGTCTGCACCGAGGATGCAGCCCGGACAGTTGAGGACGACATCCGAATTGTAGGAGAGTGGGTCGACCTCGCCGAGACGGAGGAGACTAGGGTTGATGGCCTTTGGGCTATATGGGGCTTGGTTTCAAAGCCCGAATGGCTACAAGCGCGAATCGAGCATACAAGGTCGCAGATGGAGGCGTTTGATCTGACAGTCGTTGATCCTGCCAATAATGAGATGGACCATGATATCGAAAAATGACAGAGGCAAATACATCTCAAGATGACATAGAGTCGTCACCACCTCGGCCTGCAGAGCATCTAGTCCTTGGGGATCGATGACCTTCTGAGCAATTGAGTTAAAGAAATAACATAGCCTCAAGATTGCCACTCGGAGGCAAGATACTCCTAATTGCAACAGGAAGCATTTGTGTCATCAGCACATGACAATCATGAGACTTCATACCAAGTTTCTTAATGTTAGCAGAGTAACCGGACGGAACTTTCACACCATGCAAGCTTTGGCACAGTTCATTTCTCTCGGCCTTGGACAGAGTGTAGCAAGCTGGGAGAAGGTACATTCGTCCTTTATTGGTCTCTTTCGGTGCTAACTTGGTCCTTATGTTCATATCAACTAAGTCACGCCGTGCGTTAATGCCATCCTTTGTTTTGCCACTAATGTTCAGTAAGAGACCAATCAAGCTATCACATACATTCTTCTCCACGTGCATGACGTCGATGCAGTGGCGAACTTCTAAGTGCTCCCAATAAGGCAAGTCCCAAAAAATTGACCGCTTCTTCCAGATGTTCTTCTGACGGGTTCTTAATTTACGTCCCTTTCCAAGCATAACATCGATATCCTTAACCATATCATAGACCTTTTTCCCTCTAAAAGCCCTTGGAGCTGAACTGTCCTCCTTAATTTCGTCGAATTGTTTCTTCATCTTACGGTATGGGTGACTCCTGAGAAGGAACCTACGGTGATGTATATACACAGTTTTACACGAGTTGTTTAGCCATACACTCTCCGTACCATCTAAGCAGTGCGGACAAGCTTTGGCTCCTTTTGTACTGAAGCCCGACAGATTACCAAGGGCAAGAAAATCATTGATGGTACAGAACAACATGACGCGTAAAGTGAAGTTCTCTCGTTTGTACGCATCCCATACTTGTACCCCTTTGTTCCACAGTGTCACAAGATCTTCCAGCAATAGTGCTAGGTACACATCAAAATCATTCCCAGGTTGCTTTGGCCCTTGGATAAGTAATGACATCAAAATGTACTTCCGCTTCATACATAGCCAAGGAGGAATGTTGTACATACATAGATTGACGGGCCAGCTGCTATGTCAGCTGCTCATGTTTCCAAAAGGATTCATTCCATCTGTACTCAACCCTAATCTTATGTTCCTCGGTTCCGCACCGAACTCTCCGAAGCTCCGATCGAAGTTTCTCCACTGGGCAGAATCAGCAGGGTGTCTTAGCTTTCCATCTTTCTTACGCTCCTCTGAGTGCCAACGCAACAATCTTGCCTCCTTTGGGTTCGCAAATAAACGCTTCAAACGTGGGATCATAGGCAGATACCACAACATCTTAGCAGGAGGTCATTGCTTCACCTTATCAGTATTCTTACTCTTGTATCGGGATGCTTTGCACACGGGACATACATGCATGTCTGCATACTCTTTACGATAGAGGATACAATCATTTGGATATGCATGTATTCTTTCTACCTCCATTCCCAATAGACAAAGAATATTCTTTGCTTGGTAGGTGGTGCTGGGCAACACGTTTCCCTCTGAAAGGATGTCCGCTAGGAGACCTAACAACGCCATGAAACTCTTGTCGGACCAACCATTGCTTGCCTTCAATTTCATCAGTTCAAACACGGTTGACAACCTTGTGTATTTCGGCTTGCAGCTAGGGAACAAAAGTCTCACCAAGTCCTCCATTAAGCCCTCGAATTTACAAAACTCTCTCTCACTGTAGTTCTCTTCTGCATCGCGTAGCATCTGATCCAGATTGTCATCGTGCGACCTATTCTCATCAAAAGCACAGTCCACATCCAGCATATCGTTGACTTCCTCTGCGATGTCGTCATTATTAACTTCTTGTATAATCTGCTCTTCGCCGTGATTGGTCCAACATGTATACCCTTTTTTGAAACCATTTCGAATCAAGTGCGCTTCGATCTGCGTCGGGTTATTAAACATCTTTAGATTGCCGCAATCAATGCATAAACAGTACATAAATTTTATCCCCTTCTTCAACATATCTTGCTCAGCGGCTCTTCTAAAAGCAAACACACCATTAATGTACTCTTGACTCACACGGTTCACACCGTACAACCAGTTTCGGTCCATCTACGCTACGTATGTAACAAATTAGTGTCAAATTAGATTAATAAACCGCAAGTACATACTCTTTCTATTTACCAAACGTACTTAAATTGATTAACAATTAATTTATAGCAAGTATAAAGGGTTATAGATCGTTACCCTTAGAGCTCACGACGAAAATACCAAATATCTCTCGAGAATCATCTCCTTCTCCTTCTCCTTCTCCTTCTCCTCCCTTCCTCCTCTCCTTCTCCTCCCTTCCTCCTTACTTCCCTTCCTCCCCCTCTCTATCGGCGGCGCAATGAGGGAGGACCTGGTGGCGGCTCAAATGGGAATGGGCAGATGGGTCTGTCGGGTATTTGTAATGCCAACATATCACAGACGGTTCTTATTACGAACCGTTTGTGATACGCACCTATCACAGACGGTTTTTGAATAGAACCGTCTGTGATAGTTCACAGGCAGTCTTTGTCTAGAACCGTCTATTGAGAAAGGTAATCCCTTTCTAATCATAATGCTACGGTACTCTGATACTGTTCATACACAGTAGCACTGCACTTATGCTGTACTGTTCATGCTACATCGCGTGCAGTCTCGTGGTGGGTCGTGGCTCCTCTGGGCCCACGCCCATGACACAACCACTAATCATTGAAATGTTTTACATCTAAAAAAGTGTTGTTTAAGTAGCTCTTCCAACAATGACTAATCATTGAAATGCCTTTTAAGCACGTCTGAAAAAAAGGAATGAGTTCACAATTGACGAGAGGACTCTGTTAAGAAGAATCTAAACCTAAAGTTTCTGGTCAAAGGTCACCGACTTCGGAGGCAATCAGGCTACTTAGAGGCTTACTTAGAGCACAGCTAAGAGCATCTTGATTTAACAACTATCATCGTCTAATAGAACGTTCATGTATAGATGGCTCGATCCCCGCGCATCATCTACAAAAACTATCAAGTAGCTCAACCATCACCATTGCCAGCAAGGCAGAGATATGATGAAATTATGTATAGAGAGGCCAGTTGGCATGCACTCCTCTCTTGGAATCTTTACCTGTTCTTGCGGGCAAAAACCATGTTCCTTCCAAGACGTAATCACTTGTCCTCGTCAAACAATTGGTCAACAATTGGTCCTCTTATGATGAATGTGCTTGTTTTTAAAATTGGCGACATAAACAATCATCTTGTTTTGTTAGAGATATGTTAGACACATCTAACCTCTTATGATGCATGAACGTGCGTGTCCTCCATATAATTAACCGGGTAATAAAATTTTGATCGACGTACGGTAGCGTGATAAACAAGTACTAAGTGGAGTGTCGATCAAATTAGCTTGACTTTGTAGTCTATACTTACTCGGTCTATTTAAGTGTGGTGATTCTTCTCGCTCACGTTGAATAAGACACGTGTAGTACTTATTTATTTATTTATTTTGAGAATACCTAGGAAGAACTAGATATTTTTCCATTTAAGAAGAGGTTTGCTTTTTTTTAATCCGGGATTTCTCCTCCAGCTACCGAAACACGCACACGCCTGAGCCCCAGCTCGAACACGGGTGAGTGGGCTGCCCCACTGCAGCACTCACCACTGAGCTGAAGTATACAAAAACACACAACCTGACCGGTAGAGAGATGAGCTCTACTGGAGTAATAGTTAGAATGTGTTTTGTGCTCATGTGCTTGGCAGCTGAGCTGTGAGCATCGACCGCAGTATCTGGAGTGGCCGGAGGGAATGGGAACTTGTATATCCCTTCTATTGACTCCTTTGCTCATTGCCCCTCTAGCTGTGGGGACCTCAACATCTACTACCCCTTAATTCGTATTTTCCCATTCAACTAGCATAAATGGGTTAGCCCTAGGATCCTTTTTCTTTTTTTTTTGTTCTTTCCTCTATGTGTATTTTACATACCACAATAATTTACTATAAAATAAAGAATTAGTGTCAAATTAGATTAATAAACCGCAAGTATGTACTCTTCCTATTTACCAAACATAGTTAAATTGATTAGCGATTAATTTATAGCAAGCATAAATGGTTATAGATCGTTACCCTTAGAGCTCACGACGAAAATACTGTTGAGTACATAAGCATTTTTCGAATTACTTTAATCCAGAAATATGGTAGATAAAACATATTCACACAGCAGATCACAAAGAACACTATAGCAATACCAGATTGATTCTAGAAGAGCGAAGCTAGCAATTCTATCTCGGTGTTCAAGACAACAATAAGCGATAAAAGCAAACCAACTAACAAGAAAGATATAGGCATACCCGAATCGGTAGAAGAAGAAGGTGCGATGAGAAGAAGAAGGTGCAGCGGTGTTCTTGATGATGGCACCGTTAAATCATGATGTAGTGGTAGTAGTCGTGCAGTAGATGTAGAACGTAGCAGAAAGTTGTAGTCGCGCAGTTGATGTAGATGTAGTAGCGAGCAGTCGTGCGAACGCTCCCCAAAAACCTTATTCGTCCTCGCTCGTGCAAGCCTTCGAGGATGAGGGTTCCGGAGGCCTGCTCTCCCGGTGCGACCGTACACGCGCCTCGCCGGATGGAGATCGCCAGAGACAACAACAAAGACGTGGAATTGTATATTGTGGAAGCAACGGAAAAGCGAAACTCTGTTCCTTTTATAGCCAAAACTTCGAGTCAAGGGCCAACGATTGCGAAACCAAAAGCCAACAGTTGCGAAAACCAAAACCAACATTGTGATCGCCCGAAACTAAAGGCCAGCAGTTGCGATCGCCCGAAACGAAAAGGCCAATCGCTTACGAAGTCTAAAGGCCAACCGTCACACGAGCGCTGTTCTTTTTAATGGCAAAAATGAAGAGACAAGAGACCAACAATCACCATCAATGTCGATGCATTTCGATTTTGAATAGATAAAGAAAATCGCGCCAAGACTTGACACGCGCTGCATCTGTGGCGCAAGCGCCAGCATACCAAGCACGCCAGACGCACGCGCACGCAAGACGGCGCGAAGCGGCGGCGTGTGTGTGTCTCTTGGCTCTCTCCAATTCCACAAGAAGGACTACCACGTTCCACCTTATAAGCAGTGTAACTCCCTTCAACTGTCCATGTGGGACTAAGCAGTTTAGCATATGCATATGGGCCTTTGAGATTTACCAGAATTAAATAGAATATAACATTTGGGCCTAGCCCATATTAATTCAACAATCCCCACCAGATCTCAAGGGCACATGTCAAATACCTTGATCCACAGATTGTTTTAATATACCGGTGTTTTGATGGAGACCGATTAAGGTTGAACATCCACAAACGAAGCTACACTTATCCACAATCGCACAATGGACTAAGCCTTGAATTGGCAGTTTGTGTGAATAAGTTTCACTTAAGTCCTTAATCGATACTAGGTGCCAGCATCCCCGCGGTTGGAGCATATAAGTCATACTCCTGGCCTATTCATGAGCTTCCTAGAAATTACCCTATTTCATAGACTGTGACTAGCAGTCGGGCTCATATAGGTGTGTTCTTTCAAGACTGCTCTGTAGGACAGCATATTTGCTTTAACAAGCCATAGAGCACATTAAGATAAAAATCAACCTGCCATACAGATTTAGGAGAGAATTGCATCTCCAATGGAGTGGGTCTATAAAGGTACTCTCCTCCCAGTTAACCAATAGCTTGTTTCGCCAATCCTACTTCACGAGATCTTCGATCACATAGGATGGGTTACCACTATGGTATAACTCACGTGGGTCTCAAACCCATCTCCCTTGATGCATTGTCTATCACATTTCGTGATAAACCCATTGTGAAGGGATCTGCCAGATTCTTAGCTGTTTGGATATAATCCAAAGCTATTACTCCGGAGTTTCTCATTTTCCTGACAGACTTGATCTTCTCTTCACATGTCTTGATGATTTCATATTATCCTTAGAATCTGTTCACCTTGACAATCACGATCGATTGTCACAATTCATCGAATAGCGAGTCTTGGTTTTTCAACCACCGCAAATCCATCAAGAGCTCACGAAGCCATTCAAACTTCAAGATGGCGATATCTAATCTTTGTGAGTTACGCTTCCATTGTTGACCTCGTTAAGATGGTCTGCTTGCAAGACTTCCATGAAACAGTGCCACCTCCAAGTAAGAAGACATATCCACTTGTGGCCTTAATCTCATCATCATCAGATATCCAGTTTGAATCGCTATAACCCTCCAGTACCCTAGGGTACCCGGTATAGTGAATGCCATAGCTCATAGTACCCTTTAGATAGCGCATTACCCTCTCAAGAGTATGCCAATGATCATCTCCCGGATTGGAAACAAACCGGCTTAGTTTGCTCACAGCAAACGAGATGTCAGGCCTGGTACCGCTAGCTAAATACATGAGTGAACCAATTATCTGAGAATATCTCAATTGGTCTCTGGCTATTCTCCGATTCTTCCTAAGCAACACGCTAGGATCATAAGGTGTTGGAGAGGGTTTGTAGTCGCTATAACCAAAACGACTCAAAACCTTTTCCACATAATGGGATTGCAACAATGTAATCCCACCATCATCACCTCTCAACAGCTTGATGTTCAAGATAACATCGGCTACTCCCGGATCTTTCATCTCAAAATTACGAGATAAGAAATCCTTGACCTCCTTAATCACATTAAGGTTGGTCCCAAAAATCAGTATGTCATCAACATACAGACATAGAATGACTCCCTCGCCCCCACCATGGCGATAATATACACATTTGTCAGCTTCATTCACAACAAAGCCTGCAGATGTTAAAGTTCATCAAACTTTTCATGCCCTTTGCTTAGGTGCTTGTTTAAGACCATACAAAGATTTCAACAACTTGCACACCTTTCCTTCTTGACCATCTACTACAAATCCATCTGGTGATCCATGTAAATTTCCTCGTCCAACTCTCCATTTAGGAAAGCCGTCTTAACGTCCATCGATGAGCGAGAAGACCGTGTGAGGCGACCGAGAGATAGTAGTACTCGAATAGTGGTCAATCTAGCCACAGGTGAATAAGTATCAAAGAAATCTTCGCCTTCTTTTTGGGTATAACCCTTGGCCACAAGCCGTGCCTTGTACTTATCGATAGTACCATCAGGCCTAAGCTTCTTTTTGAACACTCACTTACATCCTACAGGTTTACAACCATAAGGACGCTTAGTGATCTCCCAAGTTCCATTAGAGATAATGGAATCCATTTCATTACGGACTGCTTCCTTCCAGTATTCTGCATCTGGAGAAGCATACGCTTCAGAAATGGTACTTGGAGTATCATCCACAAGGTACACAATGAAATCAGGACCAAAAGACTTTGCAGTCCTTTGTCTTTTACTCTTCCTTAGAGTTTCATTGTCTTCCTCCTCAGGAATTTGATCAAGGGTTTGTTCAAAATATTCCATTGAAATGGCAGATTCAGGAATTGTATCAGGTTCCTGACTCGATGAACTAGGCATATCTTTCATCGGAAAAATATCCTCAAAGAATGTAGCATCTCTGGACTCCATAATTGTACCAACATGCACGTCAGGTACTCCAGATTTCACCACTAGAAATCTATATCCAACGCTATGGTGAGCATAGCCTAGAAAGACGCAATCAACGGTTTTTGGTCCAAGCTTACGCCTTTTAGGAATTAGCACATTGACTTTCGCCAAACAACCCCAAGTGCGCAGGTATGAAAGTGATAGTCTTTTCTTCTCCCATTGTTCATATGGGGTTATCTCTTTATTCTTTGTGGGAATCCTATTTAGGACATGACATGAAGCCAATATAGCCTCCCCCCACCATGCTTTGGAAAGACCCGCTGTGTCTAACATGGCGTTAACCAAATCAGTTAGAGTGCGGTTCTTTCTTTCAGCAACCCTGTTTAACTGGGGTGAATAGGGAGGTGTCCTCTCATGGATTATACCATGTTCCTCACAGAATAAATTGAACTCATTTGAAAAGTACTCTCCACCACGATCAGACCTAACCTTTTTGATTTTCCTTTCAAGTTGGTTCTCAGCTTCTGCCTTATAGATTTTAAAGTAGTGAAGAGCTTCATCTTTAGTTTTCAAAAGATACACATAATGAACCTAGTGGAGTCATCAATCAAAGTCATAAAATATCTATTACCACCTTTTGTCAAAACACCATTCATCTCACACAGATCTGAATGTATGAGTTCTAATGGTGCCAAGTTTCTTACCTCCGCGGCCTTATGAGGCTTACGAGGCTACTTTGATTGCATACAAACTTGACATTTAGAACCTTTGGCAAGGGTGAATTTGGGATTAACTCTAAAGCGGCTAACGCGTCATGCAACCAAAATTAATGTGACAAAGTCGTGAATGCCAAATAGTAGTCTCATTACTCTGCAAACATGGTTCACAATATTATTACATAAATCTGAAAGAGATAGGCGGAACAAGCCTCCGCACATAGCCTTTACCAACAAATTGTCCACACTTGGACATTACAAATTTATTGGACTCAAATACCGGTCTAAAACCATCTCTACACGAAGAGATCCGCGACGAGATTCTTATTGATCGATGGCACATGATGCACGTTCTTGATTGCACAATCTTCCCAAGTAAACTTGGATCGACCGTACCAACACCATGAACGAGTGGCATGTGACCCGTTCCCCATTAGAACGGCCAATCCCGAGTGACTGGTAAGAAGAGAACAATGAAATATCAGCACACACATGTATATTAGCACCGGTGTCTATCCACCAATCGGTAGATTGACATACGGAAAAAACGATGGTAAATTACCATACCACAAGTTCTGTCTCGATAGTACCAACAACAACATTGGCGGACTTGGAATTACGCCTTTGCGATTCTTCCCACCCTTGCGTTGGTCGCAATCCTTGGCCCAATGACCGGGTTCACCACGAGACAAAACAAAGGCTCTCCTTTGTGTTCTTCTTCTTTTCTTGAAGCTTGTTGTTTGTGCACTCTTGTTCTTGCCTTTGAACTTTTGATTTTGGCCATTCTTCTTACGTACCATATTGGCACTAGAATGTCCCTCATTACCTCTAGTGTGTGTATCTTTTGCCCTCGCCTTCTCTTCAACATCAAGAGACCCAATGAGATTTTCAGCAGAAAACTCTTGTCTCTTGTGTTTCAGAGAAGTAGCAAAATTCCTCCAAGAAGGAGGAAGTTTGGCAATAATGCCTCCGCGACAAACTTGTCCGTAATACACACTTGAAGTACTCAAGTTACGTGGCCATAGATTGTATCTCATGAGCTGTTCAACTATAGAACGGCTATCAACCATTCTGTAGTCATGGTATTGCTCCATGAGATACAATTCACTTGCTCGCATCCGAAACCCCAAATTTGGCCTCGAGTGCATCCCACATCTCTTTTCGGTTTTAATCACCATGTATGCATCGACTAACTTCTCACCAAGAACACTAACCACGGCACCTTTAAAAGGTTATCGTGACCTCGAACTCTTGCTCTGTTAGAGTAAGTGTTCCTTCGAGCTTGCCGTTTGCCACATGGAAAATGTTCATGGCAGTTAGCCAAAGCACCATCTTGGTGCGCCACCTCTTGTAATTCGCACCATCGAATTTAGAGGGTTTGAGCGCAAAGACAAAAGCGATTGGTGAAAAATGCCTATGCCTAGAATAAGGTTTTTGGATTGTTGAGTACATAAGCATTTTTGAATTACTTTAATCCGAAATATGGTAGATAAAACATATTCACACAATGAGATCACAAAGAACACTATAGCAATACAGATTGATTCTAGAAGAACAGAAGCTAGCAATTCTATCTCAGTGTTCAAGACAACAATAAACAGTAAAGCAAACCAACTAACAAGAAAGATATAGGCATACCCAGAATCAGTAGAAGAAGAAGGTGCAGCAGTGTTCTTGATGATGGCACCGTTCGTCATGATGTAGTGGTAGTAGTCGTGCAGTAGATGTAGAACGTAGCAGAAAGTTGTAGTCGTGCAGTTGATGTAGATGTAGTAGCGAGCAGTCGCGCGAACGCTCCCCAAAAACCTTATTCGTCCTCACTCGTGCAAGCCTTCGAGGATGAGGGTTCCGGAGGCCTGCTCTCCCGGTGCGACCGTACACGTGCCTCGCCGGGATGGAGATCGCCAGAGACAACAACAAAGACTGTGGAATTGTATATTGTGGAAGCAACCAGAAGAAGCAGAACTCTATTCCTTTTATAGCCAAAAACTCGGAGTCCAAGGGCCAGATTGCGAAAACCAAAAGGCCAACAGTTGTGATGCGAAAACTAAATGCCAACATTGCGATGCGCCGAAACGAAAAGGCCAATCAGTTACCAGAAGTCTAAAGGCCAACCGTCACACCAGAACGCTGTTCTTTTTAATGGCAAAAAATGAAGAGACAAGAGACCAACAATCACCATCAATGTTAGTGCATTTCGATTTTCGAATAGATAAAGAAAATCGCGCCACTTTGACACGTCTGCGTCTGTAGCGCCGCTGCAAGCGCCAAGACGCTGCGCCTTACCTGCGCCCCGCAAGACAAGCAGCACGCAAGCTTGACGGCACGGCTTTCGGCGAGGCGAGGCGAGCGCAGCGTGTGTTGTCTCTTGCTCTCTCAATTCCACAAGAAGGACTACCACGTTCCACCTTATAAACAGGTGTAACTCCCTTCAACTGTCCATGTGGGACTAAACAGTTTAGCATATGCATATGGACCTTTGAGATTTACCAGGAATTAAATAGAATATAACATTTGGGCCTAGCCCATATTAATTCCAACAAATACCAAATATCTCTCGAGAATCCTCTTCTTCTCCTCCCTTCCTCCTCTCATCCTCCCTTCCTCCTTCCTTCCCTTCCTTCTCCTCTCTGTCGGCGGCGCAATAGGGGAGGACCTGGTGGCGGCTCAAATAGGAATGGGCAGGGGGGTCTATCGGGACCAGATATTTGTAATGCCAGCCTATCACAGACGATTCTTATTACGAACCGTGCATGATCGCCTATCCTGAGCGGTTTTTGAATAGAACCGTCGTGATAGTTCCTGAGCAGTCTTTGTCTAGAACCGTCTATGATATCGGAGATTATCACGAGCGGTTCTATTAAAAACCGTCGTGATAGGTGCGTATCACGAGCGATTAAGTAATAAGAACCGTCTGTGATAGGCTAACATTACAAATGCTCGGTCTCGACAGAACCAAACTGAGCAGTTCCTTTTGAATAAATGCGTGATGAGGCGTCTACTATTGTTTGTTTTGTAGTAGTGCAAGAGCTAGCCAGCTAGCCGTATTTGTGTCACTAGTGAGCTATGGTATTGTAATTGCTTAATGCGGACGATTATAATAGGCCTCCTTATATAGAGAGCTCTTCTAGCAATTATAGATAAAATCAATCTAAATGATGACCTTTCTAACTAATAGATGAACTTCCTAACTAATAGATAACCTTTCCAATTACCTAATCTCTATACAAGGAAACTAATCAACTATTTAAGGAAATATATATTCTTATTGAGGAAAGTAATCCCTTCCTAATCCCAATGCAACGGTACTCGGGTACTGTTCACACATAGTAGCGCTACAGTCATGTGGTACTTTTCATGCTACATCGCTTTGCATGCAGTCTCCTAATGGGCCATGGCTCCCCTGAGCCCATGCCCATGACACTTCACCCCTACCGAACGAGCAGCTCGACCTCGAGCTGTAGGGTGGTAGCCATGGCTGCAACTTGAGGTGTCCGTATGTTGACGAGAGGTGGTGGCACTGGCAGAGCGTCGCATGGAAGTGGATCAGGAATGCTCCACTGGACAGCAGTGAGGATTGCGGTCCCTTGGTGTGGATTGACGTTGCAAGAGACGCCAACGGCATGGATGGCTCGATCCCCGCGCATCATCTACAAAAACTATCATCAAGTAGCTCAACCATCACCATTGCCAGCAAGGCAGAGATATGATGAAATTATGTCTAGACAGGCTAGTTGGCACGCACGCCTCTCCTTGGAATCTATACCGGTTCTTGCGGGCAAAAACCATGTTCCTTCCGAGACCTAATCACTTGTCCTCGTCAAACAATTGGTCAACAACTGGTCCTCTTATGATGAATGTGCTTGTTTTTAAAATTGGCTACATAAAGTATCATCTAACCTCTTATGATGGATGAACGTGCGTGTCCTCGATATAATTAACCGGGTAATAAAATTTTGATCGACGTACGATAGAGTAAGGAACTGAGCCTAGCTCAGTTGGTGGGAAGGTGTGGGTGTACACCTCCACCACCCAGGTTTAAGTCCTCTTTGAGGCGAATTTGGGTGCCTATTTAAATGGATGTGTGTATCCCTAGTTGGTGCAGAGGCCGAGAGTTGTGCTCCCATTTCTAAAAAAAAAAGAGTACTAAGTGGAGTGTCGATCAAATTAGCTTGACTTTGTAGTCTATACTTACTCGATCTATTTAAGTGTGGTGATTCTTCTGGTCACGTTGAATAAGACATGTGTAGTATTTAATTTTAATGCTAGTATCTAGGAATAATTTTAGTGCTAGTACTAACTTGCAGTATGCTAGCCAAGTATTGTTGGAGAGATTCAGGGATAGCCTTCGAATCTTCTCTATATATAGTGTGCAATGCACGAAGCCATGCTGCCTCTGAATATCTATCGACCCCATAGCACAAGAACACACAACCTGACCGGTACAGAGATGAGCTCTACTGGAGTAATAGTTAGAATGTGTTTTGTGCTCATGTGCTTGGCAGCTGAGCTGCGAGCATCGCCCGCAGTATCTGGAGTGGCAGGAGGGAATGGGATCTTGTATATCCCT
Organism: Phyllostachys edulis; assembly: GCA_036346405.1. Lineage (NCBI taxonomy): Eukaryota > Viridiplantae > Streptophyta > Magnoliopsida > Poales > Poaceae > Phyllostachys > Phyllostachys edulis. The sequence goes on along the minus strand of JAYEVD010000213.1, from coordinate 288,754 downwards.
TCTAATCACTCCTTGGCTCACTGCCCCTCCAGCTGCGGGGACGTCGCCGATATCTCCTACCCCTTCGGGATAGGGCCGGGCTGCTTCCGGCAAGGCTTCGAGCTCACCTGCAACCACTCCGCTCAGCCTCCCCAGGTATGAATACCTACAGCATGTCCTGGGTGTCCCCTGCTAAAGGTTTTACTATACTTAGTCGTAACAATTTCTACGTTATCGGCTGTGATTTCGTTGTCACCTTGTACGAGTATGGTACGGGAGACTTAGTTGGTTCTTGCTCGAGTAGATGCGACGGTGAGAAGGTACCAAATGGAGGGCCCTGCAATGGGCGGGGCTGCTGCCCCATCGTATTACCAAGGGACCTGACAGGCTTTCTGTCAACACTAGTCCGCACCGATGGTACCGCTGCAGCACAATCAGATCCGCCGCACCCTGGCGTCATGGCTTTCATGTCGTGGAGTGACAATTACATGGAAAATTCGAGCGATCTTTTCTCAAGTTGGACAAATGCAAGCAATATTCCGAACGCGAAACTTTCTATTCCCATCATGGACCAACCAAGCTGTGAAAGTGCGCAATCGAACAATGCAACCTATGCTTGTAGCACCAACAGCAATTGCCGAAATGTGTCATCTGGAGGCTACTACTGTTACTGCTCCGGTGGAACAGAAGGAAATCCTTACATTATCGACGGCTGCATCCAAGGTGAAACGATTCGAATAAATATCTTTAGTCGTAAGATTCCTTCATCAATCACAAAAGTTGCACTAGCCCAAGTTTATTGAGCACTTTCTTCAGTTATTTTTTTCTATATACAGAACTATAGAAATATTATATAATTTAGTGAGCCGCACGTAATCACTTTTTAAGGATTGGATCCTCTGTTCCTATTTCCTCCTAATTGACATGAATTTATTTCCTTCTCAAGAAAAAGAAATGGATTTCTTTCCAGAAATATGAAGGAATCCAGCACTTTCAATTACCATGGCTATCTTTTGATGAATTTAGTTCAATAAATAACAAATTTCTCCAAAGATTCCCAAAACACGTGAACTTATGGGGAGTTCGCTTTTCAACAGTACACGTTAAACATCATGCTGATGCATTTTTCTTGCTAATCTTGAGTGAATGAATATATGCATATATAAAGTCTCACAATCTAACTAGAGCTAGTACTTTTTTTTAAACACTCAAGCAGGTTACAATCCAAATCCTAAAGAAAACTGTTCAAGATTTTGTGGAAACACCAGCATTCCTTTTCCATTTGGGCTTGAAGAAGGTTGTTACGCTCATGAAAAGTTTCGACTTAACTGTACAAAGGATAAGTTCACCGTCCTCGATCGAGGAGGCATAACATATCATGTGAATAATGTATCAGTGGACGATGGTTATTTGAGTGTAAGAAAAATTCTGAATGATACAGAAGTCAGCGTCGAAGGGTTCGTAGTGGTCCACAAAGATGGCAGTCGGATGGTGGATGATGCTCTCCGTGATCTTTTTGATTTATTCCAAGAATATGACATGCAGATGAGGTGGGCTGTTACGAATTTAACTTGTAGAATAGCTATGCAACGTAATGCTACATATGCATGCCGCAGCGTTCACAGCAATTGCCGTCCTGTCACCCATGGGAAAATGAAGCTTGGCTACCGTTGCGGTTGTTCTCGAGGATTTCAAGGAAATCCTTACATCCATGATGGCTGTATAAGCACAAACTGCCCTCATGGAAAACAATTTGATCCAACAAAGAGGAAGTGCGTTATGTCAGCAAAGCAACGCAATCTTCTTTTAGGCAAGTTATACCAAATCCCTTCAATGTAGTTACAATTCACAAAATGCAGTGTTTTATGAGATAATAATGTATGCAACACGCACGCACACCACCACACACACCCGCCGTGTGTGTCCTACTTAGCAGATAGCACACATATAAATTGTTGAGACTAGTGATGAATATGCAACCTCACAGAAGGCATGCCGCATTTTGTGAGGTATTGCAAGTTTCCCTCATGGAAAAGAATTTTATCTAACAGAAAGGAAATGTGTTACATCAACTAAGCAAGTCATGCACAATCCCTTCATTGCAAATAAAATTCACATAATGCATTATTTTCTTGACTGCAATTGATCATGGGTGTAGGTATTGCAATTGGAATTGGTTGTGGCATTGGCTCCATAATTATTGCATTTGGTGCAACATTACTAGCCAATAAGTGGAAGAAAGGCATCCAAAAGAGAATCCGAAGAGCATACTTCAAGAAAAATCAAGGTTTACTATTGGAGCAACTAATCTCAGATGAAAGCGCCACAAACAAAACAAAGATATTTTCCTTGGAGGAACTAGAGGAGGCGACCAACAACTTTGACGCCACTCGTGTTCTTGGCCATGGAGGACATGGTACAGTTTACAAAGGGATTCTATCTGACCAACGGGTGGTGGCTATTAAAAAATCCAAAATTGTGGAGCAAACTGAGATAGATCAGTTCATCAACGAGGTTGCTATCTTGTCTCAAATCATCCACCGCAATGTGGTGAAGCTATTTGGATGTTGTCTTGAATCTGAGGTGCCCTTATTGGTCTATGAGTTCATCTCTAATGGCACACTATATGACCTTCTTCACACAGATGTTAGCATAAAATGCTTGCTATCGTGGGATGATCGCATTAGGATTGCAGTAGAAACAGCAGGGGCACTTGCTTACCTGCACTCAGCTGCTGCAATACCAATATTCCACAGAGACGTGAAATCTTCGAACATACTCCTGGATGGTAGCTTCACCACAAAGGTTTCCAACTTTGGTGCTTCAAGATCTGTTTCACTCGATGAGACACATGTGGTGACTATTGTCCAAGGCACATTTGGTTACTTAGATCCAGAGTATTACCATACTGGCCAACTAACCGAGAAGAGTGATGTATATAGTTTTGGAGTGATACTTGTGGAACTTTTGACAAGAAAGAGGCCAATTTTTATCAATGATCTAGGTGAAAAACAAAGCTTGTCTCATTACTTCGTTGAAGGACTTCAAGAGGGAGTTGTCATGGAAATAATGGATTCTCTGGTTGTGGAAGAGACAAACCAGGAAGAGATAGATGATATTGCCTCCCTTGCACAAGCATGCTTGAGGGTCAAAGGAGGAGAAAGACCTACTATGAAAGAAGTAGAGATGAGGTTGCAGTTCCTGAGAACTAAGAAGCTAAGAAAATTCCAATTGATCCCAGGAAATGATGGAGAGATTGAGCATTTGATATGCCCAAAGGGTAGTAACTCCCAAGCACAGATAAATTATGTTGGTACTGCTGGTTTAACATCTGAAGGCATCTCTGGGTGCTACAGTTTGGAACAAGATTTTTCATCCTCTGTCAGTTTGCCACGCTAACTATATATGTGCAAAAACACAATTAAGTGCTTCCTGTGATACGTCTGTATATTTCTTTGAAGAGTTATGATAAGTACTTACCTTCAGACGAGAGTGTATGTAATTGCACTTCGTATATATTTGCAGAATACATCTGTAGACCATGTCACATGTATAACTTTAATATCTATTAGTGATATCCATTCAGGTACAATTTAATATACATAATTGTATTTAAACTATGGTGGTGCAAAAAAAAGTATTTTGTAGCGTTTTCAACAAGTCGAGAATAATTTTGTACCTCCCATTTCCAATGGGTTACTCCATAAGAGGTTTTGATGGTCAAGACAGGTACTATACATCGCTGCATTGTTACATAGAAATAACATGATTAATGATTTAAAAGTCCGAACTGAGAAGTAGTAGGCAAAACAATATCAGGGCATGATAAACTCTTCCGTAAAATGGTTTTGCATAACAAGTACGAACGGAATAGTTGACATCTTTCATTCACAAAATCCTAAACTGCAGAACCACATTTTTTTTGCATTACAAGGTTTTTTCTTTGTGTTCGTAAACTGCAGAACCACATTTGCAAAATCTGTAAGTAGCATTTTAACTCCACGCATTTGCATACAGAACTGCTGCACAGTACCGCAAACAGTGCGCACAGTTTGCTCAATGGTGATAACTAACTCAACACTCAGATATCTGGTCAGTTTAACATTATATTTACCTCGATTTACACAAATTCATAAATTTTAGGAGTTATCATCTCATTCCATACCGAAAGTTTCAAATTAGCTTGTCACATTTTAAGATTTCACCGCGAGTCAGTGACTACCTTCAGAATATCTTGTTCCAACCTAGCTATGCACATATAAATATAAGATTATTACTACATCAAGCAAAACATGGAGATTGTCATTTGCAACGGGAGCGTACCAACTCGAATAGACAACCGGAGCCGAGCTGCACGGGGGAGCGTCGGCCAGCCCTGTCGGGTGCCCGCGCTAGGATGAGGTGCCGGCCTGCCGGCTGCAGCAGGAAGGACGTCCCGAGCCCGAGGCGGACTGCCCTGCCCCTCCCTCCTCACTCTTTCAACACTGTGGCCACTGGCTGATGAAGTGCGGCGCTGGGGCTTCCGACAGAGGACGCGCACCGCGAAGGCCGAGGTCGGCGCCCCACTGAAATAGGTTAATGGGCCACATGACATGAGGGCCAGTATTACTAGCGGGAAGAGAGGGGGCCGAAGGCCCGAAGCCCATGAAGAGATGGATGATATTGCCTCCCTTACACAAGCGTGCTTGAGGGTCAAAGGAGGAGAAAGACCTACTATGAAAGAAGTAGAGATGAGGTCTCAGTTCCTGAGAACTAAGAGGCTAAGAAAATTTCAATTGATCCCTAGAAATGATGGAGAGATAGAGCATTTGATATGCCCAAAGAGTAGTAACTCCCATGCACAGATAAATTCTATCGGTACTGCTGGTTTAACATCTGAAGGCATCTCTGGGTGCTACAGTCTGGAACAAGAATTTTCATCCTCTGTCAGTTTGCCACACTAACTATATATGTGCACAAATACAATTAAGTGCTTCCTGTGATACATCTGTATATTTCTTTGAAGAGTTATGATAAGTACTTACCTTCAGACGAGAGTGGATGTAATTGCACTTCGTATATATTTGCAGAATGCATCTGTAGACCATGTCACATGTATACTTTTAATATCTATTAGTGATATGCATTCAGGTACAATTTAATATACATAATTGTGTTTAAACTATGGTGGTGCAAAAAAAAGTATTTTGTAGCGTTTTCAACAAGTCGAGAATAATTTTGTACCTCCCATTTCCAATGGGTTACTCCATAAGAGGTTTCGATGGTCAAGACAGGTACTATACATCGCTGCATTGTTACATAGAAATGACATGATTAATGATTTAAAAGTCGCAACTGAGAAGTAGTAGGCAAACCAATATCAGGGCATGATAAACTCTTCCGTAAAATGGTTTTGCATAACAAGTATGAACGGAATAGTTGACATCTTTCATTCACAAAATCCTAAACTGCAGAACCACATTTTTTTTGCATAACAAGGTTTTTTTCTTTGTGTTCGTAAACTGCAGAACCACATTTGCAAAATCTGTAAGTACCATTTTAACTCCACGCATTTGCATACAGAACTGCTGCACAGTACCGCAAGCAGTGCGCACAGTTTGCTCAATGGTGATAACTAACTCAACACTTAGATATCTGGTCAATTTAACATTACTAGATACCTGGCGCGCACCTGCGCGCTGTGGATATTTAGTAGTAAAAGAAGTTATGTTTAACTCTGGATCTGTAAAACACTTGAGGAAAAAGCATTTTTATATACAATTTATGTGCAACAAAAGGATGTGGCGAGATGTGTGTATGATGTGGGGTTCTTGGATTGTGCAAGAGTAAGGACGAGCGATTTAGTAGGACATATATAAAAGTAGGGTATGAAGCAAGACTGTATGAAAGTAACAATTGATGTAATTATGTAATAGGAAGGATATGTAGTGTCTGATTCTATATGATGAGCCTCAAGTATGGTGCACTGCATAGTACAAAGTAATTAGTTATAAATGAAGTCAAGAACTGATAGATTAAAAAAAGAGAAACTATGAGTTGACTAATAGGAAAAGTGGCGATCACTAGTAAAAGGGCAAAGTGTGTACATTGTAGGTGGTAAATACGATTGTCTTTATTAAGTTTGTTTTAGGTAGTAGTATGTGAATATATATATAATACAGGTTGAGTGCATTAACATAAAGCGATAGCACTAGTGCTATCAATAGGCGATTACATAGGGGCGAGATAACGGGAGGAAGCATGTGGTATAGAAGGTCCTAGAAGATGTTGCGGAAGAACATCAACGATGTTCTTGGGAAGAACATCGACAACTTTGTTTTAGTTTGAGCGAGAGATAAGTCGAGGTGAATGTAGTTGATTAACCTTAGCGTAGAAACACTATAGGAAAGTGATGTTTAAATATAAAGAATAATATTTTTGGCTTGTTTAGAGGCTCTAAGAATTGTACACGTGTTTAATTCTTTTTTTTTGGTGGAGCGAGTCTTACCGAAGATGTAGAACCCAGTAACATCTCGCTTTGTTGGAGTCGAAGATGAGCTGCGTAATAGAAGTGGTGTAAGTAAGACACTATCTATTGTTGGTGTAAAACCGAACACAAGTGAGATGGCGGATGTCGGCCGTGTTACGGGCCATCGTCCCTGAGAGCGAGCGTGACGCGAAGGTTTATACAGGTTCGGGGGTCCGAGAGGACCTCCCTACTCCTGTAGGTGGCCTACGGGGGTTCGAGAGTTCATCCCGGAGGCTCACCTAGTGTCTTCCTTTGATGTATTGCTCAAGAGACCCCCCCCAAATGAGAGGGATACAAGGGGTATTTATAGGCTCCTCAGCCTGTACAAATGACCAAAATACCCCTTGGGGGTTGGCTACTCTAAGAATACAAGCGAGGGGTATTACAGTCTTTCATGAGTATAACAGCATTCCTTGGACCTGTACGTGCGTCTGTTGCAAGGCGGGCCCCAAATGCAGGTGGGATGAATTATTCTTCCAACAAGAGCCCTCGCCTTGGCGTTTGGGAGAAACGTCGAGATAAGCGATCTTGAATTGTGCCTTTTATGCAGAGGTGATATTCCAGAAAAGTCCTGGTGGTTCTAAATGGTAGTTGCATTCCATCGGATGAGGCTCCTCCGGTCTTGTGGGTGTCGCAGGCGCACGATGGATGCTTCGAAGGCGCGAAAACTCGAGGCGTGAGGTGACCGGCGAGGACCGTCGGGTGATGGAGACGCCGAGAGGACCGTCTTGACTCTGAGGGTGCCACGAGGCTGCCACAGCGAATGTCGAGAGGCAGCAGGGGCCGTCTGCAGCAGTCTTGAGAGCATCCATGCAATGTCTTTGGTTCTTTATGGGTCTAGCTATCCTTCGAGGGCAGGATTTACACGCAATAAATCAACACATTGGTTCCTCTTTGCCTTCACGTGAACGCATATGCTTTGTTTTTTTTTTTTTTTCACCTTGTCTTTTCAGGATGTTGCTTGTCGGCTAAACAATCACACGTGAGCCTTTCTCTCTACCTTCTCAACCGAGTGGAGCATCTTGTGCTTTCCTCTTTTCCCCACTTTATTGATTCAACTTCCTTCTCATCCCTTCCTACCTCCTCTTCATAGCGCCCAAGCCCTCTCGTTCTGTGGTGGCTCTGGGCTTGGGAAGCTCCAGCTGGCGGAGCTCTTGAGTCTCTGGCGCCATTTCTTTCTTCTATCCCCACTTGCTTTGGCCGATGGAGGTCCGGCTCGTGTTGCTTGCCTCCCAGCGTCGCCTCTGCCGTCCGGCTCCTGCGATCACTAAGCCGCCTCCTCCGTGCCAGCTTTACCACTCCCGGTCGCTCCCTTGGCTCGACCCACCAGGCACCCATGGGTCCCGCCATCTGGACGCTCACTGACGCCCACATGGTGTGCTAACAAGGGGGAGACAAGAAAATGGGCACTGCACAAAGCAAGGCTCCTTTGGCTGGGTGTGCCAGTGGGAGACCAGGAATCCAAGGCTCTGTTTGACTTTGGGCAGTGGGAGACCAGGAGACAAGAAAACGGGCGCTACTCTGCACAAGCCCACATCCTTTTATTTCATCCCTTCGCTAGCCAACCCATTCAGCACATCTTTCTTCAACCGAAATCGGCGCGGAGCTGCTAGCAGGGCCGACGGCGGCGGCGTCGGGTTGAGGACGTGCTGCTCAGGAGGTGTCGGCCTCCGCATGGCACAGCCTCGGTGTGGTGACGGCGCAGTAGCCTACCCCCGCCACCGCGTCTTCCATCGATGGAGCGCCCGTGCGCTCCTCCAGCTCCTCCGTCCGAGGCCACCACGGCCGGCCCATCATGACTTGGGCGTCACCGCGCGAGGTGCCCGGCTTGGGCGTCGCCACGCGGGAGCCCGGCTTGAGGCGTCGCCCGTCGTGGAGCTCGGCTTGAGCGCCACCAGGTGTTGGCGCGATCGAGCCTCGGACGGCCGTCGATCGGTCGGCCGCCGACTTGAAGAGTCTGCGGTGCCACCACGCAGTGCCCTTGTAACGCCGTTTTTGTTGTTGTCTTTTGCTTCTCCTTTTCAAATCTCTTCGTTTTATGTTGGCGGAGGCGATGAGGCGCTGGCGAGGTGACGGCGATTGGCCGGCGGAACTAATCGTCGGCGGGTGAGTAAATGGCACGTGAAGGTGTGGCGGCTTCGGCGCTGCTGGTGGTGGCGTTAATAAATGGCCAAGCATGGCGGTTATGCATGTGGCGGCCACACCTGAGGCGGCACGAACTAGCAGCAGCCGAGCGGCCGAGGCGGCGTCGGGTTGAGGAGTCTTTGCTCGGGAGGTCTGCGACCTCGCGTGCCACACCTCGGTGTGGTGAGCGGTGGTCGTGTCGGTAACACCAGCGGCATCAAGCCGTCCTCCTTCCCATTTCGGCGTTGCACGCCGCCTGTTTGATGAAATGCCCCGGCCTTTGTTGTAGTAGATTTTTTGCCATGTGTATGAACAGTGATTACGGATGTGCTTTGCCCGTGTATACGTGCAGTTTGCTTATTTATGGTGAACAATAAGGCTCGGGCTTGAGGGTTTCGCGAAGGTCTCGGGCGCGAGGGTTTCGCGAAGGCCTTGGGCGCGAGGGTTTTGCGAAGGCCTCGGGTAAAATCCATGGTCTAAGACCTATCCCTAGTCTGATTAATAGAATTATTAATCATACCTTTTTGCCCAAGAGTGGAAACTTCGATGCCATAAGAGGACATGCATGGAACCTAATAGATCTCATCATGAATGGCAAGAAGTTTGATGTCATAGATGTTATTATCAGAGGGATTGCCTCCTCCAAAAATGATAGATTCAAGAGAATTTATCATGCTCCTTATATCATGGCTTTGGTCCAAGGGATAGCGCAAAGCCATCCCAGTTGTTTTCCTCTGATCACACGGTTCCACACAAAACCTACTAGTACTACTTGCCATGCGCCTCGTCCAGCCAGCGCCCGTCCTTTTGTGCGCCCTGCCACAACACCCTGCAGCAGCGCCCTAGCACCAACGCCCTGCAGCAGTGCCCTGGCACAACACCCTGGCACCAGCGCCCTGCACCAACACCCTGGCACCGACGCCCTGCAGCAGCGCCCTGGCACCCGCGCCCTGGCACCAGCGCCCTGCAGCAGCGCCCTGGCACCAGCGCCCGGCACTAGCGCCCGGCACCAATGCCCTGGCAGCAGCGCCCTCGCACCAACGCCCTGCAGCAGCGCCCTGCCGCCAGCGCTCTAGCACGGAGTTGGGCGACGCGACGGCCGCCCACCCGCGGCCGCGGCGACGGAGCGCCCAGCAGCGGAAGGCGGAGGGAGGCAGTCCCGGCACCGGCGCCGGCGCACAGCAGTAATGGGGCCAGGGCGAGGGTAGGCGCGCGACCCTTGCACCCTCATGCACCCTGTGCCCACTGGCGCCCGCGCCCTCGCGACCGCCACGCCCTGCAGACCGCCCTGCGGCCGGAACGCCCCCGCAGGTTGCCCCCGTAGGCTCGCGCCACGCGAACGCCCTGCGGCCGCCCAGCACCCAGAGCGTCCTTGCACGCTCGCATGCCTCGCACAGCCCGCGGCGGCCGTGATGGCCGCGATGAGGCTGTCCGAGTCCGACGAGCTGCCGGAGCTCCTCCTCCTTGGCGGAGATCTCACGGTGGGTGGCGCCCTCCGTGACGCGGATCTCCAGGGTGCACTTAGTGCGGAATAGCTCCTCGGCGTCGACCGCGAAGCCGTCGGAGGCGGCCGAGTCGGCCTCTCTCTCACTCTTTGCCTCCCGAGCTCAAGGCATAGGGAGCAGTCGAGCTGGGGAAGCGAAGGCTGGGCGGCAGTGGCGCACCGTTAGCTGGCGGCCGGAGGGGGAGGAGCCGAGCTGGAGGAGGCGCCATGCACAAGGAGAGGCGGTGCTGAAGCAAATAGAGATGGGGGTAGGAGAGAAGAAGCAAGGCAAGAAATTGGAACCGGCTTTCGGCTAAACCAAAGAAAAAGGCATTGAGGAGAGAGAGAAAAGAATAAAGCTCACATGTATGGTTATTTGTGCTGGCCAACAACATCACGTGAAGACAAGATGAAGCATTGATGGAAAAAAAAGCAAAGCACCTCCAATCACGTCGAAGGATAGCAGGACCCATAAAGGAGGTGCATCTCTGACCCAAGCAAACATCAGGAGCGCACCAAGCCGAGTGCAGCATTTAAGAGAGAAACGAGCGATTTCTGTTGGCTAAAACAATAACAGGCAAGCATTTTTCAACAACTTCTAGTTGGCATCCGCCCAGCTAGCGCTTTGCATGCACGTGCCCGAAGACCCTGCTGCAGACGGCCCTGCACCCTGCAGCCTTGGCGCCCTGTGTGACATCGTGGCCTCGATGCCCCACGCGGTATTGCGGTCTCGCGGCGCCCTCGCGTTCTCGCCGTGGCACCCTCGCAGCGTGTGCGGCCCTGCGCCCTCGTGGCATCACACCGTCGCACCCTCGTAGCATGTGCGGCCCTACGCCCTAGTGGCATTGCGCCTTTGTGCCCTTGTGGCGCCCTCGTGTCTCCGGAGCATCCGCCACCTCGCGCGACCCCCTCGGCGTCTCCACCACTTCGCGTGGCCCCTTGCCGACCACCTCGCGTCTTCGGAGCTCCTCGTGCCTCCGGAGTGTCCACCGCGTGCCCTGCGATGCCCACAAGACCGGAGGATACTCGTCCGTTGGAATGCAATTGCCGTTCAGAACCACCGAGACTCCTCTGAGATATCAACCTCTGCATAAAAGGCACAATCCAAGACTACCCCTTTGGCGTCCCTCCCCGAAACACCAAGGGGCAGGGGGAATACTGTTGGAAGAATAATTCAACCCTCCTGGATCTGGTGTCCACTTTACAGGAGACGCGTGTACAGACCCACGAAATATTGCTATACTCATGAAAGACTGTGATACCCCTCGCTTTTACTCATAGGGTAGAAATCCCCAAAGGGGTATTTTGGTCATTTGTACAGGCTTGGGAGCCTATAAATACCCCATGTACCTCTCTCATTGAGGGGAGCTCTCTTAAGCAATATATGAACACAAGACCCCAGATGAGCCTCCGGGAGGAACCCTCGAGCCCCCGTAGGCCACCAACAGGAGTAGGGCGGTCCTCTCGGACCCTGAACTCAGATAAACCCGTGTCACTCACTCTCGTGGACGACGGCCGTGCTACGGCCGACGTCCCCCCTCACTCGTGTTTGGTTTTTACACCATCAACAGATTGAAAGCGTAATTTAAAACAAATAACAATAATAATCTTAACAAGTATTTTCACAAAGCTCACATAACTTAATCATTTTCTTTCACATAGCTGCATAAGTTTACTCACACAGCTGCCCCTACCAATTGTTTTATGAAAATCTACCCCTCGTGTGAAATCCCCGAGCATGTCCATGACCGTGGACACGACTCTTCGAATAGATTGAGTAACACTCTCTAAAGGTTTGTACACTTTATCTACAATATGCAATCAACTTGTATGGAGCTGATCACAACAAAACATTTATGAAACTTCATCTCAACAATTGACCACCCCATTGTGCAATACTGACAGCACCAAACCCCCCACAAAGGTTGTTGGCCCGTCGCACACCGTTGGATCTGGACACGGCGAACCGCTCATAAATGTGAATCGTCACACAGACATAATCACATCCACCCTGGCACACAGCTTAACCTATCTTCCTAAGTAATCAATGTCAAGACTCCACAGCTTACTAAGTTAGGCATGTCCCATACCAGACATGTGGTCGTATAGTTATGGCTCAGTTCAATAGCGCACAAAGTTAAGTCCTTTATTGACCAAGACAAGACTGCCAATTACTACCAACCATCACATTCATTTTTTCAGCGCACACAGCTCCACCACATCACAATTCCATCAACTTGCCTCCATCTAAAGCTTTTTCCACCCTGTTGGTTAAGTGCAACACATGCCAACAATGAGTAACAACATACTGCACACAGCTTTCCATAAAGTATTCCATATTCACTTAATCAAGTTTAGATTTACAACTCAAAATGATGTCAATAACCCATTGCATGGTTAACCAGACTATTCGTATCAAACCAACCCACGTTGGTGCTATAATGATACCAACTAGTAATTATCCAACTAGGGTGACAAAAGATCATGATAATACAATGAGCAAAGTGGATATAATTAAGTAGGTGTATAGGTAATCCCAAAGCATTTAAAGAATTAAATAATTAAAAAACATGCAATAATTTGAATCAAAGTAATTTTGGAACAACTAGGTTTAATATGGTCAAAGGTACAACTTGCCTTGCTATAGTAATAATGTTCTTCTTCTATCTTTGATCTTGTACTTCCTTGACCTTTAGCTCTTTCGCACTATTTTGAAACGTCAATGTCTAATAAGAGAGAAAGCGCAAAAACAAACATGTGGGAGCCCCCGGGTTATATCCGTAAGACCGAGACTTGCCCGACCTTAAGGAGATAACTTTGGGCTTCCAGGTAAATGGATTCTAAGTTAACTCCATCTAAGTGAGATGTCTCTACTGAAATTAGAGCCCTGGTGATCATACATACCGCTCCTCTGCAAGTGCTGCATGATTATCGGTTCTCTAAACAATCAAAGACCACACTTAGTGAGTTAAATTGGAATCCATGAACAACGAGCATGAGGTCATGTTGGCTCCCAAGATCAGCGACCAACATGCCCAAAGTCACATACAACATTGATCACATCCATACAACATTCATACATTAATAGTTCAAAAGGCATACATCAAAGTAGTTCAAGTCTACAACTATTACAAGTGGCCGACTGGCCAAATTCAAATAAGATCATAAAGTAACAACGGAAGCAAGTAAATAAACCAAAAGTCCAGCATGGTATGCCCCATAACCCATCGGCAACCAACTGGGAGTTAAATGATAGCACTACTCGTCAGTGTCGCCTAAATCGACACTCACAAGCTCATCGGGCTCACAGCCTTCTATACCTGAAACGTTGCAGCCAGGTTGAGTACAAAGTTGTACTCGCAAGTCTTACACAAATAAAAATTAGTTATGTATAGAGGTTGTTCCAAAGCATAGCATTAGTAGCTTTAGTTTTGCGAAAAACGCAACAATTTTCCAACCTACACACTAGTTTATCAATTACCATTTTAAAAACAAATTTGAAGTAGAAGTAAATCATTTGATAAAGTAATACAAAGATTAACAAATGAATCAAATAAACATCAAAGTGGCAGCCCACTTTGATACACTAAAATGCATGAACACCCGTTCATACCAAATACCAAGTTGTACCCACAATTTTAACTTGAAGTATAACAATAGCAACCACATACTCAAGCGATTGTCCATAACCGCGGACATGGATATTCGAATAGATTTATCTCTGCAGAGGTGTACTACTTTACCCACACGACTCGACTAGCCCGTAAGCCTCCAGATGCCTCCGAAAATAGCACACTTCCTTAGGTATGCCGGTCGGGGAGAATCGAGATACGGTTGTTTTTAGCAAGAAAATCATATTGGGCTAAGTCCCCCTAGTAAGATGTTCCCTTACTTAGTACAAGGGACTGATAGCACTTGCTAAGCGGCTCACAAGTTGTATTGGAAATACCGATGCAATGCACAGATTAAAAATTGGTGCTCTCTTGCACACTATAGAACATTACATCGGCTCCTACAGACAAATAATCAACACAAGTGCCCTTACACCACCATGGAATGTAACACAACAAAACATTCCCCCTACTTAACCGTATGGCACCCATATACCGCATGTGATAACACGAGTTTTACTTGAATCGTAGGTACCAAGGTTCGGTCCTTAATGGTCCGGACAAGTCATCCACATACCAAATCTCGTGCACGAAGGCACCCTCACTAGCATCATTTGTCCAAACCTCAAAACTTATTTAAAATGATAAAGTTTAACTCATAAAACAGATATGAAGATCTACAATGAAAAGAATATAAGAAGATATGTTTCTCCCATAATTATCGGGTTAATCCCGACAATCAAACTACCGTTCTAGACTTGCATGGCTAAGCAAAACCGTACAGTAATTCACACAACCTATCTTAAGCATGTGGTACTGGAATAAATTCAAGGATAACCTCAATGAATAGGATATAGCTAACTACACATCACAAAAATAGCGACATAACAAAATAAGCATGCAAGCAATTATCATTGCACTAACTTATCTAAAGCTGGGATTAAATATGATACAAAAAGAAAGTTCAAATGATGCCTGCCTTGCTGGTAGATCAGTTGTTCACTCTCAATAGCGTACGAGTCAATATCAATCGTTCCGGAATCTAGAGAGATAGCGATACCGATAAACACCGAGAAATACCTCAAAAATCAAAATACTCAAAAATGCATGATTTTTCTACAGTGACTAGTGTATGATTTATATGAATTTAGGTGAAATAATTATTCTATTTGGAGTTATTACGTGAAAGTTATAGAAATTTGAATTACAGATTTCAATATATCCAAGTTCATGCAATTTATTTATTTGGCCAAAATTTGTAGAGCAGTGGGGGATACAAGGATTATATAGATAAATAGAGAATATTATTACAAGTACAAAATATCTGGACTCATCTCATTTGGAGTTTTTATGAATTAGTTATGTATTTACTAATTCATCAACCTTTTCCATTGTAAAAATAATAGGTTTATGGATCACTTTCCAAAATTATATTATCTGCTATAGAGAAACATTTGAAACCAATTTTAAAATAAATTTCATTAAAAATGAAAATTATCAGCACTGGTTTAATCCATTTTGGAGTTGAGATGAAATAGTTATGTATTTTTTAAGTTACTCATATTTTTCAGTGTGTAAATAAATGGATTTCGAATTTCCTAAAGCAATTATTACTTTTTACACCGGGCGTGAAGCTAGCCACCGTCACTGACTAGTGGGCCTAGGAATAGTGGGTTTTCCATTTTACTTCAGATTTTAAAATTCCGAACTGCCATGCGGTTCCTGCTGTCAGTGTCTGGGTCCTATGTACTAAGTCCACTGACACAGGCGTGAGGTGCACGGTGCTTAAGTGGCCGGGCCCACTTGTCAGCCGCACTTCGTTTTCGCTTAAAGCGTTGGATTTCTGTGTAAGGGCCCACATGTAGGTGACATATTATCGCGGCTAAGACAACCATTAAAGCTAATCATTACCATTAACCGTTAACGATCTTGCTACAGTGTCGATCGATGTCCGACAACGTGCCCGCTTGCTTGCCCGGCGGCTCGCCAGCGCTACGCGTCGCGACGGAGCCAACCAAGGCTTGGGACAGCTGTGCACAACTTTGGGTGGTGGCGGCGGTTTAAGGTGGCTTTGTCTGCGGACTAAGCTGGAGCTAAGCGGTAGCGCTCAATCAACACACATGCATGCAGACAAAAAAGCTCAAGTAGCGCGCCTGGCAGTGCACGAGGTCCTAGGGACTATTAGTGAGCTTAGAGCCACCTGAGCGAGGTGGGTGCTCAGGGATGCTCGGGAGCGGTTGGAGCAATGTCGGCGCCAGAGAAGAAGATGGCGGCGGCACGGCTTCGCGAGGAGAGGAGTCCCTGTGCAATCCTACAGATAGTGAATGATCAGAATGGATTAAGGACCATAAGAGGATGCTGTAGAAGCAATGAATCGACAAATACGTTACCGGAGCAAGGTGGGAGACGAAGGGTTTGTTCTTCGACCGAAAAGAGGAAAACTTCGATTCACCGCAACCCTGTCGTGCAATATCAAAATTGATTGAGGGGTTTTCATTATCATGCTAAATGACACGATATGACGCGAAAGACGGAGCAAGGAACTCACCGAAGACAAAGAAGACCACTTGGTACCTTCGGGAGCATGCTGTGAACAACCCTAATGACACCGAGTTTGATTGAACACTACAAACAACCATAGGAACTGAGCTTAGCAAAAATGGAAATGGCATCGAACAAGAAAGAGAATGGCATCACCCGTTGAAGCTTACGGCGCGGTGCTCAAATGAGCTTCTTCCTTCTCGACCACAGGAGTAGGAATAAGGTGGAAGGAGGTGAAAGAAGGGTATTATCCACGGGAGATGACGGAGTGGAGGCGGCGTGAAGTGAGGGAGTTCCAGGAGTGGTTGGAAGGGGCGGTGTGGTCACAGCGTGACGGAGCGCTCACAGGAGCTCTCGGCCGCGTGGCGAAGCGGCTCTGCGCGAGCGCCAGCGAGAGGAGGAAGAGAGATCCAACAAGCGGGCCCAGCTTGTCAGCGATTCACACGTGCGTGCTCGAGTCCGATTAAGTGGGTCCATGAGGACCGTTGGATTAAGATCGAACGGTTGACAACGCGTGTGATCGTTCGGATTGGGTCGAACGGTTACGATATCTAGGCCATTGATTTCCAATTGGACGGCTCGCGCGCGGTGCATCAAGTTGATTTGGTCGAGTCGGTCCGCCGAGTCGGACTCGAGCCCAAGAAACAGTGCTAGGGTTAGGTCTAATGTTTGACTGAGATTTAAATAGTTTCCTCTACTTTGACCAAGGCCTTAAAAATATATTAATTATGCATCACGCTAATGACCCAACTTGATAAATCATACCGTATCAATTAATTTCTATGATTACAACCTCACACTTAAACATAACAAGGCACCACAAAAGGGTTTTGACATTTCCTTTTATAAAATAGAGGCATTAAACTTCAACACTCAAAATAATCCAAAAGAAATGCATAGTCAAAGCTTCCACATGTTAAAGAACTTGTAATAGAAAACTTTCATAATCCAAAATACCATGCTAACAAATGAGTCATGTTTCCCAACAAGAAAGACGAAACTCCCATGAAAAGATCAATCTTGCCACTTAACAACATTCACTAGCCACAAGAATAACTCAACATTCGGGAAAACAATAATTGTTTTATGGAACAAATAAAACTAAGGTAAACCAATCAACTACATTGTAACCAGAATAACCAAACGCAAACTCAAGAAAAACAAAAACATTTCTCGTAGGAACTCATCCTCAACGCCAGTAACTAAGCTATCCGAGATAAATACTTCACTATTCCTACACCACATACCGTGGTACAAACTGGTCAAGCCCATGGCCACAACCACAATCTCTACCTCTCGGCATTATTTATCATAACACATATCGATCATATAATCAAATCATAACCATTCATAATCAATTCATATCAGCAATCATCAATGCGACATAACGGAAACACAAATGTAATACTTGACCCATCCCCATCCTACTATGCACAGTGTGTCAATTTTTAAGTTAATTAACCATTAGCAAATTTTAGTTAATTTTACTAGTGCTAACATAAATTTTAGCAAATTAAGTTTACCTAAGTTGTTAATCTATTTACCACAGACCTAAAGCCCGCTCTGATACCAACTGTAACACCCAGCCCAACATGGAGCTCAGAATGCCACTAAACTAACCTAGCTATAACCACAATTAACACTACATTATAGCAGGCATATCAAAAATAAAACCCATCTACAGGTCACAATAATACAAGGATAACAATAAAGAAATCTTGGATAATTAATTCATAGGAAGCATGCCAAAATAATAAACCAAGATCAACGCAAAACCAAACCAATCAAGTCTATTTAATGAATAATCAACTAAGGAAGGCTAAGCAATAATATCCATTCCTAATTATAACTTATCACACTAATAAACTGTCTCATGATCAATAGTTCTTGTAATTGAGTGAATGACAAGATTCTAAGTGTGTGCTAGCCCTACCTATGAGCAACATCGTCAACGGTCAACTAAAAACAACAATAGAGCAAGAGTGAGTCCATGACTCAGCAAGCATAATAATAAACAATGAGAAATGCTTAATCAACGGTAAACAATATCATCATCAACATCAATTATTTCTCTTCCCTTTATTCTCATACTCAATCATTCAATTCTCTTTCCATTCTGTGCATCCCTATGCTACATGTCCACATGCACTTCTTTCGCATATACCGGTATAGCGTGAGTGAACACTCGCGACAATGTTCACTCTCAAGCCCGTCCTCCCCAAGGATCGGGGACCTCCTCCACTCCCGTGGAGTTTTGATCACTATGATCACCTTCTCATATGCAATGATATTTATGAATGCACAATTATTCATAGATTCATCATTATTAACATTATCCAACATTCTCATATCCATCAATACGAATAAAATCATGACCATTCACATTGCTTGCAATTAAATAAAGTAAATGCAAAAACAATATAATGGTAACGAGTGGTAAATAATATAGTGATCAACCAATGAACACTGTCTACCATGCACTTGCCTCTTTATCCCTGTGAAGTTGGATGCGAAGCGGCGGCAAAGCACAAGAAACCACACTCTCTGGACAAACAATTCAAAACACATATCAAAATAATAACATCACAGCACCAACACTTTATTCTAACCGTCATTCACTACTACAAAAAGGCTAATACTGGATGCCTCATCACAGACGGTTGACCAAAACCGTCAGTATTACATTCAATCACAGACGGTTTTGGTTTAGAGACCGCTCAGTACTCTTTGTTGCGCTAAAAACCGTCTGTGAAGAGGCAATATCACAGACGGTTCATGTTGAAAACCGTCTGTGAAGTATCACAGATGGTTCTGAACAAGAACCGTCTGTGATATTAATCAATATCACAGACGGTTTTAAAACACAACCGCTCAGTGAAGTATGCATTTCGGTTACAACAAGAACCGTCTGTGATATTAATTAGTATCCTGAGCGGTTCTTAACAATAACCGCTCTGTGATAATATTGCTCCAGCGTGAGTTTCTTCATCGCCGGTCGTCGTTTTAAATCGCCAATCCGCCCGGCTCCCGATCGTCTCTTCATCGCATCGATCCACCCGGCTCCCGATCGTCTCTTTGTCTCACGCTCGAATTTATTCCTTGTTTTATAAAAGGATCATCCGCCATCCAAGATGATCATCCCCACATACTTATAAAAAAATAGAAATGGCTGCCTCTTCCTTGTCGCGGCATTGATGGCCTTCTGGCCGCCTTGTCTGACACCTCTCTCGGTGTAAGTTGAGCCGTCTTTGCGGAAGAACAACGTTTGATCAACAGTGTCTTCACTCCTCTGCCCGCCTGAAATTTGCGGAGCGGTGGCGGCCACCTTCCGCCGTCTTGACATCCTCCTCTGCCGTGTCTTCGGGTGATCTCCCACTTTCGGCGAGTTTACGCGTCATCGACGTAGTCCTCCAAAACGACGTTGCGTCTCGGGGAGGCTTGCCGTCACTTGGATTGTGTGTCGGTGGCGGCGATCGAGTCGACCGTGCCGAGACCCTCAAGCAAGGGAAGAGAGCCTATGGGCTCAATTCTTCTTGGTTCAACGATCGAGGTCTTGGGAGACACTCGAGCAGCGCGTCAGCGGGTGGGCGCATTTGAGCTTCGTTCGGCGATGATCAAGAACCGTCCGATCCGACACCGTGCGCTTATGAAGTATTGCGAGATGGAGATAGCAGCCTACCTTCGCCACTAGAAAAACCTTGTTTAATTATAGGTTTACGCTTTTTTAATATAAACATGTAATTTCTTCATGTCATGTAAGTGTATATACTTGAGAAAAACCATTTCACGAGCAGGTTCCATTATGGGCTATCGTGATATGGGACATATCACAGACGGTTCCATAATGGAACCGTCCATGATATGTCCATATCACGGACGGTTCTATTATGGAACCGCCTGTGATAATTATCACTAACGGTTCCATAATAGAACCGTCTCTGATAAGTCTCTTTATAAGTAGGAGCTAGCTAGCCC
Source organism: Phyllostachys edulis (assembly GCA_036346405.1). Taxonomy (NCBI): domain Eukaryota; kingdom Viridiplantae; phylum Streptophyta; class Magnoliopsida; order Poales; family Poaceae; genus Phyllostachys; species Phyllostachys edulis. The sequence goes on along the minus strand of JAYEVD010000213.1, from coordinate 268,533 downwards.
AGCTTGCCGCTAGGGTTTGCGCTCTAACTCGTCACTTCCCAGCGGCCTTACTCTCGTCCGTTCCCCTCCCGTCGGCTCTTGCCGCGCAGCCATTCTTCCCGTCGCCGACGGTTGTGGCATACGGTGACACTGCAAAAGACACTCGTATGATAAGAGTGTCTTTTGTAGCGTCACCATTGTGCCACAATTACGGTGACGTCCAAACTCTCGTCACTCCCCAGCTCCGGCCGCTAGGGTTTGCGCCCGCCCTAACTCCGTTCCCCTCCCCACCTCGACGCCGCCGCTCGACCTCGTCGCCGTCGCCGCCTGACCCCTTTGCGCCCGCTAGGCTCTCTGGCCGGCTTTGCTTTCCCCATCCTCCTCTATTCTCCTCTAGATCTGTTAGCTTAATGTCTTTTGTTGAGTTTGATTTTTATGCATGAGCCTTAAGTTGTGTCTGATGTTTGTGTGATTTATGCAAGGTAAAGGAAATGGATGAGGGTTGTCTTTGGTGGTGGGAATCGCCACAGTGGTTCTTGTTGTACTAAGGTCCTCTCTGTCTCTACCCTCCTTGCTCTGTGATGAAAATGGCTAGCTAGTGCTCTGCGATGGATCTCGAGGGCTACTCTTGGTGTGGTGGGTTTGGACACCCTTGGTCTTGTTCTCTTATTAATAGTCCCCTTGCTCTGTGATGTAATGATGTAAATAGTCTTATGCTGAAATTGAATTGATAATTAGTTCATATTAATAGTCCTCTTCTTTGTGTGATGTAATGATGTCAATAGTCTTATCTGAAATTGAATTGATAATTAGTTCATATTAATAGTCCCTTGCTCTGTGATGTAATGATGTAAATAGTCTTATGCTGAAATTGAATTGATAATTAGTTCATATTAATAGTCCTCTTCTTTGTGTGATGTAATGATGTCAATAGTCTTATGCTGAAATTGAATTGATAATTAGTTCATATTAATAGTCCCTTGCTCGTGATGTAATGGTGTCAATAGTCTTATGCTGAAATTGAATTGATAATTAGTTCATATTAATAGTCCCCTTGTTCATGCGGTCAAGTTCTCCTACCTCTTGCGTGCAGTCGTCCTACCATTCCATTCATAATCTCTTCTCTATAAAGTCTCCAGCGTTGGTGCTTGTGCCATTAAAACGGCATCATATATATATTATATATATTATTAAGTGATCCTCGATCACTTTAGGAAATTAGTCCACATGACATGAGAAGAATGAGGCGGTATCCACGGGCAACCTCATTGAGCCTCTGTAAGTTTAAAAGTATGGATGCAAAGAGGCGGTCGGACATCCAATTACGGATTGGGCGTCGCTATGTTGAAAAGTGGCGTTGATCTTAACTTCTCCGGTAGGAAGTGGCATCATGTATTAGCAACCAACAATTCTTGAGCATGTAATTGTCTTTAAAGCCAACAAGAACACCAAGCAACAAGTTGAGAATTCTTTTGAAATATGAGAATGGTTGCTTGGTGTTCTTGAATGGACTAAAACGATTGCTCAACTTATATTCAATCAGTGGCCAATTGATAATATATATATATATATATATATATATATATATATATATATATATATATGATGCCGGATTTAATGGTACAAGCGACCAACGCTGGGCCTTTATAGAAAAAGTCATCCAGACGGTTCGACCACAAACCGTCTATGATATGTACTTATCACGAGGCGGTTTGTGGCTGAAACCGTCTGTGATATGTGCTTGTCACAGACGGTTTGTGGATGAAACCGTCGTGATATTACTATCTCATGAGCGGTTTGAACCACAAACCGCTCGTGAAAGTATACATCACGAGCGGTTCAAAAGCATGCGTGATGACCTCATGTCATCATCGACCCATAAACTCGACGGCTCACGAAAAATGCGTGATGGCGTTTTGAACCGTCTGTGAAAGCCTTTTCTGTAGTAGTGATTGCACTTCTACGCCAAACCGACCTATTTAACCCAAAACTATCGGACGCGCTACTCGCTGTCTCAGTAGTAAAATGGCTCTAACGTATTCAACCGAACTTCAAACTAAACCATCCAAGAATTTCTGGAATTCTCACAAAAAAACCTACAATTTCCTAGTTATGATGAACCTCTAATTCTATCGTTTTCTTTACTCGAAGACTGTTCTAGAATCTGTTAGAACAGTCTGTTTCGCAATTTTATATCTTTAATTCTAAAACTTGAAAATATATGAACTACACCAGTTCTAGAAACTACAAAAAAAAATTCTACATTATTCAAATTGTCACCATAATTTAGTTTTACCATCTACCATATGAAACCAATCCTTCTTCACGACATTTGCCAGCTAGTCCAAAATCTGGATAGCGACCTTTCCGAGACCATATCTTTTCGCTCACTATCCGATTCTAATGTTCTAGACCTTCTTGGAAAGCTAACGAGATTATCTAACTTTTCTCTAATTAGATCGACTTTTGAATATAATTCTAAATATCCTTAATCACCCCCATAAGACTATGCACCTAAGCTTAACAAACTAGGGCGGATTGAAAACTAACTTCCCCTAATCAAAACGACCTACAAAATTAACAGCGACTAATCCATGACAATATAAAGGGTTTCAGATCGTTACCTTTGGAGATCATGAAGATGATCACAAATTCCCGCGAAAACATCCTCTTCTCTCCCTTCTCCTTTCCTTCATCTTCCTTCTTCCTTCCTCCATCTTGGCGGCACCGACCTTGGCGGCAAAGACCATCTGCGAAATGTTGCTTAACAACAAGAATCGTGTTTTCTTCTCTCTCTCTCCTCCTCTCACTTTTGCAAGTGTCATGAACAAATTCAAAGGAAGCAATGCAAGGAAACTAGTAATCTAGCTAGCAACTAGGAGTGCAAATGCATGCATGCAGGGCAACAAGCTAGGCAGAGGGCTGGGCGGTGTGCTGGGCAGAGGCGGCTTGGAGTTAGGGACTGCGGCTAGTAGGAGGTAGGGTTTTTGGCTGGCTCCTCTCTCTCCTTCTTAAAACCAGACTCCACCACTTGGGCTATGGGCCGGCGGCCCACTACTCTCCCCAATCCACTAAGTTCTAAAATTCTCTTTTAATTATATTTAATTTTCCCTTTTTAATTCACTTAGTCCTCTAATGATTAAATGAGATATTACACGAGGTGATGTCGTCAGTGGAAGGAACTCAACCCAATAAGCGGCGACGACGGAGGAATAGGCACAGCAAGGGTGGCGGCCGGTTGCCAAGAAGATGACCGGGCGGCGGCGGCGTGAGGGGCGCGCGAAATGAGGATGGCCCAGGGCTATTATAGCCTCAGGAGACGTGTGGGCGTGGACACGAGGGCGGTGGCGCAGACTCCTGGGCGCACACACGCGCGCTAGCAGCGGCGGCTCCGTCTTCCAGGCGGGCCCGGGTACGGAGACAGGGAAAAGAAGCGGGGGTGAAGCGAGGTGTGGGGAAGGCTAGCGGGGATGGGCCAGGTGGTGGAGTGGGTGAGGGAGAGCTAGAGAAAAGGAAACGGGCAGGAACAATTCTGCCCAAGAGGATTTTCTAAATTAGGAATTGATTTAAGAATTTAGAAAAATGCTAAAAATTCAAAAGAGGCCAAATAAATAGCAAATAAATTCGGAAAAATCTAAGAAAATTCAGAAAAATCTAAGAATTTTTCATTTAATTGATGTTTACATTAGTCAAATTAAATAGTTTAAATTTCAAAAATTCTGAATTAATCTTTATTAATTCAAGGGAAATTGGTGAAATTTTTTCAAGAATCTAAACTATTCAATAGATTTTTGAAAACCCAAATTTTGGGATGTTACACTATCGTTACCAGTGTTCTCTAGGTTTTGAAGGAAATCCATAGTGGTTGTACAAGTGTGTGTGATGAACCACGAAGGTCCTGTTTTGGCCCGATCTTTCGATGAGAAGGTAAGTTCGGTAGTAGTCGCTCGACTATCACGATCCTGGCTACAAACACGCAAGGCTCGAAACCACGCAATCGCTGAACTGCTTGACAAGTCGTTATCAATTGTGCACGAATACCCGGTTGACCTGATCACAAAGATCAATTCCCGCATACACCGAAGAAGCACGCAAGAACAAGATAATAAGCAATCTGAAATTACAAATAGGATTGAAATATTTGAATAAGTTGGGATTTTGAAGCAGTATTATGGTTGGTCTAATCGACACAAGCCAATACACGAAGTTGCAACAAGAATAACTTTTAACTCAACAAAACCTAAAGAAAACTAAATGGGTGCAGCCTCCTTAAATAAGAGAGGGGAAGCCGCATATAGTTTAGAGAAAAGGGTGTGGGACTATTCACGGTCTTCGTTCACGTGAGCGATGCTCATAAAATCTTGACCACAAGGGGGTCGGGCCAAGGAGGTGGCCGGCCCAAACAAACTAAAGTGGTAACTGTCCGTTGGGCCCAATGATTGATACAAGGTCCTCGGCCCGAAGTGAGGTGGCGCATCACCATATATAAATGAAGTAAATTCGTCGGTCTGTTGGAGTAGAGTTTGACGCCGCCAAATTGATGAACGTAGAGTAACCCAATTGGAGGTCGATGGACGTAGACTAACCCGGTTGGAGGTGGAGTAGCGGTCATATCCGGCGGGTTGATGTCCTCATCATCCTCCCCTCCTTGCATTTGAGTCGTCCTCGACTCAAGCTCATCGTCCAGCAGCAACGCATGCTCATCTTTCTTCAAATTGTTAGCAACAACAGAAGGCATAGAAATAGCAAACACTTTGCAAATTAAAGGTGAGTGTGCATGCATCAAATCAGTAAAGATACATTTTCTCATAGTATTCAGTGTGCAACTCAATTTGCAAGTATAAGTGAAGTATGTAGTAGAGTTATTCATCGCACTATCATGACGAATCGTGGTCCTCAATATTTGGAAGTTAATGGGCAGCACAACAATTGATTTCAAAGTGCACAAGTCATTCATATACTCATATTTCAATCGAGCAAGAGCAAATTCATCTAGCAAAGGTGAAAAGATTTGTAAGTTCATCCATACTGCAACAGCATTATGCAGATTATTAATACTAGATGGTGCAATTAGAGATGAAAACTGAGGCATTGAATGATCAGTAAATTTTATGTTCCTCCCATAATGAACAAGATTTATCACACAAGACTTGTTTTTTGAAACAGCAAGCTTCAATTCATCCATGTTATCACAAGTTATGCATATTCGATAGACAAGAAATTGATTGTCTACACCATAATCTCCAATCAAATTAAACTTATATCCAGAGGTGTAGGCACTACACAAGGATTTCAAACATGCAATTACTGAAACTTTCGCCATAGCATGTGACAAGTTCATAGGTGGATCCAACATAATGTAACATAAAGAGTCAGCAGGAGAAATTCTAGTCAAAACATCTTTATGTCTAACCAATTCCACATGATCATTATATGCAATTAATTCATCATATGAATCACTCAAAACAGCAGGCAATTCAATTATGTCATCACATGGTGCACTCAAGTCAGTAGATAAATCAACAAGAAGTTTGTCACATGGTGCACTCAACTCAGCAGGCAAATCATTTACATTATCACAGGAGTCATGCAAATTCTTAATAATATCAGATTCTGTAGCTAGGAAATTAATTTCTACCTTCTCAGCACTAGGTTCTTCCACCTCATGTGATGCAATGGTTTCTACTACAGACTGATTTTCCCTTTGTTCAATGGTACTAGGCATGAAATCATGGTTATTGTTGTCAGGTTGAGTGTTTAAATCAGTACCTTTGGTATTACCTTGTAGGCTCGACTCAGATGATGTTGGTACTGGAGGTGATGAATAGTCACAAGTTGTCCCTTATTTTTCTTGCTCCAGCTCAATTGCCAAGGAGCGAGCTAATGATGCGAGACGGCAAGACAGAGTGACGCTCACAGCAGCAGGGGCGGCAATCATGGTAGGTGCAGCAGCAGAAGAAGAAACAAATGAAGATGATCTTGATGCGGAGGTGTGTACTGTACGCTTGTTTGTTTCATGTACACATGAAGGTGTAGTGGAAGTCGATGAAAGTGCACGACTAGCCTTGGATTGTCGTCCTCGTACTTTCTTTTCAACTTTGCAAGCAAGACAAAACAAGTGAATGACAGTTGGAGGTTTATAAATAAGTTTATCCTGAATTTGACGGTTTAATCCTCCTAAAAAATCTAGTCATCTTAGCATCTTCGGTATCATCTAAATCACAACGCAACAAAGCAATTTGCAATTCTTGATAATAATCCTCTACAGAACTACTACCTTGTCTTAAGCATTGCAATTTATTAAGCAATTCACGAGAATAATATGAAGGCACGAATCTATGTCTCATTGCTCTCTTCAAAGAATCCCATGTTCTAGGTATGTTATGATTAGTACGACAGTATTCACTCCACCAAATAGATGCAAAATCATAAAACTCATGGGTAACATCCCTAACTTTTAGATGATCAGGAAATTCATGGCATGCAAATAATTGTTGTACAGCTAATTCCCATGTGATATAAGCATCAGGATCATAATTCCCAGCAAAAGAAGGCACAGTGAGTTTAGTTTTACCAGACGTACTATCAAGATCATATACCTCCCATGGTGGAGAAACTTCTCTCAAGCATGCATCTTCCTCGTTGACTTTCTTGCACTTTCGTTCAATGGCTCAAAAAAGACGTGGATCTATCTTGTAATCATCCCGTGAACCTGCCATTGTTAGTATCAAAGCAAAGAGCAACTCACAGTCACTACTACAGAAATGGTCTTCACAGACGGTTCAAAAACGTCATCACGAGCATTTTAAATGAGCCGTCTGAGTTTATGGGTCGATAATGATATGGGTCATCACAGACGGTTTTTGAACTGCGTCGTGATAATAATATCGCGAGCGGTTACGAATAAGAACCGCTGCGTGATAATACTATCCTGAGCAGTTCTTGTTGAGCAAATGCAGTGATAGTCTATTTTCTGAGCGGTTCGAACAAGAACCGTCTGTGATAATACTATCACGAGCGGTTCTTGTTGAACCGCTGCGTGATAGTTTTTTCTATTGCAAAAAAAAATCGGATTTGAGCCAAACCAATCAATTGCTAGATAGTAGTATCCATATGCAACCTCTAGCAAGACAGCTAAAATCAATTAAAATTACGATGGCAAACATATTATAGGAAAGGGAAACCAAAAGGTTTCACAACGTCCCCTTCGAATGGAAAAAAAATAATAAAGTTACAAAGTTAAACTAGCTAGAAACTATCTATATCTCCAAGCTCCTGAAGAACTCATCGGCTTCTTGGATTGGTCTTGTGAGCTCCTCTTTGTACCTCACCAGCATATCACAAGAAGTTCTTGCATGTCATCGAATTCGACTCAAGCTCGTCGACAAGGAGACACGACTGAAAACCTCCAGCGGCGCTCCGACCTTAGATAACACAAAATTAAGATAATTTTCTTTACAACAAACAGCTAACAAATTGTGTATGTTATGGGGATGTACATGTACCTTCCAGCAGTCTACCTCCTGCGGCAAACAAGGAGCTCCTCCGCATCCCTCCTCCTCCTCCTCGTCGGTTGTGTCTCCTCGCTGAACCATGACGGGGAATCGAGGGTGGTCGCCGGAGCTCAGTGTGGGGAGGGGAGAGGAGAGACTAATGGAAAACAAAGGTGGGGTGGCTATAATATATAAGGGCAGTGCCAAAACATTTTGCCTCCGCAGCGTGTTTAAAATTTTTGAACTCCTGTTGCTAATCACGACGGTTTCATACAAAAACCGTGCGACGACGAGATATCCTGAGCGGTTTTTATCGAACCGTGCGTGATAAGTATTTATCCGCAGCGGTTCGTATTAAAAACCGTCAGCAACTTCTAATTTTACCATGGCTTAAAATCACTAACACTCAGATTTTACCATGGCTTCAATCACTAACACTCGATTTTACCATGGCTTCCAATCACTAACACTCCGATTTACCATGGCTTCAAATCACTAACACTCCGATTTACCATGGCTTCCAATCACTGAAGCCATGGTAAAATCGGAGTGTTAGTGATTGGAAGCCATGGTAAAATCAGTGTTAGTGACTCAAGCCATGGTAAAATCAGAGTGTTAGTGACTCAAGCCATGGTAAAATCGAGTGTTAGTGATTGAAGCCATGGTAAAATCGAGTGTTAGTGATTGGAAGCCATGGTAAAATCGAGTGTTAGTGATTGGAAGCCATGGTAAAATCGAGTGTTAGTGATTTTAAGCCATGGTAAAATCGAGTGTTAGTGACTCCAAGCCATGGTAAAATCAGAGTGTTAGTGATTGGAAGCCATGGTAAAATCGGAGTGTTAGTGATTGGAAGCCATGGTAAAATCGGAGTGTTAGTGATTGGAAGCCATGGTAAATCGGAGTGTTAGTGATTGGAAGCCATGGTAAATCGGAGTGTTAGTGATTGGAAGCCATGGTAAAATCGGAGTGTTAGTGATTTTAAGCCATGGTAAAATCGGAGTGTTAGTGACTCCAAGCCATGGTAAAATCAGAGTGTTAGTGACTCCAAGCCATGGTAAAATCAGAGTGTTAGTGATTGGAAGCCATGGTAAAATCGGAGTGTTAGTGATTGGAAGCCATGGTAAATCGGAGTGTTAGTGATTTGAAGCCATGGTAAATCGGAGTGTTAGTGATTGGAAGCCATGGTAAAATCGGAGTGTTAGTGATTGGAAGCCATGGTAAAATCGGAGTGTTAGTGATTTGAAGCCATGGTAAAATCGGAGTGTTAGTGATTGGAAGCCATGGTAAAATCGGAGTGTTAGTGATTTGAAGCCATGGTAAAATCGGAGTGTTAGTGATTGGAAGCCATGGTAAAATCGGAGTGTTAGTGATTGGAAGCCATGGTAAAATCGGAGTGTTAGTGATTGGAAGCCATGGTAAAATCGGAGTGTTAGTGATTGGAAGCCATGGTAAAATCGGAGTGTTAGTGATTTTAAGCCATGGTAAAATCGGAGTGTTAGTGATTGGAAGCCATGGTAAAATCGGAGTGTTAGTGATTTTAAGCCATGGTAAAATTGCAAGTTACAGACGGTTTTTAATACAAACCGTCTGTGATATGATATACATCACAGACGGTTTTTAATATGAACCGTCTGCGATACTTCACAGACGGTTTTCAACACGAACCGTCTGTGATGAGCACGGAATTCACGAGCGGTTCGTGTTGAAAACCGTCGTGAAGTATCCTGACGGTTACGAACAAGAACCGTCGTGATACTACTAAGTATCACGAGCGGTTCTTGTTGAGCCGTCGTGATACTTCACGACGGTTTTCAACACGAACCGTCGTGATATTACTTCTTCACGAGCGGTTTTAAGCGCAGCCAAGATAACGATTTCGGTCACTAAACCAAAATCGTTTGTGATTGTATTTAATACAGACGGTTTTGGTCAACCGTCTGTGATGAGGCGTCCAGTATTGGCCTTTTTGTAGTAGTGAGTGTATATGTCCCTATCAACTACTAAGTTCTGGCATCTCAACAGTCACTCTCACTCAAGCTTATACCAAGTTCTTACAAACTCTTACCAATGCAACAAGAAAGTGGTGCAACCGGTAGCTGGTTCGTGATACTCTCACTTGTGAAGAGCCCAACGATTGCGAGGAACGAAACCTGCTGAGTTAGTAGAGAGTGGAGCTTGGAAGGCTTCAATATGGTAGCAAGGATCAACAATAATCAGATCAGTTAATGCAAGTTGAAAAATTGTTCATAGTACTAGTCAAAGTTGCTGATCCTAGCCTAATCAAAGCTAGCTAATTGAAGCCCTATAAAGATATGTGTATGTATGCACACGCAACGATAAATGTGACTTGATGTAAGTAATAGAAAACCTCACAACAAGTGCTAGGAGAGATACTAACCAATCTACTCAAACTTCTTTGTAGGGCACAAGATTATTCACACGACGTAGAGCACAAAAGACAGCAATATCGGTATCGGTGCAATGCAAACAACCCTCTTGATTGAGCAGAAACAACAGCTAGTCTCAAACGATGAAAGAGCAAAGTTTTATATGGCTTATATATACTTGTTTGAAAGGTTTCGATGAGATCTACAACTTTGCAGTTGAGACGAACCCCAAATTCTGAAGGGAAGATTGAACGAATCGGCAAAAACAGAAACCAAAAACTTGTGACACGAGTTCGGGGTCAAAGATGGCCGATTTTGGGGGTCATGGAGGGCGACTGGCACAAGTGGGTCAATTTTAATGGATGCGCGCCATCGTTAGCTTTCCGAAAAGTCTGAAAACGTCGAATTCCAACTCCGTTTTACTTAATGTGTGTCGGAAACGGACTCGAATTTGTTTCGACCTCAAATTGAAACTGCTATAACTTCTGATCCCATGGGCCAAACGTGCTCAAATTTTTTTGGAAGCTTTTGGATGTATCATGAAGGGCTCCACCAATTTTCACTGATTTGCGCGAAAGTTTGATGTGCTTTCCAAATTTCGGAAAATATCGATGGGCTCTGTCTCTTTGTTTCTTCTGTTTTTTTTCCTTTTTTTCTTTGTTTTTTTTCTTTTTTTTTCCTTCTATAGAAGAACCCGAAATCAATCTCCTCTTTTTTTCTCTCCTTTTTTTCTCTGTCGCAAATCGAAACCCTTTCTTCTCTTAATACACTGATTCCAACTCTTTCCTTTTTCTTGAGAACCGAAACAAACTCTTCTGCCAAATCGATTTAGGTTAGAAGTTTGGTTGCCGTGGCAAGAGATATAGCGGCGGAAGCGAGACTTGGGTGGCCGCGGTGGCTGCGGCAGAAAGATTGTAGCATGCGGCAGGCACTATGATTGTCGCGACAGCGGGTGCGGCGGTGGTAGGGTTTTTGTTTGGTGCGGCAGGGCGATTGATGGTTGCGGCAAGGTTCTGTGGTAGCATGGGGTAGCAGCGGCAGGATTAATCAGCTGTCGTGGCGGTGTGATGCAGCGGCGCAGTAGGGAAAGCTGTGGGAGGCTGCGGTAGGGGATGATGTGGTGATGTTGGTGGCCGCGGCAGGGGTTGGCGCGGAAGAAGTTCAACACAATGATAAAGCTACGCAAAGGAACACGAAGATCAAACTAGACAATGACAAACTAGACTCTAACTAAACTAGAAATCAGCAACTGACATGATGATGTAACCAATGATTCAACAAATATAAACCGAAAAGAAAAATTGCAATGGCTCAAAGGGGCTCGGTATGGATGATAGATGCAAAAAACAATTTGGGCAATTTTCTAGACTCTAGGTATGAAAAACGAATCTACTACTAGAAAACTGGAAACTCTCACCGATGAACTGTAGCTCTGATACCACTTGATGAACCACGAAGGTCCTATTTTGACCCGATCTTTCGATGAGAAGGTAAGTTCGGTAGTAGTCGCTCAACTCTCACGATCCTGACTACGAACACGTAAGGCTCGAAGCCACGTAATGGCTGAACTGCTAGACAAGTCGTTATCAACCGTGCACGAATACCCGGTTGACCTGATCACGAAGATCAATTCCTGCATACACCGAAGAAGCACGCAAGAATAAGATAATAAGCAATCTGAAATTGCAAATAGGATTAAAATATTTGAATAAGTTGGGATTTTGAAGCGGTATTATGGTTGGTCTAGTCGACACAAGCCAATACACGAAGTTGCAACAATGCTAACTTTTTACTAAACAAAACCCAAAGAAAACTAAAGGGGTGTGGCCTCCTTAAATAGGAGAGGAGAAGCCGCATGTAGCTGAGAGAGAAGGGTGTGGGACTATTTATGGTACTGTTCACGTGAATAGTACCCATAAACAGTACGGCCACAAGGGGGGTCGGGCCAAGGAGGTAGCCGGCCCAAACAAACTAAAGTGGTAACTATCCTTTGGGCCCAATGATAGATACAAGGCCCTCGGTCCAAAGTGAGGTAGCGCAGCACCATATATAAATGAAGTAAATCTGTCGGTCCGTTGGAGTAGAGTTTGACGCCGCCGAATCGATGGATGTAGAGTAACCCGGTTGGAGGTGGAGTAGCGATCGTATCGATGTCCTCATCAGTATGTCTCTCTTGTCTCCTGATTCTCTTCCCCGCTTGTCACTTGTCAGGGCCAGCTCTGGACCAGAGCAAAAGGGGAGCCACCCAAAGCCCATGGATCCATCTTAGAAGACAGTGTATATATATACATAGTCTATTACATAGCTCTTTTATCCCCCGGAAATATGAACATTCTGTAATAAAGAGTGGTAGGTTTTGGACCTCTGAACCTCTTGACCCAATGACTACCACTATACCAATAGTTTTATTTATCTTAATACTGTTTTTCTTATAGGCATGCCAAGTTAAAGCCTTTTATTCTGTCTCATCCTGTAAGCACCGGGTGTTGTATTTGTTTTGTTCAAATGGGCAATCTTCGTGTTGTTTGTTAGAGTATAATCTCTAGCAGTGTTCCTATATGAAAAATGCTAGATCAAAACCCTGATGGGTGACATCTAGTCAGGACATGCTTAAAGTATGTGATGAAATCCATTTTTTTTTTTTGAACATCTTCATCCAAAGAGTTGATTTCTGGTTAAGTTTTTTATAACAGCGTACTATTCGGAAAAGAAATAATTTTTCGAATGCACTGGTGTTGTTAAGCTTAGAAAAATATCACACAAGTCGAGGTAGCATCTATGTGAGATTGGACAACATAAAACTAATAAAAAAAAATTTAGATTCAATATTTCGTTAATTTGTCTGCATTTGAATTACACATGTAACAGTTAGAATGATATATAAGCACCAATGCACCGATTGCTGCTCACTTCCCAATAAATTACAGATGTCAATGAGTGTTTACTGGCAAATTATTGCAATGGCACATGTAAAATTCCTTATTTGAATGCAAAGTTCCTAGTTTCCTTGGAAAATTGCTCTTTCCTCAAGTGCCACCGGATGAGATTATGTTGCCCTCTCATGCCACTATTGTCCATCTTCCGTCCATGGGCTGTTAAGTGAGCTGTGAAAAGACTAAAATGCCTTCCTTCTTTCTTATCTTCTTCATCCTCTGATGACTGGATCCACGTGCAAGAGAGAGATTTTGCAACACATAAATATACCATACACATGGGCTCCACATGTCATAGGATTAGAATGCATGGGCTCCATATGTCAAAGGATTAGAGAGATATGCTTCTCGGCATCATCCTCCTCCACCTCCAGATCTGACATGGAAGCGAGCGCTATCAAAGTGGTGCTCAGGAGCTTCTAGGTGGCGCGGTGGAAGCCCGCCAAAGGGAGAAGACAAGAGGGGCAAGATGGGTATTTCAAAAAAAAATGACAAGTTTTCGTGGGCTAACGTGTGATTGATCTAATGGAGTTAACGAAAGTGGCATGAAAGAGATGCAAAAAAATTTCAGTGCCATAGAAGGAAATAAGTTTTTTGATGGCATATCAGGAAACTAAGAATTTTCCATGACAAATAAGGAATTTTCTCATTTATATAAAGTGCGCACGCATTTTAAGAGATTCAACTTTATAATTTTTTACTAATAATTAGTCCAACAATATGTACGTTTTGTGGGACAAAAGGTGATACAGTTGAATTCATATTTGAAAGTACTTTCTTATTGTCATGATTTTGTAGTTATAAACAATCTATATTATAAAAGAATTAATTGTCAAAGTTCAATCTTGGAAACCGTGCCTTACAGAAGTCAACAGATGGGGGTACTTGTTGAGTGATAAAATATACACATGCATGCTGTATCTCCAGTCTAATTGAAGCTAGCACTCCCATTTTTAACTTCTGTGCTCGACGTTGATCTATCCAGGACCAGTTTACAACCCCAATCCTAAAGGAAGATGCAATACATCATGTGGGAGCACGAGCGTTCCCTTCCCTTTTAGGCTTGAAGAAGGTTGCTACGCGCTTGAAAAGTTTTGACATCAGGTAACATCACCGTCCTTCACTGATATCCGGTAAACTATCTTGTGGTCAACGTTTCAGTGTTAGAAACGTGCTGAGCAGTTCAAGTCCCAACAGCGAAGTGACAATAGTTTCTCCAATCGAGGACGGTGGGTACATGGCAGAATACAACCCTCTGCGTGACCTTTTCGATTTAAAAGAATACGATATGAAGATGGTGTGGGCTGTTACGAATTTAACATGTGCAATAGCTATGCGCACGCAAAACAGGGATACGTACACGTGTCGCAGTGTCAACAGTACTTACCTGCATGTCACACATGGGAATGGGAATGGGAATGGGAATGAGAATGGGACGATGCAGCTAGGCTATCGTTGCAAGTGCCCTCAAGGCTTTGATGGAAATCCATACATACAGGATGGTTGTACAGGTAAACTCACTCTGCCTTTTAGTTCAAATTGCAACCAATTGCATACTTTTCCTAGTACATCAGATGGTCCACTAAAACTTGGATAGCGAAACATATAATGAGATTCATGTGATGCAATTCCTTGGCCATCTTGATCCAAAGAGTTTATTTCCTTTTTCTAGATGGAATTGGAGTTCTATAAACTCGCTAGATGGACAATTGAGAAAAAGTGGGCAAGTAGGCAATACAGTTAACACTTCCCTCACGTCCCGCTCAGGTATAAGACGTGGATTCAAAGAGGGTCTCAATTATTATTTTTAAATACTAGATAGTAGGATGACCGTGCGTTACAATAGTATGCCAAACCTTACACAAATAACATTTCTCATCAACCAATACTACACATGCGGTCGTACGGATCAGGGACGTTACAACTAGTAGGTACTTTTAAAGGAGCAAAGATTAAGATTAAAAGCCTCTTGTCAATAAAGGAAAAGATAGATCTATTGTTCTTTTTGCTTTGATAATCCTTAGTTTCTGGCTTGCTGTGATATTTTTCTCTAATTATTATTTCTTGTTGCTAATGTGTTTTGACTGCATTATCCACATCAAAGTATTGTCATTGTCGATGATCTAGTATCGATCTTACGGATGAATATTCGGGGGTCTCCTAGAATTCGAACTATGCAGAGAATGGCACAGAGATTTATACAGGTTCAGGTCTTCTCTAGGGAGAATAACAACCCTACTTCTGTGTTTTTGTATTAATAGTGATGATTACAATCAGAGAGAAAACTAAAGCCTAATGTCTTCTCCTTCTAATCTCCCCCGATCTCTACTGACTCTGTCCTTTATATGACGTATGAAGGGGTAGCGGTTTCTCTAGGCCAAAGTGTGCATTAATGTTTCATATAATGAGCACATTGTTGGGAATTACTGGTAGAAAGTTATCATCTCCACGTCGCCTAGCAGTTTTTGTCAGAGAGAGAGAGAGAGAGAGAGAGAGAGAGAGAGAGAGAGAGAGAGAGAGATGCATTACATTCAGTTATTCTAGGGAATAACAGAGTATGCTAACTACTCTGTGTATTGAACACAGTGCTTAAGAATTCTTAATCGATTGAGCCCACATGTCTGTAGGGTTTATCGATTACAGGATGGTCATAGGAGACCTGGTCATAGAAAGTCTTACGACTACAATGTGGTCGTATACAGGCTTACGACTACACAGTGGTCGTAGAAAGGCTTACGACCATAGGGTGGTCGTAGAAAAGCTTACGACTACCTACATAAGGTTCTCCCTTATGAATATTAGGGGGGGGGGGTACTTAAGAACAATCTGATGGTATTGTTATTTCTAATAAGAATTATAAATAAATAATCAATTGAGGATTATTAGATCCTTGTCAGTCATGATCTTATTTGGTTCTTTTTTATGTTCTGTAACAAAATTGTGTGGAAAGGATTGTTACGGAGTTCAAGGACTTTGTACAGAATATATGTACGACTAAATAAATAAAAACAGAAGGAGAAGCGAAATGACAAGTAAGAGTTAAAATTGATACTCTTTTATTTGATATGTCCAACTACTCAATCAAATGAGATGCATGTTTGGATGAAAAAAAATTACAATTTGATTAAACTAATTTTGTAAATATACACTTGAATTTGATATCAGCACTATCCATCGTGTTTTCGTTAGTACCAAAGCTTACGCCACTCAACATATGGCTCTGCTGATTTACATATCGACTCACCGATCCACCGAGGGCAGTGAAGGGTGGCGATGGCAACAGTAGACATCCAAGTTTGAAGCTACGTGTGCTATGCTGCGCCGTGATTTCGTATGAAAAAAATTGTATAATTGTTTTTTGGTACATGTCATAACACATTTGAAGCTGCAAGTGCGAGAAAAAAAAGAAAAAAATCAAAGAAAAAAGTGCTCTCGGTTGATTTTTTTAATGTATTAAATAATTTTAAATAGTGTCAAGCATGGTGCACATGCACCCCACTGCGACGACCAGTGACGATGTACTACTGCCTGCCTCATAGAGATTGTGTTGTGCTGCGGTGTGATTTCATGTGAAAATATTTGTGGAATTTTGTTTCTAATACATGTAACAATATATTTGAAACTGCGGGTGCGAGGTAAAAAAAATCAAAGAAAAACTATTTTTAAAGTGTTAAATAGTATCAAATAGTGTCAAAAATAGTTTATTCCATTTTGTAACCTCACCCATGCCGATCCTTGGCCATGCCTCCAATCCACGACAAAGCCCCCTCCGAGCCTACAAGGCACGACTCGGCTTGGTATTTGGCTACGTATCGACTGCCGGCAACTTTGTGATGCTATTTTTGACATTGACGTTGAGAGAGGGTCAAAATTACTATTACCACCGTCAATAGTGTGGTATCAGCCAAAAACTCGAAGTTCAGTGACACCTAGTTAGTTCCTCTGTTTTACATGGAATCAAGAGAGGAGTGCGATGTTGATCGATGAAGGCAATTGTTTGCTGTATGTATAATGTATTAATGTGTTGGAATAAACACTAGAAGTGGCGTTCTAGTTGGTTAAACATAAACCTCCAATGTCCTAGCGCATATTTGTAGCGGCGCTGCTACACACACGAAGGTTGCTGTACTACGCTCGTACGAAAACTCCACCTCACGTCCCCACGTGAGCGCGAGCCTAGCACTACTCCGAGTCTCCGACCTCCCAACTTCCGACGCGAAAAAGGGAGTCCTCCCCTCCTAAATTTCCAAGACCGAATCAAGAGCTACCTAGACTTCTTTACTGAGAAGTTAAGAACCCAAATAAAAACAAATTGAATCATGTGCGATCCACCATCTTCCAGTGCTCCAGCGATTTATCCACCCAACGAATGGAGGATCTACTCGTTGGAAGGCCCGCACCAGCTTCGTCCTTCGGCCGGTCGGCTGGCTTGCGGGCTCCGCCGCTCCAAACCTCAGCCACAGTTTGCGAGGGAGTAGAGACCTTAAATCCACGCAGCGGTAGGGCCGGAAAAAAGAAGTGCTCCGCCTGAGGTCACGTGAGACTTCATAGGCTTCGTCCAGCAAGTTCCTGTGCATAGCATTTTCCTATTTGTAGTACAAGCTAATTGTTGTTTCGATGCTTGCGAAGTTTTTGACTCATTTAACACGTTTTTAAAGCGAAATAGCAAAAATTACCCTCCTTCGAATGAGATGGCAAAAACGGCGTCCCTACCGTGCGAAAATACCGCAGCAGGACGAGCTCCCACCCAGCGTTAGACCACCTGCCGCTGACCCAAAGCACGGTAGGCATGCCATTTATTTGCGGGAAGACTATTTTTACTATTCCACTTCAAAAAGAGGCTAAATGAGCCAAAAACTCGATGCTTGCGACTTCCGGTCACTCCAGGTTGTGGGGATCGCAATCCGTGTAGACTCAACTCTGTAACGGTAGCTTTCTATTTTTATTAACGAAGACTCCATGATCAACGCCTCCACATTGCATGATGTAATCCTAGCCATACATGTGTAAGACAAGTCAAAAAAATGTAACCGCGCCAAGCATTGATTTACTCTGTATTTCTCTAATGTTGATGTTACCATCGAGCTTACCATCGTATGAGGTGAGTTAACCCACGTGTAAAAATCAAGGTCATGAGCGAGATCGTTCTTGTGAAAGGCCCGCGTCCCCACGAGTCGACAACTATGTCAGCAAAGAGCCGACGTAGGTGCACGACACCAAGTGCGGTGGACGTCGCAAGACATCACCTCGGACTTGAACCCAGGCTCGGTCTCGCCATAGCTTACGTTGGCTACCTACAGCAACACCCATGACGCGTGAAGCCAACTCGGGTTCGAACTCGGGCACCAACCTCAGTGACTATGACGTCATCACGTGGACCCGGCGTTGGTGGCCCCACCGGACCGAAAAAGACGAGATTCCCCTCAAGATTGTACTAGAACTAAGGTTGATTATGTAACTTTATCCTCTCTCCCCTCTCATCCGATAAATAGGGCACCATGTATCATGAGGAGGGAGACTACTTGTACATCATATCACACTTGAGAAATACAATTTGGGTGGTTCATTTGCCTCACCTACATTTTGCTCCCCATCTACGCATTCTCAGTGGTCCACGAAGCCAACCGGAGGTGCATACAAATCTACTATATATATGCGTATCTATGACAGTCGTTATAGTACATAAATGGAAATATGTAAGTTACTTCTCCACACTTAATCGATCAAGTGGAAGGATAGCAGAAGTGCATAACGACCATGTAACTTGCGTTTTTGTAGTACAGTTTCGTAACATCTGATGGGAATAGTGCCCCTGGACTTCCTACGTTTAATCCTTTGATTGAGAGTTAGGGTTGTGATACCCGTTTAATTAAGAGAATTAGAGGAGATTAAAAAAAAGGAAAATAGAGGTTAGAGAAGCGTACAAATTAAGGTTGTGATACCCCTTTAATTAAGAGAACTAGAGAAAGGGTTAAAAGGAAAAGAGAGAATCTAGACCGTTATAATATAGATCGTGTAGATCTTTATCTTTTTTCACCGATTAACGTGGGAATATTAACTTTTGAGAGCAAATGTGGTAGCTTTTTTTTTACTCTGCTTTAAAAGGATAATGTATATATAATAGATACTACAAAGTATTAATGTCTCTACTACTTAAAAATTGAAGTTGGTGGTCGTCTGTCCTCCCCACCCTCTTCGGCATCCGTTGGATCGGCGAGCGGGATACCGACAGTCCAGATGACGTCGTTGAGCACGATGACGGTTGATGACCCGACATGCTGGGACTAGAAATTTTTTTAATCCATAGCAAAGCACGGGCATTGAACTAGTACGAGAATAAATGCTAGAAGTAGCTCTCTTGTTTGTTAAACATGTTAAACATAAACCTCCAATGTTCTTATGCATATTTCTAGTATAAGCATAAGTGGGGATCGCAATCCGTGTGGCTCAACTCTGTAACTGTAACTTTCTATTTTTATTAACGAAGGCTCCATGATCAATGCCTCCACATTACAGGATGGAATCCTGGCCATACATATGTAAGACAAGTCAAATAAATGTAAGTGCGCCAAGCGTGATGTACTCTGTATTCTGATGTTCTTTCCATTGAGCTTATCATCGTCTGAGGTGAGTTAACACAGGCGTACAAATTGGGGTGATGAGCAACAGCGTAATAGTACAAAAAGGGCAATACGTAGCTTACCTCTACACTTTAATCGATCAAGTGGAAGGATTGCATAAGTGCACAACGACTTGACCTGATACTTTTAATTCTAGCTTTGCGAGCATGGACATCAAATAACATGTAACTATGTTTTTGTAGTACAGTTTCGTATTACTTCGTTCCCTTTGCAACTCAGCAGCGTTAGTTTCACCGTCTAAGACCTCATTAAACCCAAATTGTGAATCTTTTGTATTAGCACACCTGAAAGCTTCGTAACAATGGATTTTTATTTTTCTGCTAGCTTTATTTGCTGAAATTGTTTTCCTATCATATTGGTTTCTGAAAATTAGCCATAGACCTCATTAATTAGCAGAAAATCATGATAATTGTTAGGAAAATTCTGGAAAATTCATAAAAATATCTGCTGAATAGATGCCAAACCAATCTTTACTGTTTTTGTAATATTCATACTTTAGATTCTATTTTATCTGTAGTAAAACAGAACATTGCATGGATCTAATATAGGAGATGTCAGACATCGCAAAGAAAGAATTTGTTGAGCTTGTCCTGAATGGCAACAACTACCTCACCTGGTTGATGGATGCAAATATCAGCCTGAAGTCTCGATCTCTTGGAGCCACCATCACCGAGCCAGAAGCTGACGCCTCTGCCATCCCTGAGGCCGCCAGGTATGCGGCCCTGCACTTCCTGAGGCACCATCTCTGTGCAGACCTGAAGTTTGAATACTTAATGGAGGATCCACTAGCACTGTGGAGTTCCCTAAGAAAATGCTACAACCAGCAAAGATCTATCCTACTCCTAGAAGCACAACAAGAATAGACTCACCTACGCTTTCAGTATTTTAAGACCGTGACAGCATATAACTCTGTCATACACAAACTTATCTCTAAATTGAGGTTCTGTAACCAGACCATTACAAAAGCTGATATCATAGAAAAAACTTTGTACACTTTCCACCCCAACATGAGGGTACTGTAGCAACAGTACCGCAATGCAAATTACTTGAATTACTATGAGCTAATGTACACTCTGCTGGAAGCAGAGAAACATGCGGAACTCCTGATGGAAAACCATCAGACACGTCCAAGGTAGTCAGAGTCGAGATCATAAGTTGGATCGATTAGCCTCCGGTAGGATTGAATCGTAGTATCGAATCATAGAATCAGCGATTCTACGGAATTGCAAAAATACACATATTTAACATCTATACTATAAGTTTGTATGATTCTTATATGGTTTACCACTTACTTATAACCGAAAAAGGGACAAAGCACTTTTTATCACACAACAGAAAAGCATAAATGGTACTAACATGATGGGTGATATAGTTCTGAACTACAGGAGAACAGCCAATGACCATGACTAGTTTACTACAATTACATGAGAAATGTTCATAACTTTTGTAAATCAATATCTAATTGCAACGCTTGCATGTTCCTTAGAAGCAGCTAGACATACTCCAGGAATAAAAATAGCTTATCATTATCAAGCTCAAGATTGCTCATGTCATAATATAGATATTTGTACTAGCATTACCATACTGATATAATATTTTGCATGCTCTTTGTTTATTCATATTTTCATTATTAGAAATTAATATCAACAAATTTTGCTCTAAAAAAAATATCAGCAAACCCTGGCCTCTAAAAAAATAAAATAAATTGCAAAAATTTTTCCCAAACGACTCTACCACGATTCTACTATGCGATTCTACACAATTCTACTCTTTGGATCGTGACTCTACCATGATTCTACCTAATTCCTATTCACAGTGCGATTTAGATCGACAGGCTGTCGTGGGTTCGTAGAATCGTAAGACTCTACAAGTAGGATAGCAATTCTAACTACCTTGGATACGTCCCCCTGGGACAATGGTTGTGCCTGAAGCACATGCCAATGCTCAGCATGCTAGCAAGAGCCAAGGCTGTAGAAAAGGTCTAAAACAAAATGGGGGTAAATGGAAGAAGATCGGAATACAGAGAGACAAGGGTAAACCCCATGGTAGAGAAAAAGGCAAAGGGAAGCCCCAGAAGCAAGACTCAAGCAACAAGACTGCTCATCCTCCACATACTTGTTTCAGATGTGGTTGCACTGGCCATTGGTCGTGCACTTGCTGCACCCCGCAACATTTGGTGAATCTTTACATGCAATCCACTGGTAGAGTCAAGAAGACTCAGGGGAACAAAGTCGAGGCTCACTTCACCACTTAGCCCATTCTGAGTTGACCGTCTCCTAGCTAGGACATCGAGAAGAATGATTACATGCTTCTTGATGACGTGGCCCAAGGAGAGGACACCTCCATGGATCACGACGATCTTCTTGGGTTCGAGCTCCTGTACCTCCATAAGGACAACCAGGACCTATATGGAGACTTGAAGTGACCTCCTCAAATAAATTTTGCAAATTAGTTTAGTTTTAGTTCTCGATGAACATTGGTTTATTCATGCTCATGTTGAGCATTTATCTTTCATTATTTGCTTAAGCTAAACTCTTTGCATTGTTATTTTTCTAGATTATTCAATTCATTATTTTATTGATCTATGCTTATTCTACATTTCGAACTATTTTTCCTGATGAATAATTATTTGATAATAAATCATGTTTTAAATATAGAACAACTCGATACGATCCAATGACGAAAGAGGAAATATGTCTTGTAGACAGTTGCACCACTAATTCAATTTTTAGGGGACTAAATGTTTTCAGACCTTAACTAAGGAAATTGGGAATATCATGATCATCGCCGGATGCGATGCTCTCATAGTCAGCATTGGAAGGGTCATCATAGTTCTCCCTATGGGTACCCATATAACACTAGAGGATGCTCTTCTGTATCCCGAATCTAAACGTACTATCCTTAGTTTTAAAGACATCTGTCTAAACAGATTTTATGTAGAAACCGATAATGAGATTGGTACAGACTACATACTCATGACTAAGTCCAACGGATGCTAGAAGCAAGTGGTCAAAAAACTCCCTTCTTTCTCATCAGGATTGTACTACACATAGATAAAAACCTAAAGTTTATGTTGCGATGAAAATAACGATTTCCTGAGCGTGGAAGGCACCTTAATGTTCTTCGATTTTGATTTGGCCTAACGACTCGCCCACTACACATCTTCCCGTGAGATGACTCGGGAACCGATATGGTGACACGTTTTTCTTGTACCTTTAGCGTCTTCTCCACGGGAACCGATGAGGCAGCCTTCTGAAGCGAAGGTTGAGGTGGAGTCATCGAGGGTCCTGTTGGAGAGGCATGGTTGTGTCGAGATCGCAGCACTACAAGGTCCAGGGCGATGTCCTTCTTGGGCCACTGAATAAAAGTGTGTATGGCATCCCCTAGTGTTTTGATGTCTTCATTCGGGCGAATCTCCAGCAGGACGGCCATGAAATTGTCATGTACCATGTCTAGCTGGACCCTGGCATAACCCTGCGCCAGTTGGGCACCGTGCTACACTATCCCTTCCTAGCATGGATACACCATCCCCTGCCCAGCCTCGATAAAAATAGACCCAACCAGCCTCACTTGGAGCTTGCAGGGCGTCAGCTCCCACCAAACGATACACAATTAGCTAAGGCGTCCTATAGGTCTATCTTTGGAGCATTCTAGATATGTACATTACCTTGATGTCGTCGATAGGTAATTGGATGTCGCCATGTTTAGAATTTTATGGACGCGACGCCATCTGATGTTGAGGAGGACCGGTCGCCAAAATAACGGGACTGACTTCTGCATCGTTGAGGAGTTGATTCATTTGATCCTACAATCTTGTTATCTATCCTTGAAATTTTGCAGTAAGCCTCGCATTAATCTCCTCTACCAACTGGTCCTCGCGCTCGTCCTTAGATCTCTTCCTACTTCTATATATGCAGGAGTCGTCTGGGAATCCGTCCCTCCAAGGTACGTAAAATCCAACACCTCACGTGCGACTCGGGTGCTCCTTGTTTTCCAGGGCTGTGGATAGTATATCCTTCTCCCTTACTGCTTCGAAGGAGCTTTAGGAAGATTCGGTAGTCAATTCTTGCTGCAAGAGGTCATCATGTTATTTTAGACACTATGAAGTTATGGACTTATTAACAACTAGGTAGGTCGATATATTTACCAGACATTGGGACACTTCCTCGTCTGTCGGGTTTGTGAAAGAGATGCCGCCCGAAGACGTGGCTGATGCCCTTGCTCTTAACCAGCTTTGGGCGCGCTCGTCTGTGATCCCAGCAAATGGTCGGGTTGCGTTCTCATCCTCCACCACCCATTGCATGGTTTTACCTGTGTACCCAGTGGGGCCAAGTTTGTAGGGGTCAGTGTTTTGTGCCTGGAGAGCCTTGTGCGCTGCACTTTGCTCCTGAAATTCGACCGTCGTCTTTATCCACACAAAGGCGTCCCATATATCCCACAACAAGAATTGATACTACGTGAAGGGCGTCCGACCTGTGTTCATGTAATCGTGACAAGCGTGCTCTTGAAGGTCCTCCACGCGTGTCCCATCGCGAGCAACGTCTGTCGTTCCACGTATGCCTAGTCTGCTTCTGGGATAGTGAACGAGCTTGAAATTTCAGTCCACAGCTGGCCTCTCTCTACATCCGTCGGAGACTTCCAGCTTGGTGTGGTGATGGGGATCCGTTCCCTTCCAAGTATCCCGCAGATGGTATGGAATCTCGTCGCTACTTTCTTGGGACTCAGAGGGACCCCAATGGCACTGCCCTCCGTGATGGTCATTCGGCCCGTAGGCAATTTCAATATTCCTCTACTATCTCACTTACGTATCACTTTCCTCGGAGATCCAGATGCATTCAGCGATGTCGATGATAGCGGCGAAGACGGTGCGGACGCCATCTCTCTTGCTTGCTATCTATATAAGTTACATACGCAACGAACTAAAATTTCAGAATTCAAAATGCTGAGAGTTTAAATAAAATGGATTGCAAGTTGATATCCACTAGGTATTTTCGAAGATAATTTCCCTTGGAAACATATTTTATACAGAAAAAATAGAAGTTGCAAGACTATAAAGATATATACTTGATTCTTGAACAATCAAAGCAATAAAGCAACAACAATTGATAATTGATAAGGGATAAAAATTAACACGTAGCCAAGTTCAAACTTCAAACATAGAAACTTAAATGGTCGCATACTTTCATGAACCATATAATTTAAATGTTCTTACATTTCCTGGTACAGTTTTATATCCATAAAAGGTGAATAATCTTGATGGCCCAGACTATAACTCACGCACTCATTTCACAGTGTACAGACACGATGCTCAATGAATTCACTCGCTGGAGCTGAGGACAAAGGACACACCAATGTTTTTTCAAAGCTGTAACTGCCAACTTCTTTTCAGGCTTTCTTTCCTCTTATACAAAGCATCAGACTACATATTCAAAGCATTAAGTTACATGCAGCATTAACGTGTGTAAGACTACAAAACAACATGCAGGAAGCAACTACTTGGACATGCATCTACATGCGCAGCTCACAACTAACAAAGTCTAACATGCAAATTACTCCCAAGACGTGCTCTACTAGCACATCTATGTATGAACACATGCTCAAAGTACTTAGTGCAAATACAATATTAATGAGTTAAGATTATTTCCAACAAATTTGACATCCATCATATACAAACTATCAAATGTGATAAAGAAGTACAATTCACATGCTCAAGTGGTATCTCAGATCTGAGAGTACCAAATTAGAGGACTACACCTAAACATTGTTTGTTGGGGAAATTAGCTCAGTGACATCACGTTAGAGCATAATCGGAGGAACGACACTCCGTTCATGACGCACTGGAAAATAACATCGTGAACACCGAAAAATTAGACGAATGACATTGCTTACTTCCGTTTCTAGAATTTTTTAAATATAGAAACTGAGCTCAAAAAATTATCAATTTTTTTGTGGAGCCTCCTAACATAGTTTAATTGCTTGTGTATTTTTTCAAAACTTTATACATTCTGATTTTCTCTCTAAAATTCATTTAAGTATAATATTTGTAGGAATTTTCTAATATAGAAAATGATGTCCAAACATTATGAATTTTTTTCAGGCTCCTTACAGAGTGGACTTAATTGTGTAATTTTTCTAAAATTAATTAATGCAATTTCATAATGTCCTTACATTATGAAATATTGGACTCCTCACACAGTGGACATTATGAAATTGCATTACTTGATTTTGTAAAATTCTAGAAAAAATACACAATCAAGTCCACTGTGTAAGGAGCCTAAAAAAATAATTTCATAATGTTTGGACCTTATTTTATATATCAGAAAATTCCTACAAACAGTATATTTAAATAAATTTTAGAGACAAAATCAGAACATATAAAGTTTTGAAAAATACACAAACAATTAAATTTTAGGAGGCTCCACAAAAATTGATAATTTTTGAGCTCGCTTATATTTAAAAATTCGAAATGTATAATCGTATATGTCATTTGTCTAATTTTTCTGTTCGCGATGTTATTTTCTCTGCAAGGCCATTTAACGGAGTGTCGTTCCTCCGATTACACTCTAATACGATGTCATTGAGCTAACTTTCCCTTGTTTGTCATACACATTTCATTAGGGTTAGTTACCTTATCTACCCGACATACAAGAAGAAACAACCACAAATGCTGAAGCACTACCAGGAAATGGAGTGATAAGGGGGAGGGGAGATGTACCCTGGGGCTTCGGGTGGCGGTGGGAGAGGAGGAGCAATAAGGGGAGGGAGGAGGCCCGCATGGCTTGGGGCTGGAAGCAAGGGTGGCGTTGAAGGTGAGTCGCTCCCGATGAGCAAAGCAGGGCGTCGATGACGGAAGAAGGGGATTGGTGCCTTGACGAGCGGGCGGCCAAGTGGGGCGACAAAGCAGGAGGCGGCGGCTGAGCCGGGCACGGCAAGGTGGCAAAGGCGTCGTCGATGTCGGGGGCGGCTATTGGGGAGGAGGCTTCGGGGGGCGGAGGCGTCGAGGTCTGGTGCGCTCGGGTGTGGAGGCAAATGGGCGAGTGAGGAGTAAGGCGCTGGGGAGGGGAAGTGACGAGTAAGGGCGCAAACCCTAGTGGTACCCTACTAATAAAGGGATATCACAGACAGTTCTATTATGGAACCGTCTGTGATAATCACAGACGGTTCCATAATAGAACCGTATGTGATATGCCACCCTATCTACTGTGTGATAGTTCATTCTATAGCTACTATGTGCAACAAGTATTCTATAGCATACTAGTTCATAACAATAGAAATCCATAATTTGGCATGAGAGCACATGAACCTTTATAAGCCATACAAGAGTAGGGAGACATTAAGTCCATCATATTTGACATATTAGGACATGAGAAAAATAGGTTGTACAAGTGTATAATATTGCCATTCCACATTACAATGAAGTTCACATTGATAGCAAAATCTGAGATGACAAGTCCATAACATATTAACACATGACAATTCCACATTGACATCAAAATAAGAGATTACAAGTCCATAACACATGGCAAGTCCACATTGACAGCGAAATAATAACCAATAGTAGAAAATACAGATCATGTCTCATGTTATGGAATAAATTACAATGGAAGAAATTCTTAATTGAAATATAGCCCTTCATGATGATCGACGCGCATATAGCAAGTTTCCTCACTGGGTTCTTCCTCGAGCCTGATGCCGTCTTCGAAAGGAGACAACTCGTCAAATTTATTGTACTCTTCCTCATCCACGACATCCTCAAGATTGCTGTAACACCCCAGCTCAACATTGAGCCTGGAATGTTACTAAAATAAAATTAAACAATACTACTAAGACCATTTACCAAATTTTTAAGCAGAACCTCCTTTGTATAATTAACTATACCGAGGTTTCAGCAATTAAATATAACATTAACAATAGATCAATAACCAATTCATCCAAGCATGCAATATAGTCTATTCCAGTAAAACAATAATAAGCATAATCCAAATTCGCAAATCTCATTATTACAAATAAGCCAAAGCATTCCACCAAAGCTATGAGTGAATCTCAATCGGTTTGCTTATTTATAGAGTATGAACTAAAAGTTATTCTTTCTTTAGGATGAATGGTAGTGAGTGCATTCCAACAAAACTACTCCCTCCCATGCATGCCGCTCTTGCCTGTGGTACCTAAACCACAACAAAGCAAGGGTGAGTCTAAGGACTCAGCAAGTATCTACAAAAGAAGCATTCAACACACAGATATGGCATCAACATGTCAAAAGAAGCATTACACTAAAAATAACTCCCATGCTTATGTAATGCGAACATGAAATGCATCTTTTAATCTTTATCTCTTTTCGCATTTTACCGGTAATGCAGGGTATACAACCGTCGATGTATACCCTTGCCTGTGCCCTCTAGCACAGGGACCAAGAGCCTATACTCCATGAGTATAGGGATTATTGCCCATCATCTTCATGATGGGGACCTCTCTCAATGCCCACATTCCACGAATGTGGGATTACAAGCCCGCCATTTACATGACGGGACCTCAATCAGATATAATTGGTCACCACGTGACCAAGTCTCGAATATGCCAAGATATGTGTATGTACTATGACCTATCTTTCATTCATATGAATCAACAAGTACATACCACAACTTCAGATCTCACATAGCATGTAAGGCATTAACAACATACATAGGAAAGCTTTAGCCATAAACATGCATTCACCAAATTCTACTCATATTCATCACACTATCATCCATGTATGACTAATACGAGTAAACTGAAGCAATCACATCAACCAATCATAATTATGCTACAAACAAGATACTTGCCTCAACCTGGGACCAACCCCCCACCTGAACATAATTATGAACCAAGCTAAGACAACCATACTGGACCCAAGACATAATTAATAGCTCAAACGAAAGAAAACAAACTCTCAAGCGCCTTCCAAACGTCCCACTTCTAACGATCAATCTGTCCCCTCTGTGGACAGTCGACTACTAAAATTCATAACTTTCACTACAGGGGTCCAAATAAGGTGTTCTAGCACTTTATGGAAAGTTAATTAAATTACCCAACTAAATCTAGTTGAGGGGCCCTTCTGAATAGGCCATCTAATACCCCTACCAAGCCAATTTAAAAGACATCAATTTTCACATCGGGTTCTCTGGACAGTACACTAAAACCACCATAAAGTTTGCTACGAGCGTCCAAATCTTGCGTTATTTAGATTTCTGGAAAGGTATGGAAATTACCTACATTTTTTGTTATATCGAGATCCTCTGATTTCTTCTTTAACTAATGGCTTAACCCAGTTTTTTACAAACTGTCAGAAAACTGACAGATTAGTAGGATAGCGACACTAAAGAATTCATAACTCGCTGACCGTTAATCAGATTTGGGCGTTCTTGGCGGCCATGGAAAGCTAAGGACATTACCCAACTATTTATAAGAGATGGGATCCACAGAATTTGCATCTAAAGATATCAAAACCGCCGTTCAATCTACTGGACAGAATGGGATCTACACAATCGGTATTGCTAAAACAACAAGTTAAACATCTAATCGACGGGAAACGAAGGTTACCCTCGACGAAACGACGAAGAACACCAACACCTGCTAGTGATCCTTCTCCTTTCCCTTCTCCCTTCTTCTTTTCCTTTGGCCGAACACCACCATGACTCCTTTCTCTCCAATCTGCGCAAGAAGAAGAAGCGGAGTTCGTCACCGGCAGCAGGGGGGATGACACCAGGGCGCAAGGCTTCAGGGGAGGGGCGGCCAAGAGCTTGGGCGACAGCAGAGGAAGGTGGAAGGGGGCGGCGGCCAATGGGAGAGGTGGGGAGAGGGGCGGCCAAGAGAAAGGAGCCAAGGGGGTGGCAGCTAGGGTTTGGAGGAGGGAGAAAAGGGCACCTCCCCCCCTTGGCCGGCCACTAAGAGGGCCCCATGGGCCAAGGCCCAGGCCCAAGCTGTCCTATAAACGCTGCTAACCCCTTCTCTAACTGGTTAATTAGTTATTTTCCAATAGATCCTTCCCCTGGATCAATTTCTAATTAATCCTTTTCTTTAAATCATTGGTTTTCTCCCGAATACTCTTTCAGATTCTTTTGGGATATTACGCTCTACCCCCCTTAAATAGAATTCGACCCCGAATTCTAACTACGCTTAACGCCAAGGAAACATTACAGCTAAAACTTCTACCAACACTACCATGTACTTGTGTGAATAATATATGATATCGCTCGCGCATGCGAGACTCCGATTCCCAATTCATTTTCCTCTCAAAATTATGGGACCACCGCACCTTGACGTTACTGACATGTTACGCCTTATTACTCGTCCCAGCCTCTCACGTGCCACTCCACGGACATGACTCGAAGGCACAGTCTTACCCGTGGGTCAACTATTCTAACGAAACTTTACCCTCCCGATTTCTCCAATACTCCCTCGACACTAGGTCACACAAAACGTTCCGTGCTACACGCTATGACTCCAAATGGTCCTAGTGATACGCTATCTCCCAAATCTCTGCAACTTTCAGAAACAACCAATGTACCTTGGGCCAACATTCCCTCTGGTACCAAATAACAAAACCTGCGCATAACACATAGAACTCTTGTTCCTTTTATCATTCGATCTCTTCACTTTGACAATGTGCACCTCCTTTAACCCGGGACGCACAACAGAACTTGTTTTTATAACAAACTCTTTAAAAAAAAAACATAACCCAGCTGAAGATAAAATAGTATCACCGCCACATGCATTACCAACTCCTTACCAAAAGAGTTAAATCCAAAAACCAAAAGATTCGTCATGAAACTCTTCCACTTTCCAAGTAGGCAATTTGCCAAAGAACACCACCAAAAACCAAAGGCACAATCACTCGTATGCCCAATACAACCATTTCCTTTCTTTGTCTTAACCGAAAAGAACCACGCATTCCAAAAAGAAACAACTCCAATTGTAATTTGGCATCTGACATAGAGACAAGCTCAAATAAAAACCGAGAGAATAATTCATCATTCGAGAATACAACCTTTTTTTTTTCTCAAACTCTCTTTAAGTATTTAACTTTCTCTTAAACCATGAGATTCCAAGTCGTCGCATAACACACTAATTCGTTTCTTTTAATTTGACCATCTCAAAGCTATGCTCAAACTGTACGCAAAATTCACACCTATGTAGAGATACTCTTCCGATTCATAATAACATACTATGATCAACTTCTCTACCAAAAGAATTACTTTGACAAATAATTCCCGACACACCTCAATATAGCTTTCCTCCACAATCACGTCACCTTCATCTTTTATGGATTATCAATGTGAAATTCACCACATTCCACTCACTTACTTTACCCAAAGTATTCTATCAAACATCAACACACTAATCAAAATTCGCTTCTGCTCATCCACCTCTACCCATATTATTGGGTCTCCAAGGTCCTAGCATAACATGCAAAGCCCCAAATGTAACCTCCAAGTCTCCTACCTTGAATTTCTAGTATATTTGATAGGAAATCCCCAAATTCGTTTACTAAAATTTCGCACAGCTCAACAATAACCTCAGTTATTAATATCAAGATTCCTCACTAATCAAATACCGTCTAAAGCGATTCATTTCACCAACCTTAGACCCTCTCTAACCCATATCAATCAAATTCAGCTACACGACCACAATATACCCATTCACCATACTTTAACTGATTGATCAAGATTCAAACGTACCCAGTCACTAACATCAATAAATAAATATATTCTTGACCACGCTACCTTTAGAGATAACCTAACTCCCATAGGATTAATCACTGAGGCCAAGTCATACTTGACAATTACTTAACAATCCTTGCTATCCCATTAATTAGCACGACTAAAAGATTTCTCTACACTACTACTCTCATTAACTTCACCATCAAAACTCTTCTACACAATATTACTAAGTATCCAATTGCGATACTATAAATTTTTTTTTATCAAGAGTCCATACTTTCGTTAACTACAACATTCCAACATAGACAAGGTTATTGGATCATAACGTGCCATAGGTTCCACTAGTTGTAACACTAATTAATTTTATTTCATTGCCAACACATTCCATCGAATCCTCTCCAGGTGTTAAAGGTCAAAACCAATCCAGTGTCTACTGCTCTTCACATAGCTTGGTTCCTAAAATCTCACCACTATCATATACTTGTGCACCACCAACCAGTCGCCAAATTACACTTTAGAAGACTCGGCAACACAAGTTGGTTAATTCCTTTCTCAAGAAGGAAGAGACAACTAATACAAGTTTCAACACACAAGAAAACGTTGCCCCTCGGAGTGAGCACGAGACCAAGTGAAACAGTCAAAAGGAAATCATCTCTAAAAACAAAATTACAAGTTTGTTGATGAGGGCACATGTCCCACAAGAAGGAACTTTCAACCTCCATGAATCAAAATAAAACACTGCTATGGAAAATGCAAGAAACTCTTAAGCTGTAACAACAGAAACGTTGCACATTACCATTCTTAACTCCAACCTCAAATACTTATGGTACACATTTTCCGTTAACAAAGAAAGCAATTTTCTTTGATTGCAACATTACTTACCAACCCAAACAAGAAATGCCTTTAAAACCAAATCACATTAACCACCTAGGAGCCAATCAGAACCTTTTCATACGTCACATTGCTCAATTAATTCCATCTACTACATAAATCATGAACTCCCAAAAGTCCACGAAGACAAAACTCCAAACATTTCATTTGACTGATATTACGAAAGGCAATTAACTTATTTTCTCTCTAGAAGAATCATCACCACTACGACGAGTCAGAATCTCTTGTGGACAATCTTACTAACATCAAGAATGATCTACCCTTAACAAGACTCGTTATCGTCAACTCTTCCTTTATTAAGCCCCCAAAAGCTCACCAAAATGTTACAGACCCCTTTATCACCTAATCCTCAATTGAATGTATACCAAAATCTTATACTCTCACTACGACAACCACTTTATTTTAGAGGAAAACTACTGCACAAATTAAAAGGTTATTCCAACACACTTTCATCAAAGACATACTATTATCTGATAGTTCTACCATCATGTAAACATTGTTCATCCATTAAATCCCATCAATTTATCTCTTAGTGATACTCAACGCCAAACATTAATAGACATTAATTGCACCTAGCAATTACTTATAATCACTAAGTATCCAAAAAAGGTTACTCTAAGATTAATATCCACTAAGACAATAATCTAACTCCTTTTGAACTTAACCATCACAAACGGTTAACTAATCCATTGAGACACGTTAATCCAATTTACCAAAGAAGTTTACCAAATGTATCACTCTTAATCATCAACTCAATTTCATCAATGTTCTACACCTCTTATTAACTCTATTGTTTACAATTAGGTATAACCATACTCTTAATCACAGCTCCTCGAGAACTACTACAAGACACTTTCAAATTAATCCACTTTTCTTTCAAGGATCTTAGTTAGGATCGATCATGCATACACTGTAGACCTAACCTGATAACCTATATCATATCCATTAATTGCTTTGATTATAACCTCTCACTTAACCAAGACAACACAACACTAAAAGGTTTCACATCTTCTTTCATAAAAGAGATCCATTAATCTTCATCACTCAAAATACACAAGAGAGATACATTGAGTCAAAGCCTCCACATACTAAAGAACTTGCAAAAAGAAACTTTCATTAACCAAAAACATTAAGCGAATAAATGGGTCATGCTTTCCGATGAGAAAGACAAAAACTCCAATATAAAGGTCAACTTGACAATCAACCAAGTTCACCAGCCGCAAGAATAACCCATCGGTTGGGAAAACAACGATTTCTTTACGGGAAAAATTAAGCCAATAGAAACATATCAATCCTTTTCAAAGCAACCCATCAACCGGGATGAACTAATAACCTAAGAAAAACTCATCAATCACCACAAGATAGGAGTTGACCAAATCAAATTCAAGGAAGAGAACAACTCTTCTAGAGATACACACTATTATCATACTACGAACGGTGGTGTAGCCTGGTAAAGCCCAGGGCCACAACCACGACCTCAACCTCTCAACATGGGTTATCCCCACACATAATAATCATATAATCAATTAATGAGCAATAATACTTAATTCATATCAGCAATCAACAATATGATATAGCGGAAACATAAATGCAATGCTTTGCCCATTCCCATCCTACTGTGCTTAGTGCGTCAAAATTAATATTTAATGAACCACGGACCTACAGTCTGCTTTGATACCAACTGTAACACCCCAGCTCAACGTTGAGCCTAGAATGTTACTAAAATAAAATTAAACAATACTACTAAGACCATTTACCAAATTTTCAGTAGAGCCTCCTTTGTATAATTAACTATACCGAGGTTTCAGCAATTAAATATAACATTAACAATAGTTCAATAACCAATTCATCCAAGCATGCAAGATAGTCTATTCCGGTAAAACAATAATAAGCATAATCCAAATTCGCAAATCTCATTATTACAAATAAGCCAAAGCATTCCACCAAAGCTATGAGTGAATCTCAATCGGTTTGCTTATTTATAGAGTATGAACTAAAAGTTATTCTTTCTTTAGGATGAATGGTAGTGAGTGCATTCCAACAAAACTACTCCCTCCCATGCATGCCGCTCTTGCCTGTGGTACCTAAACCACAACAAAGCAAGGGTGAGTCTAAGGACTCAGCAAGTATCTACAAAAGAAGCATTCAACACACAGATATGGCATCAACATGTCAAAAGAAGCATTACACTAAAAATAACTCCCATGCTTATGTAATGCGAACATGAAATGCATCTTTTAATCTTTATCTCTTTTCGCATTTTACCGGTAATGCAGGGTATACAACCGTCGATGTATACCCTTGCTCGCGCTCTCTAAAGACAGGACCAAGAGCCTATACTCCATGAGTATAGGGACCATTGCCCATCATCTTCATGATGGGGACCTCTCCTCAATGCCCACATTCCACGAATGTGGGGACCATAAGCCCGTTAATTACATGACGGGGACCTCAACTGTATATAATTGGTCACCATGTGACCAAGTCTCAGATATGCTTTCAGTATGTGTATGTACTATGACCTATCTTTCATTCATATGAATCAACAAGTACATACCACAACTTCAGATCTCACATAGCATGTAAGGCATTAACAACATACATAGGAAAGCTTTAGCCATAAACATGCAGTCACCAAATTCTACTCATATTCATCACACTATCATCCATGTATGACTAATACGAGTAAACTCAAGCAATCACATCAACCAATCATAATTGTGCTACAAACAAGATACTTGCCTCAACCGTGTGGAAACGGTAGACGTGATGAGGGCGCTGGCCCTAGGACCAATCCCCCACCTGAACATAATTATGAACCAAGCTAAGACAACCATACTGGACCCAAGACATAATTAATAGCTCAAACGAAAAAAAACAAACTCTCAAGCGCTTTCCAAACATCCCACTTCTAACGATCAATCTGTCCCCTCTGTGGACAGTCGGCTACTAAAATTCATAACTTTCACTACAGGGGTCCAAATAAGGTGTTATAGGACTTTCTAGAAATGTAATTAAATTCCACAACTAAACTAGTTGAGGGGACCTTCTGAATCGGCCATCTAATACCCCTACCAAGCCAGTTTAAAAGACATCAATTTTCACATCGGGTTCTCTGGACAGTACACTAAAATCACCATAACTTTTGCTACGAGCGTCCAAATCTTATGTTCTTTAGCTTTATGGAAAGGTATGTAAATTACCTACATTTGTTGTTATATCTAGATCCTCTGATTTCTTCTTTAACTAATGGCTTCAGCCAGTTTTCTACAAACTGTCAGAAAACTGACAGATTAGCAGGACAGCGACACTAAAGAATTCGTAACTCGCTGACCGTTAATCGGATTTGGGCGTTCTTGGCGGCCATGGAAAGCTAAGGATATTACCCAACTATTTCTAAGAGATGGGATCCACGGAATCTGCCTCTAATAACATCAAAACCGCCGTTCAATCTATTGGACAGAATGGGATCTACACAATCGGTATTGCTAAAACAACAAGTTAAACATCTAATCGACGGGAAACGAAGGTTACCCTCAACGAAACGACGAAGAAAACCAACACCTGCTGGTGATCCTTCTCCTTTCCCTTCTCCCTTCTTCTTTTCCTTTGGCCGAACACCACCCGCGGACTCCTCTTCTCTCCAATCTGCCGGCAGCAAGAAGCGGAGTTCGTCACCGGCAGCAGGGGGGATGACACCAGGGCGCAAGGCTTTAGGGGAGGGGTGGCCAGGAGCTGGGGCGACAGCAGAGGAAGGTGGAAGGGGGCGGCGGCCGATGGGAGAGGTGGGGAGAGGGGCGGCCAAGAGAAAGGAGCCAAGTGGTGGCGGCTAGGGTTTGGAGGGGGAGAAAGGGCACCTCCTTGGTCAAGCCACTAAGAGGGCCCCATGGGCCAAGGCCCAGGCCCAAGCTGTCCTATAAATGCTGCTAACCCCTTCTCTAACTGGTTAATTAGTTATTTTCCAATAGATCCTTCCCCTGGATCAATTTCCAATTAATCCTTTTCTTTAAATCATTGGTTTTCTCCCGAATACTCTTTCAGATTCTTTTGGGATATTACAATTGCCACTCGGACATTGTTCGGCAAGATACTCCTAATTGCAACATGAAGTATTTGTGTCATCAGCACATGACAATTATGAGACTTCATACCAATTAATTTTAAATCTTCTATAGAAACAAGTTTCTTAATGCTAGCAGAGTAACCGAACGAAACTTTCACACCATGCAAGCTCTGGCACAGTTCATTTCTCTCGGCCTTGGATATTGTGCAGCAAGCTGGGAGAAGGTACATTCGTCCTTTATCGGTCTCTTTTGATGGTAACTCGGTCCTTATGTTCATATCAACCAAGTCACGCCATGCGTTAACATCGTCCTTTGTTTTGCCACTAATGTTCAGTAAGAGACCAATCAAGCTATCACATATATTCTTCTTCACATGTATGACATCGATGCAGTGGCGAACTTCTAAGTGCTCCTAATAAGGCAAGTCCCAAAAAATTGATCGCTTTTTCCAGATGTTCTTCTAACGGGTCCTTAATTTACGTCCCTTCCCAAGCACAACATCGATATCCTTAATCATATGATAGACTTTTTTCCCTCTAAAAGCCCTTGGAGTTGAACCGTCCTCTTTATTTCCGTTGAATTGTTTCTTCATCTTGCGGTATGGGTGAATCCTGGGAAGGAACATACGATGACGCATATACACAGTTTTGCGCGAGTTGTTCAGCCATACACTCTCGATACCATCTAAGCAGTGCGGACAGGATTTGGCTCCTTTTGTACTGAACCACGACAGGTTACCAAGGGCAGAAAAACCATTGATAGTGCAGAACAACATGGCACATAAAGTGAAGTTCTCTTGTTTGTACGTATCCCATACTTGTACCCCTTCATTCCACAGTGTCACAAAATCTTTCAGTAATGGTGCTAGGTACACATCAATATCGTTCTCAGGTTGCTTTGGCTCTTGGATAAGTAGTGACATCAAAATATACTTCCGCTTCATACACAGCCAAGGAGGAAGATTGTACACACATAGATTCACGGGCCAGGTGCTATGTCGGCTGCTCATATTACCGAAAGGATTAATTCCATCTGTACTCAACCCTAACCTTATATTCCTCGGTTCCGCACCGAACTCTTCGAAGCTTCGATCGAAGTTTCTCCACTGGGCAGAATCAGCAGGGTGTCTTAGTTTTCTATCTTTCTTACGCTCCTCCGAGTGCCAACGCAGCAATCTTGCTTCATTTCGGTTCGCAATTAAACGCTTTAAACGTGGAATTATAAGCAGATACCTCAACATCTTAGCAGGAGATCCTTGCTTCACCTCAGCAGTATTCTTACGCTTGTATCGGAATGCTTTGCACACGGGACATACATGCATGTCTGCATACTCTTTACATTAGAGGATACAATCGTTCGGACATGCATGTATTCTTTCTACTTCTATTCCCAATGAACAAAGAACCTTCTTGGCTTGGTAGGTGGTGCTGGGCAACACGTTTCTCTCTGGAAAGATGTCCGCTAGGAGATCTAACAATGCTGTGAAACTCTTGTCGGACCAACCATTCCTTGCCTTCAATTTCAACAGTTCAAGCATGGATGGCAACCTTGCGTATTCCGGCTTACAGCTAGGGAGCAATGGTTTCCCCGAGTCCTCCATTAAGCCCTCGAATTTACCAACTCTCTCCCACTATAGTTCTCTTCTGCATCGCGTAGCATCTGATCCAAATTGTCATCGTGCAACCTATCCTCATTAAAAGCACAGTCCACATCCGGCATATCGTTAAATTTCTCAGCGATGTCATTATTATTAACTTCCTATATAATCTACTCTTCATCGTGACTGGTCCAACAAGTATACCCCTTTTTGAAACCCCTTCGAATCAAGTGCGCTTCGATCTGCGTTGGGTTGTTAAACATCCTTACATTACCACAATCAATGCATGGACAGTACATAAATTTTATCCCCTTCTTCAACATATCCTGCTCAGCGTCTCTTCTAAAAGTAGACACACATTAATGTACTCTTCACTCACATGGTTTGCACTGTACGTCCAGTTTCGGTCCATCTACGCTACGCACGTAATAAATTAGATTAATAAACCGCAAGTACTCTTCCTATTGACCAAAAATACTAAAATTGGTTAGCGATTAACCTAGAGCAAATATAAAGGGTTACAGATTGTTATCCTTGGAGCTCACGACCAAACTCCCAAATATCCCACGAGATCCCTTTCTTCATCCTCTCCTTCTCCTCCCTTACTCCTCTCTTTAGCTTACTCCTTTCCTTCTCCTTCCTACCTCCTTCATTCCCTTCTTCTCCTCTCTAAGGTGGCGTAATGGGGAAGGAGGCAGTAGGGGTGGCGGCTCAAACGGGAAGGGGGTGGAGGCGCTAGGGGCAGGGGGGTCTGTCGGGACGGTCAAGTATTTATAATATCTGCATATCATAGACGGTTCTTATTAAGAACCATCTGTGACGTTGTAATATTACAGATGGTTTGTAAATAAAATCGTCTATGATAATTCATGCATGCTTCTTAACAATAACACTTTGTGATAAACTGCGATTATCACGCATTTGCTATTTACAAACCGTCTGTGATAAGTACAACACAGACGGTTCCTTTGGAACCGTCTGCGATGAGGCGTCCAGTATAGCCTGTTTTTTAGTAGTAACTTCATTTGCTCCGCTTGTGCCAAAGGAAAGTTAATTACTATACCATCTTATATGAAGCTAAGAGACGAATCACCTAGCTTCTTGGAGAGAATTCAAGGTGTTATACATAGACTGAATATCAATCGTGCGCATAAAATCTAGCGTGGTTCGTGCGTGGCGGGATACGATCATTGCATGTTCTAATTCCAAACTAAGATTATCTAGGATTAGAAAGGAGACTCACTAAAGCCAAGCAACTTAGAGTATCTACAATAATCCACCTTAGCTGTTACTAAGAGGTTGTCACATCAGCTTTTAGATGATGTGGAGGAGAGAAGATGAAGGGAGAAGGTGAAGCTGTTTCTACATGAAGAAACTATCAGATTGTTAATACCAAGATATAAGAAACAACAAAAACTCTATTGGAGGCTTAGTTGTTACCTAAACACTCATTTTGTGGGTCCCACTTGATTAAAATCTTGAATCTGAACAAAACAATCCATTGGAATAAATCTACATTTATTGCTTAATCTTTCTCTTGCTACTCCTATGGAGAGAAAGACTAATCTAATAAATAAACAACCATTCCAATGGATTGTTTTTTAAACTCAGATTCAAGACTTTAATTGCTAAAACACATCATTTGATTCTGACGATCAACAACGTAAGACTTTTTGTGGCTATATGTTTTACCATTTATCATATCATCTCATGGAGGAAGCCAAGAAGACGGGCTGCACAAGATCCGTAGAGATTTTGTTGGTAGCGCAAGGGACCCACAAAACGAGTGTTTAGAATAACCAAGCCTCCAATAGTTTTTTGTTATTTCTTATGCCTTCAGATAATAACTGATAGCTTTTCACGTAGAAATAGCTTCACCTTCTCTCATCATCTTCTCTCCTCCACATCATCTAAAAACTGATATGACAACTTCTTAATAACAGTTAAAGTGAATTATTGTAGATGCTCTTAGTTACGGGTATCCGGTATTGACGTATACCGAAGGGCACGCCCCTATCTTTCCGGGTAGACTATTCGCACTGTCGGCGTCGAGGTGGCCTGCAAAAAAACAGGGTCGCTATAAGTAAGTCTCCGGCATTAATCATGAACAGGGAGCTCTCTCTCTCTAGGTTTAATTGCACTGTAGAATATGTGTTTCCTGCGGACATCGCCCATCAGCCAAGCTACACCAACAGCAACCGGCGACGACCGCGGATCAGGCGAGTCGTCAATATTGATGCCCCCGGCGACGACTGTCACATCTGATGGGACTAGTGCTGTCCCTGAGTACGCATTTGATGGTTGTTAGAGACTGGGACAGATCCAGTTGCATAGCGGGTCATGGGTTACATCTCAAATCGATCTAACTAATTTTGAATTTAAATTATTTTTTCTAATATTTTAAAGAAATTAATATAATCTTTTGATCCTGTGGCTCAGGCTATTCCTCCGGTGGCCTGGCCTCTCGACAGATCGCCTTTTGCATGGGAAAAGACCGTTGACCGGACGACGACTAGCCTGGGGCCCATGTGGCAATTCGCACTTTCGCCGTCGAGGTTGCCCGGAAAACAGGATCGTTATAAGTAAGTCTCCGGCATTAATCAAGAACAGGGTAGCTCTCTCTCTCTAGGTTTAATTGCACTGTAGAATATGTGTTTCCATGCGTACATCGCCCACCAGCCAAGCTGCACTCAACAGCAACCGGCGACGACCGCGGACTAGGCGAGTCGAGAATATTGATGACCCCGGCGACGACTGTCACATCTGATGCGGCTAGTGCGGCCCCTAGAGTATGCATTTGATGGTTGTTAGAGACTCATGGGACAGTTGGCCTTTGTGCGTGTGTATACGTATAGATTAGAACGAGCGAAGCTACGGCTGTTAACAATAAAAGTAGATGGGTCTCTGGACCGATATCCAAGGCGTGGAGGTAAAGGTTCTAAGGTCTCCAAAGTGTGAAAAACGGTGCTAGGGAAATGAACGGCATCTTTATTTGTGTCAAGGTTTTTCTCGAGAAAAAAGTTCCCCACTTTGATACATAAGGGATCTTATTTACAGCATTACAAGTTAGAAGGTAGAAGATTATAACAGTACCCCTATAAAGGTTCTACGGTTATAGGGGTCTCATGGTCTTTTCGTTATTCGTTGGTAGCTTTGGTGCACGGTAGACACACTACTATAGAAAATGTCTTCACAGGCGGTTCAAAAACGTTATCATAGACGGTTTCGTGAGCCGTCTGAGTTTATAGATCAGTAATAATATGAGGTTATCACAGAAGGTTTTCGAACTGTCTGTGATGCAAACTATCACGGACGGTTATTAACTCAAAACCGTTTATGATAGTTCACTATTACAGACGGTTTGTAGCTGAAACCGTCTGTGATAGTGAACTATCACAGATGGTTTGTAGATCAAACCGTTTGTGATAGCTGATGTATCACATGCGGTTTGTAGATTAAACTGTCTGTGATAGCTGATGTATCACAAACGGTATGTTCTAAGGAACCGTCTGTGATTTTTTTTGTATTGCTAAATCTATTTCTGTTTATTGGCTAGCCTTAGGAAATACCAGTCATACCCTCTGAAACAAGCTGAAACACAACAAGTACATGTATACATCCAATTCGCATTCATTTCAGAAACAAACGCATCCAATTTACATTCATTTCAGAAACAAGCACTTGATCCAATTCACATTCATTTCAGAAACAAGCACATCCAATTCACAAATCAATTAACTAAAATTAACCATTCATGTACATTTACACACATGTACCATTAAGTTCAATCTTATCCCAATCAAGTTCAATCTACATTGTGGAACTTCCCATCTAGATTTATGACCTCACGGTTCAAGAATGTCACAAACTGTTCTCGAATGTTTATGAGTTAGCCCTGTTCCAACGTAGTTGTATCGATGCTCGTAACATGTCGCTAAGAAGATTAAATTCGTGTATATATAAATTGATAAGTATGAAATAATTATTGCAAGATTGATAAACCTAATGATCATTGGTCATCGCGAAACCGACGAGTAGTTCCATGTTGTGGCAAACATAGTATCCACAGATGTTGCAGGCTGGTGGCTGCTGGTGGCACTACAAAAATAGAATTTGCTTAGTTCGAGAGGCATTATGTCGGGACCCCGGATACACAACTCCGAGACCCTCTGTGTATTCTGAACTAGTCCCAGATCAGTAGCTAGCTCACACAGTTACAACATTGATGTAATCATATCCATACAACAAAACAACGGATGAAGCCGACAAATTAATATTACTTAGTAGCAAAATGGCCTTATGGTCAAGTCTTACAGAGTTGCCACGTAGGGCTTAACAGCAAAAGACAAACTTGCAGCGGTGAACAAAACATCTCGTGGAGGCCATCCGACATGCCCACAGGCAATCGAGTGGAGGACGCAACCTAGTTCGCAAAGTCTTCAAAGTAATCTTCCTCGTAGTACTCAGTGTTTCCTGGTTCTTCTACGGCGACTGATCAAAAAATGGTGCAAAGCCGTGAGTACTTTAAAATACTCGGCAAGTCGTAGGAAAATGTATGCGAATAGTATTTATGCAAGGCTTGACAATGATAGCTTTATGGCTATTTTTGCGAAAAATAGTATTGACAGTAAATACAGTACATAGATTCACTACTACACAAAACATCATCATAGACGGTTCTAAACCGTCAACACAAACGGTTTTATGAACCGTCTGTATTTATGCGTCTGTGATAATAGGCGGTTATCACAGACGGTTTTCAAACCGTCTGTGAAAATAGCTATCACAGACAGTTCTTAACAAGAACCGTCTGTGATAGTTACTATCACAGACGGTTTTTGTTAAGAACCATCTGTAATAGTACATTTTCACATACGGTTCTGAATAAGAACCGTCTATGATAGCAATTTTCACAGACGGTTCTTGTTCAGAACCGTCTGTGATAGCTTTTTCGTATTGCAAAAAAAAAATATTGCAGCGCACTCGCCGGCTCAACGCGGTCTCACCACATCAAGAATAGCAGCAGTAGCTCAGCAGCAGCTTCTAAGAACAACTCCTCACACAACCAACAAAAACCAATTGTTAAAGCAGAACTAAAGGATCAAGCCACCGCTGCCACGACCACGACCACCACGACCACAAGCACGACCACCACAAGCACCAGCAAGAATCCTCCGATGGCTGTGAAAGAGGAGGCAGTGGTAGGGTCAGAAATGGAGAAAGGCGTGATATGTATGTAGGAAATCAAAGGAAAGCAAGGGAAGAAGGGAAAGAATCTGGAGAGAGGGTGAGGTGTCCATCTCTAGCTAAACTCGCCATCCTCCCATGGCAGGTTCAGCTTTCTCGCCGATGGCGCGTAGCACTTGGCGCCGTTCTCCTTCTCCACCACACCTTCGCCTCGAGCCGAGCGGCAAGAATAAAGACGTGGGAGCCTAGCTCATTTCCAATAAGATCCCGCCGACTCAGCTACAATATATAAGGACAACGCCAAATATTTTGCCTCTCGTGCAAGCGTTCAAATTTTTTTGAACTCCCGCGCTGCGAATCACAGATGGTTTTAGACAAAAACCGTCTGTGATGACATATTACAAACGATTCGTGATACAAACCGTCTATGATACTCTTTGATGAAGCCATGGTAAAATCAAAAAGTAAGAAAAATTTTAAGCCATGGTAAAGTTCCAAGTCACAGACGGTTTTTAATATAAACCGTCCATGATATACGGAGACATCACAGACGGTTTGTAAATAGAACCGTCTGTGATACTTCACAAACGATTCTTAATAATAACCGTCCGTGATGACTGAGATTATCACAGATGGTTCTTGTTAAGAATCGTCTGTGATGTATCACAGACGGTTCTATTTAAAAACCGTCTGTGATAGTTACATATCACAGACGGTTCCAAAAGAACCGTCTGTGATAATTTCATCACAGACGGTTCCAAAGGAACTATCTGTGATGAGGCGTCTTCTATAGCTTGCTTTGTAGTAGTGATTGATTAAAAGCATAACTTTAAAAGATTAAATACATAAG
This sequence comes from Phyllostachys edulis, assembly GCA_036346405.1. NCBI lineage: Eukaryota > Viridiplantae > Streptophyta > Magnoliopsida > Poales > Poaceae > Phyllostachys > Phyllostachys edulis. The sequence continues at coordinate 224,815 of JAYEVD010000213.1, read as the reverse complement.
TAGACAAGTTCTTTTGAAACAACTAGTGAACACCCCCAATCACTTCCCAACCATTCTAACTAAACCAAACCATTCCAATATTTTTGATAAGATCTACCCCTCGTGTGAAATCACCAGGCATTGTCCATAACCGGGGACACGACTATTCGAATAGTTTTTAAAACTCTACAGAGGTTGTACAGCTTGACCCACAAGAGATAATCATCTTATAATGTCAGGCATTTCACGCTTCCGAAGGCGTGTGACTAAGTGATTATCACAAGGCTTTTACAAAGCTCTATTTTGACTCGGCTCTGCCCACTAAGGTTTCGCCATTCTGGACCCCCACTTGCGTCGCTTATCAACCCTTAACAAAACCAAACTAAAATATTGTTAATTAGTCGGCCAGGTCCACCCCATCCTGGACATGTGGTTATACGGTATGGCCCAGATCAATGGCGCACAAAGTAAAGTCCTTAGTGACTACTTAGGCGAGGCAACCACATCCCAAAATTCTCCCCCTTTACTGCACGTTCATTCGCCTGAGTATGAAATCATTTTTGATTCTACCAGGCCAAATGGCAACCCTTGCCATGGCTCAACAACTTTTAATAACAGTGGCCATGCCACAATTCCATATTTCATTAAGTCATGTTTAATCATTCTTTGAGTAAGTGATCATGAATCCATCGTATCGCTAAAGCATGGCTAAGCATAAAACGATACCCAAGTTGGTAGTATAATAATATCCAACTACTAATTAACCATCCTATGGTGTCCAAGGATTTATGTCATTCAAGGGTACATGTCATTCTCAATTTATCAAGGAGGCATAATGGCAATTACGTAATTAACTATTCCCGAAACCATTTTTATACAACTAGCTATGCATGTTTATATTAAACAATATAATTTCATAAATTGGGTATGACATGATCAAAGGTCTACGACTTGCCTTCGTTGAAGAGTTGAGATGCTTCGGTTGCCGGGTCTACAAATTCTTCCGAAACGCCGGAATCTATACGTGCGAACGAAGTCAAATAAATAAAACAATTCCAAATAATTATAAAATAAGCACCAATAGCAAGATAATGAATTTAGAAATTTGAATCACTCGAATTGAAGTTCGAATGAAGAAGATATGGCCTTTGGAAGTTTGAAAAACACATAAAATAATGAAATCTAGATTTTTGGGATTTTCTGATTTATTTTCTTCAAGAAAAATCGTTTTATTGCATCACGCTGATGTCAGCCCTGAGGATTTTTTTTCGGTCAAATTTTTTTCAATGGGGAAAACCGGGAAAAGCCATGTGGGCTGCCACTCGGGCGACCACATTAGCGAGGGAGGCTGAGGTGGCGCTAACAAAGCGCCACGGTGGTGGCCACGTGAGCACCCAATTGGCGGCGCTCGGGAACCAAGAGCTCGCCAGCGATTGGCGGGGAGCTGGCCGGTGGCGAAGGCACCGGCGGCTAGAGGAAGGCGAGGCGGACACGACGCTCATGGTCTCGACGATGCGGCGCCAAGGGAAGGCCGGCGACGAGGAGGAAGAAGCGACGGCGGTGGCGGCGACGGTCCGGTGGGCTCCAAAGGGCAGGGAGGCGCGCACGGGGTGGCCCGCGTCCTTGCGAACTCGGAGGCGGCGCTAGGGGGTGGCGGTGTGAAGCTCGGTCGGCGGCAAGATTTCTTGAAATGCGGCGAAGAGAGGGCGAGAGAGGGAGGGTGAATCGGGGGAGAAGGAAGAGGAGGCTATGGGGCACCCGGTGCTCACCTTAAATAGGCTCGGGGAAGATGGAGGAGGGACATGGGCGTAGCGGGATTCGCGGTGGCTCTCGGGCATGGGCAGCGATATGGGCAGAAGGCAGGGCATGGCGCTCGGCATGGGGGGTTGGCGCGGGCGCGTCGGTTGACCAAGCATTAAATGTGCACGACAGGGCAGCAGTGATGCGCAGAACGGGGCAGGTGAGCCAGCAAAAAATAGGGCATGGTGCAGAGCTTCGGCGACATGAATGAGAGGTGGAAGATGACCAGGGAGGAGGTCTGGTGACGGCAGGCCCCTTTGTCACGAGCGAGGAGGAAGGGCGTGGTTGGGTGGACTCTGGGAAGCTAGGCCCATGGGTAAAAAGGAAGCCAGGGAGGAATTCGGCCCAAAGCCGGAGACAGAAAAAGAAAGGGATTTTTGAATAATGAAATCCTAGAAAACTAAAAAGGCTTTTTAGAAAATAGCTAATAGGGTCCAAAAATTCTAAGAAAATACACAGAAATTCCTAGAAGCATTTGGAAGTTAATAAAAATACTTTTAACTTAACTTTAGCTTTTGATTTTGCAAATAAACTATTTTTAACTTCAGACAAAAAGGAAAACCCTTTTTAAAAACCAAGAAAATACTTAAATAATATTTTTGACATTAAATCCAAGTAAAATCCAGAAAACTTAAATAAACCAACTATTGAATTTATTGAAGTTTGATTAATTCAAATTAAAACTGCTTTTTGATTTCTAAATTTCAAGTTAAGCTTTAGCAACTTAATAAAATCAAATGGTTATTTTTTAAAAAAAAAATTGAAAATTTTGAAAAAGCCAAGAAAATTGGGATGTTACACATTACTACGAAGTGTTATATAGGATTAATGTGTACTAGCGAATACCATAAAAATTAGATCGTGTCGTAGGATCCTTCCCTTGGATGTCCCTCCTTTAGCAAACTACACGGCGAACGACCTACGTGATTCCAAAAAGTTAGCCTTAGCCATTGCAAAGGAAGGAAAGACTACAATAGAGTTATGTACGTAGGAAATGTGTTTACCTGTCGATTAATTGCCGGACAATTGTGAACTCGTGTGTGGCCCTCTTTAGGGAATCTAGGTATATTACCATGTTCCGTTTTAGTATAATTACAATTAGAATCCAGTGGAACCTACACAGGTATGTTGCCATGGTCATTAAACCTAAGTTCGTGTTGCTTATAAAGTACAAATCAACAAGTATAGCCACTAGTGCAGCACTTACTCTTGGTTGTAGGGCAAAAGTATGAATTTTTTTGTTGCAGTGAGCCAGCAATGACTCCGTCATGTAATCCTTGACGAATTTTGCATTCTCCATGATGGTTTGAATTCCGCACAAACTCCCACTATTATCTATGAAGATAATGCAGTTTGTGTTGCACAAGTACGGATGGGTTATGTGAAGAGTCAACTCACAAAGCATATAAACCCCAAGTTCTTCTATGCTCATGAATTGCAGAAGATGGACGAAATTAAAGTATTACATACTAAGTCATATGAAAATCTTGAAGATTTATTCACAAATTCACTTTCAGCGTCTAGCTTTGAAAGATGCATATGTGGAATTGGAATGATGAGACTTAGAGAAGTGCAGAATTCAGGGAGACAATCTTCACAAACTCATTATTAAAACTTGATCACAGAGATCGAGTACCCAAAGAATAATCCTGGAGATTAAATGAAATTGGATGGATTGTACTGTCTTTCCCCTTGACGAGTTTTTCTAAAGTTTCTCGGCTAAGGTTTTTAGTGAGGCAATTCGTGCGACACAGTAGAACGTGTTTCATGTAATCTTTCTCCAAATTTTTTCCACAGAGGTTTTATGGAGTTTTGATGAGACATGAACATGTCAGATGAGTGCCCAAGGGGGAGTGTTAGGAAACCTATGCCTGGGCCGGAAGCCTTGGCCCATAAGTGGGCTCCTCATCCCAAACCCTAGCAGGGACTGTAGAGTATATATAGGAGGGGATCTCCAACCATTGTATGTGCTTTTGAAAGAGAAATAAAGAGAAGTAAGACGTCCCTCCATATTTTTGTGTTCAATCTACTATTATGTACTTGTGTTCTTCTGTGCGATTCTATGCTTGTCTACGAGGTGATCGCTCGGACTGGACTCGTCAGCGACGGTTCCTCACACTACTACAAAATGGCTAATACTGGACACCTCATCATATACGGTTGACCAAAACTGTCTGTATTACATTCAATCACAGACGGTTTTGTATTAGAGACCGCCTCGTTATCGGGCCGAGCTAAAACCGCTCGGAAGAGGTAATATCATAGACGGTTCATGTTGATAACCGTCTGTGATACTTCACAGACGGTTCTTGTTAATAACCGTCTGTGATAATACTACATATCACAGACGGTTTTCAACAAGAACCGTCTGTGAAACATCACAGACGATTCTTAACAATAACCATCTGTGATATTACCACATATCACAGACGGTTTTTTGTTATAACCATCTATGATAATATCGCTACTGCTCCACGATGAGTTTCTTCATCGCCGATGCGTCTGTTCGTTGCCATCCGCTTCAGCTCCCCGATGCGTCTCTTCGTCGCATCGATCCGCTTCGGCTCCCCGATGCGTCTCTTTGTCTCACGCTCCGAATTTATTCCTTGTTTTATAAAAGATCATCCGCCATCCAAGATGATCATCCACATACATATTTATAAAAAAAAAACAGAAATGACTGCCTCTTCCTTGTCGCCGGCATTGATGGCCTTCCTGGGCGCACTGTACAAGCACCTCTTTAGGTGTACGTTGAACCGTGCTGCGGAAGAACACTGTTTGATCAACAGTGTCTTCACTCCTCTGCCGGCGGAGAATTTGCCGGAGTAGGTGACGGCCACCTTCCGCCGTCTTGACATCCTTCTCCGCCGTGTCTTCCGGGTGATCTCCCACTTTCGGCGAGTTTACCGCGTCATCGACGTAGTCCTCCAAAATGACGTTGCACGTCTCCAAGAGGCTTGCCGTCACTTGACTACGTGTCGAGGCGGCAGATGCATCGAGTCGACTGTGCCGAGACCCCTCAAGCAAGGGAAGAGAGCCTGTGGGCTCAATTCTTCTTGGTTCAACAGTCCGATGGTCTTCGAGAGACACTTGAACGTGCACGTCAGTGGGTGGACGCATTTCAGGCTTCATTCACTGATGATCAAGAACCGTCCGACGCCGACGCCGTCGCCTATGAAGTATTGAAGACGGAGATAGCAGCCTACCTCTGCCACTAGAAAAACTTTGTTTATTTATAGGTTTCTACATTTTTTTTAATCTTTTTGTAAGCGACTGGCCACGCTGTTTGGCCATATATATTTGAAAAATCCAAAATGAAAAAAAAGTTTGGAGGTGAAGTTACTATATATATATATAAATATCAGAGACGGTTTTGTGGAAAAACAAAATCTAGTTTGGAGGTGAAGTTACAATTAATATTAATTATATCAGAGACGGTTTAGTGGAACAAATTAATTAATTATATATATATATATATCCGATCTGTGATATATATATATATATGTATATATAGTTAAAGCAAATTTTCAGCAGTATTTAAATGACAAAATTGACATATAAACATGTAATTTCTTCATATCATGTAAGTGTATATACAAGATAAATATACTTGAGAAAAAACCATATCACGGATGGTTCCATAATGGAACCGTCTGTGTATGCCCCATATCACAGACGGTTCTATTATGGAACTGTCTGTGATAATTATCACTGACGGTTCGATAATAGAACCGTCTATGACAAGTCTCTTTATTAGTACGAGCCTGGCCGCTAGGGTTTGCGCTCGTCCTAACTCTCGTCACTCCTCAGCTCCGCTTAGGGTTTGCGCCGCCTAACTCAATCCTTGCCAGCGCATTTACTCCGTTCCTCCCCACCCCCGACGCCACCGCCGACCCGTCGCCGCCGCCGCCAAATCGTCGCCGTCGCCGCCGGTTGTGACACCACTGCGACCGCAGTAAACACTCGCACAATAGTAGTGTCTTCAGAGTGTCGTGGTCGTGCCACAACTACGGTGACGCCGCCACCTGCCACTCGGCTTGGCCTCGCAGACGCTCTCGCCGCCATGGCTTGGTTCTCTGCGCCGGCCTCCCACGCTCGGGCCCCGCCGGTCTTTGCTTTCCCCATCCTCCTCTATTCTCCTCTAGATCTGTTAGCTTAATGTCTTGTGTTGAGTTTGATTTTTATGCTTGAGCCTTAAGTTGTGTCCTGATGTTTGTGTGATTTATGCAAGGTGAAGGAGATGGATAAAGGTTGTGCTGGTGGTGGGGTCGCCACCGTGGTTGCGCTGTGGTTGCGCTGTACTGAGGTATCACCCTACCTAACTCCCTCTCTGTCTCTACCCGCTTGCTCTGTGATGAAAATGGCTAGTACTCTGTGTGGTGGCCGGGTTTGGACACCCTTGGTCTTGCTGTCTTGCTGTTGAACTGCTCAATGATGTTAATAGTCTTATGCTGAAATTGAATTGATAATTAGTTCATATTAATAGTCCCCTTGCTCTGTGATGTAATGATGTTAATAGTCTTATGCTGAAATTGAAGTGATAATTAGTTCATATTAATAGTCCTCTTGCTCTGTGATGTAATGATGTTAATAGTCTTATGCTGAAATTGAATTGATAATTAGTTCATATTAATAGTCCCTTGCTCGTGATGTAAACCGAGGGCTATTGGTGTATGTGCATTCTATGCATCTTGCTTAGTTCATGCTTGTGGGTTGGATGGGGCTTGATATGTTATGACTTATTGGGTTGTTGATATGTATGAGTCGTTGATATGTTATATTGTTATGACTTATGACTTATTCGTAGTGTCAAGTGTTGTCTCGCTATTGATAGTGGAAACTTGCTTGGTGAACCATGGGTCGTTGATATGTATGATTGATGATTTGCAAAAATAGATGTATAAAATGTGTGATATGTATGTTATGACTTATTTGTCGATTTGTCATTTTGTCAAGATGTCATCTGTTGCTTCTCGCCATTCATTTCACATTTATCTGTGTAATTGTGTTCATGCAGGTCAAGTTCTCCTATCTTGCGTCCTAGGTACGTCGTCCTACCATTCCATTCCTAATCTCTTCTCTATAAAGTCTCCAAGCAGTGGCTGCTTGTGCCTTTAAAACCGGCATTATATATATATATATATATATATATATATATATATATATATATATATATATATATATATATATATATATATATATATATATATATATTTGTTCAGTCACTCACCACTTTTGAAGTCGTCACAAGACATGAGGAAGAGGAGACAGCAACCAGGGGCAACCTCATTGAGCCCCTGCAAATTTAAGAAATACGGCTGCCTGGAAAGCGTCAGGACATCCAATTACTTGGTTGCTAATACAAGATGCCACTTCCCAGTCGGAGTACCCTGCGCGTTAAGAAAGTGACGTGGACGCGCAGGTACTCCAACTAGGAAGTGGCATCTTGTATTAGCAGCCAAATAATTGGATGTCCTAACGCTTCTGTGCAAACAGATTTCTTAAATTTGCAGGGGCTCAATGAGGTTGCCCCTGGTTGTTGTCTCCTCTTCCTCATGCTGCGTGGACGACCCCCTGAAAGTGGCTAAGGGACTAGGAACAATAGAAATATAATATATATATGATGCTGGTTTTAAAGGCACAAGCAATCACGCTGGAGACTTTATAGAGAAGAGTCATCACGCATAGCCACCACGAACCGCTCAGGATATATAGATATCACGTATGGTTGGTGGCTGAAACCGCTCAGGATATATTGTCATCACGCAGCGGTTTGTGGCTGAAACCGTCGTGATATATAGATATCACAGACGGTTTGTGGATGAAACCGCTCGCGTGATATATAGTCATCACTGAGCGGTTTGCCAGGTCAAACCGCTCATGATATATAGGCATCACGAGCATTTGTGTAGGTGAAACCGCTCGGTAGTATGCATCACAGACGGTTTGAAAACCGCCTATGATGACCTCATCCATCACTGACTCATAAACTCAGACGGCTCAAGAAACCGCCTCGATGACGCTTTTGAACCGTCTGTGAAGGCTTTTTCTGTAGTAGTGTCAACACCCACAGGGGCATCTCCATTGAGGTGAAGTGGGCTGTCCGCGTGTCCCTTCATCATGCACATAAGGCACGAGGGCATTTGTAGGAGAGAGGAGAAACCTCTCCGCACGCGCTCTCTCTCATTCAAGGATGGTATCTCTGCGCGAACCGAGGGGCGAAGGGACGAACAATAGAGCCCCTTTCGGATGATTTAGCCTGTTTTTGGTTCGTTTTCGACACAAATGGCACTCCGTCACTTGAAATTACAAAAGTAGCCCTCTTCGGTGCCGTAACAGGCTAGACAAGTGCCGTGTGGCACCTATGGCGCTTCTAGACCGCGTCAGGGTAGTCACACTGCGGAAACAAAAAATCAGCGGAGCAGCGTGGTAACAAACTTGTCGCGCTCCCGAAGAGCGGTAGAAGGACCTGCTGCTGTGCTGCAGTCCTAGAGCGGCGCGCTCCCCGTGCATGGCAGATTGCCTACCGCAATTGGTACGCTGTTCAATTGCACTCGTCCCAGTTTGCCGCAAACCCAATGTCTTGCCGCGGACTGCGACCGCTACATGTGCCACGTGGCTCATGCCAACCCTGTCGCGGTGCTAAATATGCATTTTCCGGCGTTCGGGGCTACTTTTGTAATAACAGATCAAAATCATGATACATATACGTAGACGAGGGTCTCCATGGCTGTGGGACATACACGAGCCACGACCCCTAATGATCTGGCAACTATGACTCGGATCGCGTCGGATCAGCACACGTGGGCTCGAATTCAGCCGGATTAGGCTGGTAGTGGCGACATATGTGAGGACGACCATATGCAGATGGGTTGGGTTAGGCCAACCCAATGGCCCATCCTAGTTTATTTGCTTTAGCATTGCTAATGCAAGGTCCATGTATATAAAATAACCACCAATTAGGTGGAACTAGCAGGGTGGTCCGCGTATTTGCGTGACAAAATTTGTTTTGAAGTTTATATAAATACTTGATAATATATTTATATATCTTGTAGGCTATTTATACTTTTAAGATATCCAAAATATTAGAAATAACAATAGAGGCTTGAAGGAAATTACAACACGAGGAACATAATTGAAGTATGTGCTTTGATGTAAGAAAATCGTTGAGCATAATAAGTTGTTGGGGTTCTTAGAAACTAACCACTCTCTATCATGCATAGATCATGTAGCTGCAAGCCCCTATTCTTACTCTGTTAGTTTTTTTTTCTCCAAATTGTATGCATGCACATATACATCTATTTAATATCAAGCAATACATTGATTAAGTATGCAGAAAATTATCTTATTAGTTTACATATGTATACACTGATGCACCATAGACATACACCGATGCACTGTGGGCAACCTATCTTGAGCTTATCTTCCCTCACATGCTGGCTGCCTCACCAAACCGTGTGGCTTCTATCTCTTCTCGCTATCACAACTTTTTTGCTTCAACCTCCAACAGTAAGCCCAAATCTTGATCGATCCCTCTTAGCTGCTACCGCTTCCAATGCAATATTTTACCATATAGTTATTTTCCACTTCTCCTCAATTATTGCTTAATGCTAATTATTGTGACATCAACATGCATACACATGCAACCGTCGTCGATCCTAGCTGGGGACATGTGTCACGCTTTCTTCGATGACTCCAAGCATATTCCCTACGACTGCACCATCTTTACTCCAAACTTTTTGCTCCTCTGTCTCTGTACGTCCACACTTCTATTCATATGGATGTATGCATGTACATACGCATGCATGATGTTATACATGCTTGACGTCCTCTTCTCTCGTGTCGGCCGCTCCTCTTTTTTGATGTTGGCCAACTCAACATTGTGGCTTCATCACTAACCGCGGCGACTTCCCATCTTCACTAATGTTAGTATATTTGCTTTAGTCGTTGTCTAACGATATGGAGAATCTGTAACATCCCAATTTTCTGAGTCTTAAAAATCTTTTGTTTAGTTAGTAGTTGAAAATTCACCTTTGAGTTTTATTTGGAATTAATTAAAGCTTAAGCATGGACTTTTAGTATTAAAACAATTTAATATGATTAAAGTCAACATCAACAATTGTCAAAACTATTTTATTTGGCTTCTATGTGTTTGGATATATTTTCTAGAATTTTCTAGAATTTTTTCAAGTTCATTTGCTATTTGAATTCTTAGTATTTTCTAAATTAGAAAAACTATTTGAAATCTCAGTTAAAGCTTTGGGCCGAAACCCATTGTAACATCCCAAAATTCGCTTTTTTAAAATTTATTTCAAAATAATCAATTTAGAGATTTGGATTTTAATTTGGAGTTCTATTTCAAAGAGCCTTTTAGATGTTTTAAAAATAAAATAAATTATTTACAAAATTAATTACCATTTGTAAGGTGGAAATATTTTATCTAAGTTCAAAATAATTATAGGAATTTTTTGAATTTTTTAGATTTTTGAGCTCTATTTGCTATCTTCTAAAAATATACTCAAAATTTTTTAGCTCTATTTGCTCTAGAGTATTTGATTTGTTGTTTTATCTTAATTTAGAAAATTTAAAAAAATAAAAAAATGTTCTTCCCAATCGGTCTCCCCTATTTCAAAGAGCCTTTTTGATGTTTTAAAATAAAATAAATTATTTACAAAATTAATTACCATTTGTAAGGTGGAAATATTTTATCTAAGTTCAAAATTGTGAATTTTTTAGATTTTTTGAAATCTATTTGCTATCTTCTAAAAATATACTCAAAAAATTTTGAGCTCTATTTGCTCTAGAGTATTTGATTTGTTGTTTTATCTTAATTTCGAAAATTTAAAAAAATAAAAAAATGTTCTTCCCAATCGGTCTGCCCTAGTCCCGCGCGTTCACCCTTCCAGATTATGCTCCAAGGGGCTGCACGCTTAACCCCAAAGCCTTTGCTACATGCACAGCCAGCAAGCCCTTTTGCTTCATTTGACTAAAGTACTCCCTCCCATTTATTTAAACCATGTTTTCTTCTCTCTCCCATTCATCTTCTTCCTCCCAGCTTCCTTTCCCGTTGTTCTATTTTTCTCTAACCGGGAGTCTTTGGCCATCTAGCTTTCCATGGCGCCTCCCTCACCTCACCCCACCACCACCACAGCCAGTAGCCACTGCCCCACTCCACTCCAGGCCACCCTCCTTTCCCTCTCCTTTTCCCTACACTACACCATGGCATAGTATTAAGGGCAATAATCACGAAAAAATTGGATTAGTGGCAAAACATGTGCCGGCAATATTCAAGAGATTTAGGGTCCTGTTATCTGCCGGAAATAATTATTATCTAGAGCAATTTATCTGCCGGCAATATTTTTATATTAGCTACAGTGTAACTGCCCTAGAAAAAGTCATCTAAGTCAGGGTATCTGCCGGGAATAATAGCGGTGCTTTGGGCGGCAACCGAAAAATATTTGGAGTAAGGCGCAACCCAAATTCCCGAATTCCTTCCCGGTCGCCTCTTCTCCCAGCGCTCGTCCTTTCCCTAATCCCCGTGCCCTCCCCGTCCTTCTCCCTCTCCTTGCCCCCCGGCCTGGCCGGCCTGACCTTCCCTCCTCCTCACCAGTCTTGCCCTCCTCCTTCTCCTCCTCAGACGTCTGGCTCCTTCCCCTCCCCCCACCCACCACCGCCTCCCTTCCCTTCCTCCCAAATCCCTAACCTCACCATGGCCGCCTCCTTCCCTCCCTCGCCGGCCGCCATCTCCCTTCCTCCTCAGGCGTCCCAACTCCCAAATCCAGTTCTACACTCACAAGACCTCCCAAATCCCAGATCCATCCCTCCTGGCTCCTCCCCTTCCCTCCCTCCTTCCTCGCCCCCTGCACCTCCGCCCTCCCTCCTCCTCGCAGCCCGCCTTGCCTCCCCCTCACCTCCTCCTCATCTCTACCCCGGCACCACCAAGCCTCCTCCCCGCGCGTCCCTCCTTCACTCGCTCACGCCGCCGATGATGAAGACGAAGACCCCACGGCCAAGCGCTCCAAGAAGTCTTGCGCGCCTCGCATGATTTACGGCGGCGAAGGAGGAGGGGAGCTCGCCTTCCGGGAAGCTCTCGCTCTAGCGCGCAAGGCTCCCCCTCGCTTGGCCTCGCCGTTCGGCCTTCCCACGTCCCCCACCATCAGTTCGCTCCGCTTCTCCTCTCGGTTTCGCTAGGAGTCTTTGCTAGGCGGGGTGCGTGTTTCCCTAGAGATTTATGTGTGAATCTGCTGCGACGCAGGAGGTTTCGTTGATCCCGCCTGCGACAAGAGCCTCATCTTCGAGCCGCCGACCTCAAGGGCGAGGTGGAGGACGGTGGCGGCGCTCTGGTTCTCAAGGCGACATCACCAAATGAAAGGATGCGGGGATAATATGGTAATACTAGCACTATCTTGACTTCAATGTATAGTTGGCCATATAAATCTCGCTTTTGTGCTAGTAGTTCTCTGTGCGGCATTTGGTCCTTTTTTGCTTGCTGTGCATTGGATGGATATGGTTGTTAACTTCCTGATTGAACTAGATATAAACGAAAGAGGCCTATTGGTAACTTATTTCTTTCTTGTCGGCTAGGTGGTCGAGCATTCTCGGGACACTTGAACTAACTGGTCTCACAGTCGGAGAAGCACTGCAGTGGTTGAACTGCAATTGGCCACCGGTAAGCTCCCTGCTCTTTGCCTTCAATCGATATCCAGTTAATTAGTTTTTGCCTCTGCTTCCGTGGATACGATGACATAAGTTGTACAAGTGGTCATACTTTAGACTGGCACGGGTGCACATTGTAGAGAAGAAAGTAAACTTTTCAGTAGAGATCGGCATCCTTGAGAACAAACAACATTGGATTTTCATTGGTTAAACATTATGAATTAGTGGATGGTTGCATTGGTCGAATTGAGTGGTTGAACCGTTCTCACATGGTTACTGCCCTTTGCACATGTTAACTTGCATATCCTTATTTTCGCAATAAAAGAGTTGTGAAGATTACTTAGTTTGGGAAAAAGTGATTATCAAGGAAATATTATGATTTATGAAATGCTATCAAACTGTGTATCTTGATAAAGTAATTTTTGTATTTCAGTTCCTTGATATACCTTATGATGGACACTTTGCACAGAGTGGGTGATAAGTCGAATAAAATGCATTATATGATCTCATGTTTGATTTTTGGTGTTTCTGTAGGCCGTTTCAAAAGGGAGACAAGGCAGAGAAGCACGGAACATTGTTCGAGTGGGTACACCCATCCCTTGATGAATATGGTTACGTGGCAACCTTGCGAAATTTTGGTTCTTCAAAGTTCAAATTGAGTGTTGGATTACCTTTTGCAGCTTTACTTGGCAAACATACGTCTCGAAGAATGCAAAGAACCGATGTAGTTATCACCGGATATGAGTATTTGTTGATAAAGTAAGCCCAGTAGATCACTATCACTGATCACATACTTCCTCTAATTAATGGATATATATTTTAAAACAAATCACTTCTATTAATTTTTGTACTTCTCAAGGAGAAAAGCTTACTCAGATTTGGCATCACAGCAAGTACCGTTAGTGCCATTTGTTGTTCTTGGTATGACTTGATTATTATTTAATAATGTGTTGAGAGAACTATGGATTATTTTCGACAATCTTTCATTGCACAAATTTGAATATATCGTTTGCAATGAGGCTCATCAATCTTGAGCCATGACATCATTTTACTTGGTAACAATTTTGCTTGCAAATAATGCTCTTTTTTTACCTGTCCTTTGTCACCGCGGCCTTCCAATATGGAACGGATACCTGTTGTGCTCAGATAGTTATTTTAGTTTTCTATCTAGGCTAGGCATGTTGATTGCTATTGTACTAATATTGGCGTAACCGTAATATCTCAACTACCGTAATATCTCAAAGATATCGGGGTCATTGATTTATACACATAGTTTATGCCATCTCGCTTCCAAACTTACTATCAACTTGGGAACTAACATTAGCTTCTCAAGTTAAAACACACTCTCATGTGAGATTGCCGACTTAATGCAATGACTTGCATCTTTGATAAGTGTGCACCCAAAATTATGAAATTAATGTACCTTTGATGCACAAGTACAACTTGATCTTTTTATATCCGACTATCTCCTCGAATCTGCACCTCGACTTAATATTGGTGAACTTTTGCATTAATGACTCGAGAGAAGAGGTAGCGGTTCCACAACAGATAATAGATTTATTAAGTGAGTTCAATCAATTAAACAAATATTTTGAATGTGGATACCACCTAATTGTCATTCCTTCAATACAAAGAAAGAAATAACAAAGAAGACCGTGGTCGGTCATCATTTTCTTCCGTGATATACTTGAGGTGGTTACAAGGGACATAATGGACAAGCAACTCAAGGGTGAGAGACCTAATTATCACTCTTCGTCTGTAGACCATAGTGCCAAAGGCAATGACAGGTGCGAAGACATGCTTCATCTGCTTAATTTGCATCTCTCTTTAGGAAAATTGCCCTAGTCATGTAATCACGATCTTGTATTTGCGGGAATGGAGGTACTAAAGCGTGAATGGAGGTACTAAACTAATATCTCATGATTTAGACCGCATATGCATGCATGTAATGTGGTTATCTAATGCTTTTCCAACACGTAATCGATTGAGGGACAAGGGCCATGGTATAGCTGCTTGCTAGAATGGATGCTAAGTTAAATGCAATTGGATGGATTCTTTGAATGATGGGTGGTGTTTGGTAAGATTCTTTATGGTATATACATTGGCAGATTGTTAAGTCAGCTGGCTTTTGAAATGGCATATATGATTATTGCCTTGTAATCATAAGAAAAAAAATATGTTACTTATTCCATTGCATCTATTAGCCATTTTACCATGCATATGTTCTTGGAATGATTTGTTTCTATGCAACTACACTTCACTTTTATCTTTATTATTTCGCTAATTAAGTTTCCATTTGTAGGAAAATGCTCTAACGGAGTTAAAGAAAGAACTTCAAGAAAGACCTATGACAAAACTAGTAGATGATCCCAAGAGAAAGACCTACGCTAAATTTTACTTTTTGTAGCATTAGTTTGTTAGCATAGGAGATATTTATGTAGTCTTGCAACTTGTCACATGCTTGCTCAATTGCTCCAGCTTCCACTCTGCTTAATCCAACATAGAGATTTGAAATGACAACCTTCCCAGACCTAAAAGCCAACTCTGCCGCCATATTAATCAATACTGGAGAACAAATCATTCTTCGTTATTGATTAGTTTTGAACTAACACTTAGGAGCTTATGAGTTTAGTAATCATATCATTTAATGTTTTGTCTAACCAAAACGCAATGCCTTTATTCTATTTGGCAGTGGTGGGAGAAATGTGATTGGACTGGATATAAGGAGATGTCGTCGAAGAAGAACTACTACAAGGATAAGATGATGCGGTGGAAGTAAGTGCCTAGCAAGACTAGTATTATCATAGAAGGGGCTCGAGAATTTACATGTGCGAAGGATAGAATAGTATTGTCGACTTTTTTGTATGGATATTTTTTATATGCCAAGGAGATCGTGGCTATATTAGAATGCTCAGAATTCTGAAATTGCATGTGTATGGTGTACTGCACATGTACTGTTATGCTTATCAGAGATATCATATTTCGGGTTTATGTATTTTGCATCATCTGAATTTCATTTGTGTTGCGCCTATATTTGATTGTTGATGTGATATTTTCTAAGTGGTAAGATCGAGAAAATTGTATGTTTTCTAAATTCTGGTTGAATGGTGCAAACTATTGAGAAAATATCTTGGCGGCGTAATTAAATTATATTGGTATTTTACATGTATATAGGTGTCTATTACAAGGGACAATAGACAATCTAGGCGATTAATCGCCGAATAAGTCTAATCGCCGGGAAAACCAACTTATCTAGGGCACTTAATTGCCGCAAAACATAAAATCAAGGGCATGTTAATCGCCGCAAAACATAAAATCGAGGGCATGTTAATCGCCAGGCAAAACATACAATCGAGGGCATGTTAATCGCCGCAATACATATAATCGCCGAAAACTCCAATCTAGAAAAATCTAATCGCCGGAAACTCTAATCGCCAGGAAAACCGATTTATCTAGGGCACTTTAATCGCTGGGAATACACATATCTGTGGAAATGTCTTTCCGTGAAGACTTTATCGGCAGGCAATAAGTGCCGAATACACATTCTTGGCAGATAAATTGCCGGGAAAAGCCGTTTTTCCTGGCAGTTACATTGCCCTTAATACTATGCCATGGTGTAGTGCTAGCGCCTGTGCAAGTCTCAACCGAAGCTTCATCACCATTAATGGCTGTCGAATTCTCTTCTCTCATTCCTCTCCATTCAAAGCTTTAATTTCGATTTCAATTGATGAGAAACGGCTGCAATAACCTTCCCCATGATGCCTTTCTTCAATTCGCAGCCCATCAAGTCCACTCATTCTTTCTTCGCCTAAAACCAAACCGACGCGTTTTTGTCATCCCGGCGATGCAGCTCCTAGTTGCAGCTATATAAGGGCATGCTATCTCCTCATAAACTCCTTTGCACCCTCTCCAAGTCTTTGAATCACCAGTGTCACCTCCATCCTTATTTTCCACCATTGCCGTTGCTGTTTGGTATGGCCGGCTCTTCTTTGCCGACGCTTTGGTTCCAGCTTTAACTTAGGTCGATGCTTTCCTTCTGCTTTCATTAATTTGCTTGCCATTCGCATGTCAGGTTCCATTTGGTGATGTTTCATTCGGATGCTTGATCTTTCATTCTACCGCAGCTAGCTAATGCTTTCGTTGTTCGTAGCTTGGAGAAAGATAAATAGTACTGGCTGCTAGTAGTTTCATGCATGCTACTTTGTACCTGTCCATTTAATTCTTTTCAAAAATTCGTTCTCTCACATGCAAGCTCCAAATCCGTTGATTATTTCTCCTAAATTCATTCTCTACTTCCAGTATTTATTTTGTAATTTTTGGATTTTATTTTATTTTTAATTATTTATTTGGTCCGTTGCGCGTGTGTAAAATCCGACGTCGCCGACGCAAGTTTGGATCAACCAGACGCGGCAACAACAACCTACGTTGAAGGCGAGTCTCCTTTGACCATTTTGTACCTATAATTTTTAAAACATGTTTTCTGTTTTTAAAGTATTATGCATTGCTATTTACATAAAATGATGAATTTAAATTGCAGGTTGTTAGTTAAACCTAAAAGTTGTTAATGTCTTCCTTTGATATTGCTATCATAATCTATTGTCACCCTAACATAGCTAAGCTAATCCACGATGTTGATTACAACATTGTAGAATAGTTTAACGCGGTAGAATTGCTTTGACATGCTTATTGGTCTGGATCACCCATTGGGAGAAAACTCTTATTAATTTTTATGCAAATCCTTTTTAAAATGTATGACATTATGTAATGTCAGTATTTGAAAAATAAAAATAAAATGCTGAAAACTTGTTTTAGACTTGGGCGGGTGGTAAGATCAGGCGGGTGCAGCTAGAGCATGAGAATTTGGAATGTGATAAGTTCCGCCCAGGTCATACTAAGGACCGACGCTTGTGACTATCCAAACCGAGCACAACCGTACAACCACATGTCCAAAATGGGAATAGACCTGGCCAACTAATTTACTATGTTCTAGCATTACGCCCGCAGGCTGTAGATAGTAGGTGTTACCTGGTTAGTGCAGACAATGGTAATTGACGTCCATGTCTGTCGGGGCTTGCACCGGGCATTGGTAATAGACGTCCAAGTCCGGGTAGGTTATCCCCCACAACGGTGAGCTCCAGGTCAATGGTAAATGACATCCATGACTTGGGGTTAAGCTCATTGGATGGGCTAATGTTAGGATAAAGTATTGTAAAGGCCTTGTGATAATCGCTTAGTCGCACGCCCAAGGAAGCGTGTCATGGCCGACAGTATAAGCTGATTATCTCATATGGGTCAAGCTGTACAAACTCTGTAGAGTGTTAAAAAACTATTCGAATAGCCGTGCCCACGGTCAAGGGCGAGCAAGGTGCATTTTCACATGGTAGATTTTGGTTTTGATTTCAAAAGAGTAAATTTTGGGAACCGGGAGCAGTTGGGACTCTCGGGTAGTTTTTGGCAGCTAGAGCCCTATCCTTTAAACCCTGGTGGATAGAGCCTTGATGCTAGTGGTTGGTAGCTAGAACCTCCACTAGTGATACAATTTATTTATTTATTGAAACTACTTCTTGTCAAATGTGCTTTATGAAAACTGTTTAAACATAAAATACTGCTTTGTGCAAATGAACCATATATGCCCAATTGTTAAAGCTACGGATATGCATCTTTCCCAAGACTCGTGGGGTACTTTATGTACTCACATGCTACACTCATAATTAAATCTCAGAAGCCTTCAATGACACGGAGGAGGACTACGACTACTTCGCATCTGGTTTTGATGAAGGACACCCAGAGTACTAGGTTGCACTTCCCAGTCGAATGCTGGTGGGCAATTTGATGGGCCACCACCCGGAGTTTAATTTTTGATGTTTTCGCTGTTGTAAGACTCAAGGTCTTTTGACCTCTTTTGTAATAGTGGCCATAAGGCCGGTATTCAGTTGTTTATTAATGTTATTCGTAATTCAAACTTGTTATCAACAATGTTTCTACTGTGTGCACTAGCTACTAATCATGGGACTAGTGCATAAAAATATAGAGGGTTCGAATACAGAAATCCGGTCCCGACACCCATTTCCTTTCTCCCTTAGGATAATCCTGTACAGCCCAGTTCGCCACGTGCGCCCTGCCTCCGACTAACATGCGAGCCCTGCATGTCAGCCCCTTTCCTCTCTTCACACGCGCAGACGCACCCGACACCTGGCCCCACTTGTCAGCCACGTCCGCGTCGTTCGTCACGCGAGCGCGTCTGAGCCTCAACCACTGATGCGTGGGCCCCACCGAATCTGTTGAGGATTTGTTCCGCTGCCATGTGATCCTCTCTCGACGTGCGCGCCTCGGACTCTCTGAGCCGGCCGCGTATAAAAGGGGAGGGAGCCCTTGGCGTCCGCACCTCAACCCTAGCCGCCTCAGTGTTAGAGACGAACCCTAGCTGCCGTAGGAGCTCGAGGAAGCAACTGCACCACCGCCAACTCCGACGAGCAATATAGTCGCCGTCAGCGCCACCGGAGCCTCGTGGTCTGCAACGTCGGCATCGTAAGAGCAAGGGCTGCCTCGTGCTCACCTTAGTTCCGCCGGAGCTTCACCGGAGAGCAAATCTCGACGAGCCCGTGTCTCCTCTGTCGCACAAACCTCGCCGCCGGTCGCCTCAATCACCCTCTTGCACCCGTAAGCACACCCGTGAGTTCGCCTTGGCAACCTCTGCACGTTAGTACCACCCACCGCCGACGAGACGCCGCTGAACGTCGTCGACCCTCAGAACCTGAGCCTCGCTGTCGTCTTGTCGACGTGGCGTCCACATCAGCTAGCCACCTCAGGGCATGTGCATATGTGTTGCGTGCGTGTTGGCCTTGTCAGTGCGTGTGTGGACGATCCACCCAATCCAAGATCCAAAGGCTCGGTAGGCTTAGTCCACCATGAGCCGTGTCACTACCATGTGGGTCCCACATGTCAGGTTTCCTCTTATTTCTTTTTATTTTGAAAATTCCAGGGCAGACGTCATGGTGGCGTCATAATCCTATTTTCCAGTAGGAAAATAAATCCCAAAAATCCAATAATTCCAATTTAGGTTATTTCTTTAGATTTAAACTTTCAAAGGCCATATCTTCTTCATCCGAACTCCGATTGAGCCCATTCAAATTTCTAAATTCATCTAAATTTGAGATCTATTTATATAAAAATTTTATATAATTTTTGGAGTTTTTTTTCTCTGTTATTTATTTGCTTCGTTTGCGAGTAGACGTTGATTCTGCAGGGGATTTTGAAGAAGGAGTGCACCAAGATCAAGATCAGTACCTAGATCTATTCCAAGGAAAGTTATACCTTTGATCACATTGAACCCAGTTTTCAAAAGCTACTTTGATTCAAGTTACTGCATTCTACTTTAAGTATTTATTTAAATGCATTTGTGTGTAGTTTTTAATCCTAATTGTTATGTCCACCTTGTTTATTGTTATGTCATAATCTTTTGTAGCACTAACGTGGGTTGGTTAGATACTAGTAGAGTGCTTAGCTATGCCACAAGTCATCATTTCATGTGAGTTGCAATTATGAATTTGACTAAGTGATTATGGAACCGTGTGATAAAACTGTGTACTGTGTGTCATTACTCGTTGGTGGTATGTGTTGCACTTAATCAACAGGGTGGTAAAAGATTTAGACTGAGGCAAGTGGTGGATACTGTGTGAATTGGTGGAGCTGTGTGAATGGGAATGATAATCTTTATGGCATAGTTAGAAATTGGAAGTCTTGCTTTGGTTAATTAAGTACCTAACTTTATGCGCCATTGAACTGAGCCTTACTGTACGACCACATGCCTGGTATGGGACGGGACTAACTTAGTAAGTTACGGAATCTCGACATTGATTACTCAGGTTGTAGGTTAGGAGCTCAGGGATGGGTGGAGGTGTGAACTACCAGGTAGTCGAATTGCGGGACGGTTCGCCGCTTCCCTGTCCAACGGTGTGTGTTATGTCAAAGCACTGTGTTTGGGTTGTTATGACGGTAAAGAACACTGGGAGTGTCAATTGTTGAGATGAAGTTTCCAAATTTTTTTTGTTATGATTGGTGCTTGCTACACTGGTTATATCGTGTGGGTAAAGTGTACAACCTCTGCAGAGTATTAATCAATCTATTCGAATAGTCGCGTCCGTAGTCATGGACATGCTCGGGGATTTCACACGAGGGGTAGTGTTCATAAAACATTTGGGAAGGGAGCTATGCGATCTAAGTCATATGGCTGTGTAAATAACTTGTTTAGACTTTGTGTTTTTTGTGAAAATAATTGATAAAATTAATATTGTTTATTTGTTTTACATTATGTTTTAATCTATTATTCATATTCAATTGCAAATATTGCATTTCTACAAAAGAACCACATAAGCCATTCCTTTTGAATAAGCCATCATGTATACATTGCATTCTGTGGTATGATTTGCGAGTACGGTTGTGTACTCATGCTTACTATAATCAATCAACAGAAGTGGAGGAGTCTTCGCCTGCCTTTGAGGAAGAGTTCTACGAAGGTGCTGATCGTTAGGTGTTGATCCTAGTCGGTTGCCTATAGCGAATTGATGGGATTCCGTTGAAGTCATTTGTTCCGCTGCTGCTTACTTCATTATTGCCAACCCTGCGAGGCTTAATAAATGTAAACTCGACCGTAAGGTCAAAATGGTTATTTTTTATTCAAATTACTCGTTTATGCTTGTATTCGTCTTGTGTGGATCGATATTCATCTATGTTGACACTATGTGCACTAGCATGATTCTGGACTAGTGCATTATACAAAGATGGTCCAGAATTGTAATTTTTGGGTCCTGATAGAATCCTTTCGCCATCGCCGACGACGACGTGTCCCTCACTAGTGATGGCACGCTCCTAGCTATCCGATGACCTCATATTGTCCATAGCTCATCTTCAATGCAAAGCTCCATCTCCTCTCTACTAGGGCTTCCCCGTCATCAAGCTTCTTTGGCCACTAACTTCTTCAACAACACCGATGCTCACCACTTGTCATCACGGCCCTTGGCTCCTTCAACACTGGACTTTCTCTTCAATGATTGCAGTGAGCAGCACGACATCGTCCTCATCTTTGTCGCCGCCGCCTCGGCTCTTCGCTTCCTTGTGGGTCAATGTCTTCTTGTAGGGCAGATCGATGCCATTGCACTCTTTCATGGTTTCCTCTGACACCATTCGTGTTATCCTCGTTATAACCTGTATTTTTTAATAAAAAATCTAGTTATTTTTTTATTTTTATTCCATAGGAAATAACAATAGAAAATACGTGATCTTGAGAGTGAACGTGGTGGCTTCTTTTGTGTCTCCTCTGACACCATTTGTGCCATCCTTGTTATAACTTTTATTTTTATTCAACATTTCAGTTATTTTTATTGGAGTTCATATACAAATAAAAGCTAAATTTATTCTGAATTTTAGTTATTTAGGGATTTGACTTTAGAATTTGTATGGAAATCAAATGGCAAATTTTCTTTTATTTGTTATTCTGAATTTTAGTTCTTTTTTCTTGGAATTCGTATTCGAATCCAATTTCTATTTTTTCTTTAAGTTTTGTTTTGAATTATAGTTATTTTGGGACATTACTTTGGAATTCGTATTGAAATCAAATAGCTTATTTTATTGTATTTTTATTCTGAATTTTAGTTAGTTTTTGGTTGGATTCCGTATACAAATCTAATTGTCAATTGTTGTTTAATTTTTATTCCGATTTATAATTATTGGGATTTGTATCGAAATCGATTGCTATTTTTTCCCAAATTTTAGTTTTTTGTTGGATTTTGTATGCAAATCTAATTTCCAATTTTTATTTATTTATATTCAAAATTATAATTATTTAGGGAATTGCTAAACAACATGTACTCCCTCTGTTCTTTTTTACTTGACTTCCTAGAATCTGTGTGGTCAAACTTGAGAAAGTTTGAGCACCAATAGATTCAAAACTATCTAGATTGACTATATAAAAATTATATCATTAGATTTGTCGTTAAAAATGCTATCATAATATTATAGTTTTATTACTACATCTTAATGTAGAGTTATAAAAAGTAACGGTCAAAGCCGCATCTCAAAGATCACAAAAAGTCAAAAACGTCAAGTAAAAAAGAACGGAGGGAGTACCTGATTTGTTTCAACTAGATGAGGATGAGGAGCTTCTCTCTGTCTTTTTTTCTTCTTCTCGTAAGTCCCAAGAGAGACGGCTTTTTTTTCACGTGGCCGAAATTTTCGTTTGGTTGTGAGGAGAAGCAGTCTTCTGCTAGGTTGTGATAGATTTGGATTAGGAGTACAATTGTATTATCTATCTAAATATATTAGATCTACATCGTTATAATCTGGATCTA
Organism: Phyllostachys edulis; assembly: GCA_036346405.1. Taxonomy (NCBI): domain Eukaryota; kingdom Viridiplantae; phylum Streptophyta; class Magnoliopsida; order Poales; family Poaceae; genus Phyllostachys; species Phyllostachys edulis. Next base: position 202,034 of record JAYEVD010000213.1, on the reverse strand, counting down.
CTATATATGATCAACAGTGTAGATCTTTCTAGTTTTTTATCAATTAATGTGAGAATTTCTAACCTTTGAGAACGAACGTGGTGACTTCTTCCGACTCTGCTTTAATAAGATAATAGATAGGTCAATGGGTCGGCCCACTTGCATCCCTGGTCCATGGTGAGGGAAAGAGAGGAGTAGGTGGCATAAACGAGCTGGCACTCTTTTGATCCAACCAGGGGCGGATCTAGTATAGGGACATGGGTGTACAGATGTACACCCATTATTTTTGGAAAAAAAATCCAGTATTTATTAAGTATATTAGGTATATATACAAGTAAATACATGAAATAACTATTTGAACTGTAGAGAGCTCCTTCGATCGTGTTTTCTCCCCCGTGCACCAGCCACTCGCCAAATGCCCCACCTGGTTGCTTGCAGCCCATCAGGGCCACTACGGCCCACCACCGAAGCTGCTTAGCGCCTCCAGTTAATGACGTAAACTGTAACCGATGGATGGTTCTTTCTTTGGGGAAAAGAAAGAAAACTCACTTTTGCAGCTGTTCTTTGTAAGAGAGCTGCTACACCTAGAAAGTTTGTTTGTAGGATCTGCGTACAAGAATGGGAACTAAGGTCGACCGATGGACCCAATCCTTCAGTTTAATTTCCTGACCATTGGAAGCGACCGAGTCTAATCCTTATGTATTCAAACAAGCTTTTACGGGGCATGCGTGCGAGTAATTGTCCTTTGGTTTCATATGCACAAATGTTTTTTGTGTATGTGAATGTAAGCCCGGTTTATGTTGGGGAAGATAGGAGTTTCCGCAGAGAACATCCTTTGAACATAAATCCAAGGTCAAGAATGTCGACACACGCAGATGTTTATGCAAAAGAACAATAAAGTCTGAGTTCTTGTATCAGCATATGTTGTCTTCTAGTCCGAGGATTTGTACTGCTTGAGCTTAATTTTTAGTGGTTTTTTGGTTGTAAGGCTTCACGCTACTTTTAACCTCTCTTGGTCATTTTGGTACTATCAATTCTGTAATAAAGAGGGTTGTGTGCGTTACTGATGCAGAAGTCGGGAGAGTTTTTCTCTTTCATTATCTAAAAAAAAATGTCATCTTAATGTTCTTTAAAAAAATTGAAGTCTTAATCGAGAAATGAAATAAAACTTGTCAAACGGTTGACGTAAGTAGACTTAAGGATGATGACATCATATCTCGCTTCCAAGCCATGAAGGAACGTCGAGGAGTTAGATTGTAATTTTCTTAATTATTTTGTAATTTCTTTAATTATTTGACATGTTATCTCTAGTAAAAACAATTTGAACATTGTTATTTTTTATGTTATGATTATGAACATTTATGTTTTACATTGTTTATAACTTCGAACACCTATTTTGAAAATCTTGGATCCGCCGCTAGATCCAACTTGGCAAAACCGCTTAGTAAAATAGGGTTAAAGGGTTGAGTACATCGGTATTATGAGATCATGGGCCCAAAGAAACCATTTTAAAGTTGAGGGTTAGATATTCGTGATACTTTAGAGTTTAGAGAATAAAGCGAACCTTTTCAAAAAAGAAAAAGGAAAAAAATGAATCAAATGGTATAGGATAGCATAATGACTTGCTCTGGTATATTTAATTTTTATTGACAAATAGGAGAACGTATGCCGCAGTTTGTTGTTTACTGTGGCAAATTTGCTTGGACAAAGTATACTGCTATTTGTCCTTTATCGTTGAAAGTTTTACCGGACAAAGTATACTGCAATTTATGTAAGAATTGTTTTCTCGTGAGGTCAAGAGTTCCAGGATTGACTCTTGCAAGTTTGCACATATTTAGTTCTCTCTAGTTTGCCATTCTAGCGGCACATTTTAACAAAGAAGGCACAATAAAATGCTATGTGAAATGATGCAAATAAATCGCCTCTGCTGCATAAATAAATCGTCTCTGCATGCCTCTTTTTTTTGTTGCAGCTGTACGAACTTTCTTTATGATTTAATCTATTTTAAAAAAATATATTAAAAAAAATCTCTCCTTAACTTTATTTTCAGTTCTGACTCCCTTTGGCCAGCAAAAACATGTTGTCATGCTACGGACCTCGGCGTAGCAAATGAATACTGTCACGCCGCTCCTCTTGGCTTGACAGGACTTTAGCCTAAAACTGGACGTGTGCCGGCTCAGAGGGCTATCGTAACAGCTTTAGTCACGCTATGGTATGTAGTGTGACAGAGTGTTTTTGTCACGTCACGCGTTGTGGCGTGACCATAGAGGTCAAAATTAGAAATAAAGTTAGAGAGATGTTATCTTTAAAATGTTATTTAAAAATGGATTAAAACATAAAAAAGTTCCGGTTGTACTCATACTTTGACTGTTTCTCGAGAAGTCAGTCTCAGATTCAACTGTCAACAATGGTGGACATGACTTTTTCGCTATTGACTTTGTCAACAGTGGTGGACGCGTGCCATGCTGCCGCACATATCTCTCCGTCAGGCGGCAGCCTGCTGCAACGCCAAAACCAACACAGAAACTTAGCAACGCAGCCATGAGCTCCGCCACGGCAATACCAATTAGCATGTCGCTCCTGCTGATGTGCATGTGCCTGGGAGCTCTGCCGCGAGCGTCCGGAGCTTCTGTAGTTGCCGGAGGGATCATGCATCTACCTTCCAGCGACTCACTAGCTCACTGCCGCACCAGCTGCGGGGACGCCAAATTCCTCTACCCCTTCGGGATAGCCCCTGGCTGCTTCCGGCAAGGCTTCGAGCTTACCTGCGACAACACCACTCAGCCTCCAAGACTCTTCTGGGGCAATAGTACTACTCAGATCCTTGGCACGGATGGGACAGATCACTACTTTGCTTATGCCTCCATTGGCTTCAACATCACCATGGCACCAGGTACGAATACCTACAACACGTCCTGGGAGCCCCCTGCTAAGGGTTTTACCATCGATTCTGACAAACCAGTTCTACGTTGTTGGCTGTGATGTCGAGGCAACCCTGTTCGATATAGATACGAACCTGACCATCGGTTCTTGCATGAGTATGTGCCAAGGCGACAGAGTGATCATGGAGAAGGAACTAGCCGTAGTTGGGCACTGCAATGGGTTGGGCTGCAGCAGCATTGTATTGCCAGAATACATGCGAGGCTTTCATTTCACACTGGCCCGTAGAGGTGGCATCACAGCACGACCAGATGCAGTGCCCTCCACGGTCAAGGTTTTCTTTTCAGACCAATATGATTTTAACACGAGCGATCTTTACTCAAGCTGGATAAACATAAGCCGTGTTTATACGAGTCTTGAAATTTTCGTCAAGGACCAGCCAAGTTGTGAAATTGCATCTGCAAATAAGGCAACCTATGCATGCAGCACTAGTAGCTTATGCCAAAATGTACCATTTGGAGGTTACTTTTGTTACTGCAATCCTCGTGTAAGTGGCAACCCCTACATTTCAGATGGCTGCATTGAAGGTTCGTGACACTGCCCCCAACGTCTATCGTAATAAATAATCCCTCTCTTCTTTTTTGTTCGACGTATTGTTTTTTACTTTTCGCGGTCTCCGAGATTGCAACTTTGATGTTTCTTTTTATAATTTTACATTAAGATACACTAATAAAATTATAATATTTTGAAGTATTTTTAACGACAAATCTAACAATATAACTTTTATATAGCAAATCTAGATAGTTTTAAAAGTTTGACGACACGGATTCTTAGATGTCAAGTAAAAAAGAACAAATTTAACGATATTAACTTTTATATAACAAATCTAGATAGTTTTAAAAGTTTGACGGCACGGATTCTAAGATGTCAAGTAAAAAAGAACGAAGGGAGTATTATTATTACAAATATTAATAGTATCAAGATTGAAAAATCGTAATACCTAAAGGGGTCTCTCTTTTTGCAACAGGTTACATTGTAAGTTCTCAAAAGCTTGACACTCTTGACAAAAACATATATACTTAATCAACTATATTTTAGATAAAGTGTGACTAAAATACCCTCTTTAATATTTAAGCACGAATTGCTAGGTGGGGTATGTAATCTAAGAAAATATCCTTTGGGGTTGTAAAGTGCCAAGTACAATTGGTGCACTGATTTTTTTTAGTCACAAGCGCCACGTGCCCTGACTCTCTATAAGCCTTCTCTATGTCATACCCGGAGCCCTATAAATCATGAAAATCACTAGCTATTGCTAGTACTTCTGTTTTTAACTTGTACTATATCATAATTTTTCTGTGTCACTATCGTGGAGCAGGTTACAATCCCAATCCTAGAGGAAATTTTAAGAGATCATGTGGAAACATGTCCATCCACTTCCCTTTTGGGCTTGAAGAAGGCTGTTTTGCGCACGAGAAATTTCGACTTAGTTGTGTGTCAGATAAGTTCACAGTTCTCGATCGCGGAGACGACACAAAATATCAGGTGATTACGGTGTCAGTGGACGATGGATATTTGGGTGTAAGCAGCACGCTGTACGATACAGGCGCCAGCGATGACGAGGTGATAATATTTCATACCACCAACGGGGACTATGAGGGCGCCTTACCAGAAAACGCTATGAAAGATCTTTTTGAGTTCTCTCAAGAATTCGACATCAGGATGAGATGGGCTATTACCAACTTAACTTGCGAAGCAGCCTCGCAAAGGAGCACATCATATGCATGCATCAGCGCCCACAGCGAATGCCTAAATGTCACCCATGGAAAAATATATCTTGGATATCGTTGCAAGTGTTCTGTTGGCTTCGAAGGAAATCCATACGTCCAAGATGGCTGCACAGGTCTCTCTCTCTCTCTCTGATATGCAAATTAAGTCTTATTGTGTTCCAGTTTCTCCACACGATAGAACATAAGATCAGAAAAATCTAGATAAAAAAATTTGCCACAAGCAATCTAGGTATGTATCTGTCACCAACAACATATACAATCCGTTAGAGTGATTTTAAAGACCATGGTGATGACTCACTTCATTCTATGTTGTTTGCAGACATCGATGAGTGCGTACTGTCAATGGAATATGTCATAATTTTCCAGGCGGGTATTATTGCACAGCTTGTCCTCATGGTATAGAGTTTGAACCAACAAAAAGGAAATGTGTAACATCTGCAAAGCAACGCAATATTTTTTTGGCTAAGTTATACCCAACATCAACATCCCTACAATGGAATTATCAAAAATGCAAAATGATCTGGTAGGGCAATTCCATCGGCTAAGCAACACAACCTTCTTGTAGGTGTTGCAATTGGAATTGGTTGTGGCCTTGGTTCCATAATCCTTGCACTTTGTGCAACTGTACTAGCTAGCAAGTGGAAGAAAGGCACCCAAAAGAGAATTCGAAGAGCATACTTCAAGAAAAATAAAGGTCTACTCTTGGAGCAACTAATCTCAGATGAAAGCGCCACAAACAAAACAAAGATATTCTCCTTGGAGGAACTAGAGAAGGCGACCAACAACTTTGATACTACTCGTGTTCTTGGACGTGGAGGTCATGGCATAGTTTACAAAGGGATACTATCTAATCAAAGTGTGGTGGCCATTAAAAAAATCCAAAATAGTGGAGCAAATTGAAATAGACCAGTTTATCAATGAAGTTGCTATCCTATCTCAAATCATCCACCACAATGTGGTGAAGCTTTTTGGATGTTGTCTCGAAACAGAGGTGCCTTTGCTAGTCTATGAGTTCGTATCCAATGGTACATTGTATGACCTTCTCCACATTGATGTAAGCCTTAAATGCTTGCTGTCATGGGATGATCGTATTCGAATTGCAGTAGAAGCTGCAGGAGCACTTGCTTATCTCCACTCAGCTGCTACAATACCCATTTTCCATAGAGATGTGAAATCTTCCTACATACTTCTAGATGACAGCTTCACTACAAAGGTTTCTGACTTTGGTGCTTCAAGATCTGTTTCACTCGATCAGACTCATGTGGTGACAATTGTGCAAGGCACATTTGGTTACTTAGATCTAGAGTATTATCATACTGGCCAACTGACCGAGAAGAGTGACGTATATAGTTTCGGAGTGATACTTGTAGAACTTTTGACAAGAAAGAAACCAAATTTTATCAATGATCTAGGTGAAAAGCAAAACTTGTCTCGTTACTTTGTTGAACGATTTCAGGAGGGAACTTGTAACGACCATTTTGACTTACCTCCCAGGCCCTCTTCTCTTTCTCCCGCTGCGCACGCCGCCGGGTCACCAACTCCCGCAGCCTTCCGTGAAAGCCGCGCCCGCTTCGTCGCCTTGTCTTGTCGCCGCACCAACCCGTCCTCTCCCGTCGTCACCACGGTGGTCGCCGCCACACTGCTGCCAGACGCGCCTCGTGCCGTCTTGTCGACACTCCGTCTCGTCCCCGCTGCTCTCCTCAGGCGCGCCTGCAAGGCCACGCACGCGCGCCATGACCGCAGAGCTGCCCCGAGCCGCACGTCGTCGCAGCGCTTCCTCCGCGCCCGCGCACGCGCGTCCTTGCCACCTCGGGACCGTGCCGCGCTCCGGACCGGACCCCCCCCCTTCCGCGCCATGGCCTCCCTATAAAGCTCCCTCCTCCCCTGCGTGAGCTCCCACGCCGCCCCGAGCTCCGGTAAGTTCCAGAACAGAGCCATAGCCGCGCCCTCTCCTCGGCCGCGCCGCCTCCTCGCCTCGCCGCGCTTTGGTGGCGCCCGCTGGCCGACGCGTCCACGAGCATCCCGCGACGCCAGATCCCAACCCCACCTCCCGCCGTCCCGTTGCGAGGTGAGCCGCGCCGCGCCTCCTCTTCCTCCTGCGTGGCCGCCGCCGCCGGCCGCTCCGCCTCGCCCGAGCCGCCCGACCACCAGCTGGCCTCCCACGCCCTCGCCATGCGGTCGCGTGCCCCCTCAAGGCCAGCGCCTTCCCCAGGCGCCCGTCTTTGCCGAGCCGCCGCCGCCATCCGCGCCCGCCACCACGCCTGCCCTCCCAGCCCGCCACCTCCCCCCACACGCCCTCCGGCGACCTCGCGCCTTGCCGCCGCCCGCCCGCCGCCCCGCCGCGACCGCCTCCACCCGAGCACCTCCCTGCCCCTCCCCTGTTTCTTCTCTGAAGCAATGGAGCACCGAGCAATGAAGGAATTGGGGATTTATTTGGGAATTGAGGGCCCCACATGTCATTTGCTAACCACCTCCCCTCCTTAGGCTGCCAAGTGGGCCCCCGCACTCCACTATTCCCGTGGACCGGCCTGGTCCAGTGCGCATAAACCGGGCCCATGCACTGTGCCGTGGACCACAGTTTATTCCCCTCTTTTTCTAATTCCTTTAATCTTCAAAAATTAATATCTTCTCCATTTTAACTCCAAAAATTATGAAATAAATTTCTAAAAATTTGTTAAATCAAGATCTTGCTAATGGCATAGGACTTGATTAATTTGGAGTTTATTTATTGTTCCTTATTTATTTATTTGCTCTCTTTGCCGTTGTGTCTTTTTCCCAGTATTCTCGCGATTAGGATTTGAAGACGCCATGACCCTCAAGTTGATCAAGACCAAGATCCCTAGCCTTTCACCAAGGCGAGTCAATGCTTTGATCATATTGATCCTACATTTTATGCAAATTATATTAATTTAAATTAGCAAAATTGCATGCTTTAATTTCTAATCAAATGTATGTTAAAGCTTAAGGTAGCTAAATGCCCACTTGATGTTTAAATAATTATCATGCCATCCTTGACAACTTGAATCCATTAATCCTTGTCACCCTAGTAACTATATGGTAATACTAGTTATAGGTTGTACTTGCGACATGCTAGTCTTGCTTAAGTCTTAGGGTATTAAATACCCCAATCATCATTTCCTCAAACATAAAATGTTTTGGGTGGTCATTAGTGGTCCATTGGCTAAAAGGTTGTGAAAATAAATTGGTTTACTCCTCAAAACCCTATTGCTAGTTCTATCTGGGCGGATGGTGAGGCGGTGGGTGCTCGGGGAGCACATGGTTGGTTGGGTTGTGGAATGAACCGCCGAGATACCCCTAAGGACTTAATCTTGTCACGACCTCCATGTTAAACATGTGCAACCACAAGTGCGCAAAGTGCAACTTGGCTTAGTAAAATTATTAAACCCCGAATGTGTCTCATTTGGTGGAGTAATGGCACGCGCAAGCTTGCGGTACATCCAAATTTTGCGGGGACACCGATACTCGTGAAGTTGCCAACGTCGTGGGTAGTCCAACTATGCCACACGCCACGGATACAACATCCTCGCGAACGTATGGGCGCAACCCCGGATGGGTGAGATTACGGAAAGGGCAAGGTAGTTTGACAAGTTATCGGATTTGCCGCCCAACTACATGACAACGGAATCATGTGGGGTAACGGTATGACTATCTCTTGTGGGTAAAGTGTACAAACCTCTGCAGAGTCTAAAAGCTGTTTAAGCAGTAGTGCCTTTACGGTCAAAGGCGGACATGGGAATCATAACTTGAGTTAGTTCTATTTCAAAAAGCTTTGTGGGTGAAATGGAAAAATGGTGGAAGGGCTCACCTAGCCTGTTTTGGATTTTGCCCGAGTCGTCGAGCTCGATGGGTGTGATTATTGGAGGCCCTCCAATTAAAAGGATGCATTGGTAGAGTTTCACGGATGGATTCTCTACTAATATAATTATTGCACATGCTCTCTTTATCAAAATGCAATTTGTTAAAATGCTAAGTGATAGGACTTTGTAACTATGATATTTGGAAAGTTGCTTTCGCAAATAAAAGAACCCGAGCCATCCTTGTTAAGCCTTGCATGTATATAATTGCATTGTGTGTTGGCTCATGAAACACGGTAGTAGTGCTCATTCTCGCTTCTCCCTAACCCTTGAGATAATGAAGACGACGGAGACTACGCCTTCTCGACGGCCCAGAGATGATGGACAAGACTACTGACGAGGAGTAGTATAGATCATAGTTTAGGTTTCGCCAGGTCTAAGTAGACTCGTTGGTACTTTCAGCACAACCGATATTATCCAACTCTTGGTTAATATCCGTCAGACACGGGTTACCCGATCGCTTGCTGTGTGAGATGAGCCCTACCTCGCCTTTTACTTCGTTGTAGTTTACGTTGCTCTTTTGTGATGTAACCCATTTGGCTGCTGGTCCCTTTTGTAAACTCGACCCGACGTGGTCTATGTTACTCGCTTGGTTGTAATATTTAATATTTCAGTTCACGCTTGTATGAATGATTCACAATGTGTCTTTGTGAAGTGCTAGCTATCGATCCAGGAATAGCACAAGTGATTTCACAGAGAATTTGGATTCTCGAAATCTGGTCCGACAGAGCTGGTATCAGAGCATACGACTGTAGGACCCCTAGTTAGATTGGTCGATTGCCTTAAGGACTTGGATCTTATTTTTAAAACCTAAGAAAAATTTTATCAAAATATAGAGTATTTATTGCTTCTACTCATCATTCCTAGTTCCTTACTCATCTCTATTCTCATTAAGTGTTACTAACCTCTTCTCCTGTTTCAAAATTTGTAGATGGCTTCTTCCCCAGCTGCCGGCCCATGGGACCATAGCTCACATGGGGAGCATGACGGCGGATTCGCCGAGCTCCTTCGCCAGCTTCTTTGGTGCAACTTGGTTTCATCCACCTCCAATCTCTGAGGTCGGATGACGAGGGTCATGTCTCACGAGTCCTGGGCAATGGAGGTCTTCCTCTATCCTAGGACTGGCGAGTTCGTGGCTCATACCTTCCAGGCCGAGGCCCCTCGTCGCAGCATCCCCGATGCCATCCAGGACGCAGCCCGTGTCGCCATCACCCGCCTATGTTGGATACACGAGGACCTCCTGCGTGGATCCCTGTTCTCCTTCTTTCCGTACCTTCCCGACGGAGAGCGCTTCCCGGAGTCCTTTGTCGCCATCGACAACGAGCCCCGCCTGACCCACCAGGTGCAGCTGACCCAGGCAATGGTTTACAGCATCCACTCCTTCACCGACGAGATCCGCCAGCTTCGGACGCTTCTCGCCGGCGGCGAAGCTCACTCCGACACCCTCCGCGCCAACTGGAACAGGAGTGATGAAGCCCTCTTTGCTGCCAGATGGGAGAGAGACACCGTCACTACGGAAAGAGACGCTGCACTTGCAGAGGTGGCACGTCTCACCGTCGCCCTTGCGAGCGCTACTCCAGCCCCGGCTCCAGCTCCAGTTCCTCCTCCGGCCTTCCCTTCCAGCAACAGGACGCGCGACCAACCTCTTCGCCCCCGAGGAGCCCGCACCCGGATGACTGCGCGCAAGAGCGTGCGACGCCCCAGTCCACCGCCCTTCGACGACCTTCTAGTGTTCAGGCGTGGACGCAGCCCCAGCCGTTCGCCGCATATCAGCCCGAGTCATTCTGGCTCGTCGAGCTTCAGCCAGAGCCGCTCCCGCTCCGAGTCCCCGATGGAGTAGTTAGGATGGTCTAGGTTAGCCGGTAGTGCTTGCTAGGCAGTATTTTGGGTTGCAAGCACTTTTGCTCTTTCTTTTGTAGATGAAATGTGTGTATCCTGTGTCATGACTTAGCTTAGCATATAAGCTTTGTTTGTGAGACATGTAACACTTAACCCCCTAATATAATGCAGCCATTCTAGGCTTTGTATTGTATTTGTTTGATCTTCTCGCTTGGTTTTTGTTCTTCTGTGTGTGCCTTAGAGGGCTAGTGAACCCTCATATACCCCTCCCTAGTTCTCTTTAGTTCTAAACCTTAGCTTTTCTTCAGGATGCCACCAAGAAGAGCCGCCGCCCCAGCCCGCGGAGCTTTTGCAACTGGCCGAGGCCGTGGCCGTGGCCGTGGTCGTGGACAAGGACAAGAACTACCTCCCCCACCACCAGCTCACCCGACCATGGCACAAGTGATGCTTCAACAGACTCAGATTCTCCAGGCTTTGCTCAACAATCAGCATTCAGGACCTGCCGGCCGCCACTCCAAACTCGCTGACTTCCTAAGGACAAGACCTCTCACTTTTGAAGCAGCTAATGAACCTCTTGAAGCCGAAGATTGGCTCAGAGACACTTAAAAGAAGCTTCGACTCGCCCGTTGCTCCGACGCGGATAAGGTGGACTTTGCTACCCACCAGTTGAAAGGTGCCACCGCTGCATGGTGGGAGAACTACCTTGCTGCTAGAAGTAATGAAGGACCAGAAGATGAAGAAGAAGATGCAGCAACATAACCAAAAGTAGTGGGATCTACGAATGGAGAACCAGCAGCCTCCGCCGCTGAAGCCGTGGAAGAAGAAGTTGTTGAAACACCCCTTGTTGAAAATGAACCAGCTTGGCAGCCAATTCCTTGGACGGAATTCAAAACCGCCTTCAGGACCAATTTTGTGCCAGCCGGTACCATGAGACTGAAGAAGAACGAGTTCAGAACTCTTAAACAAGGACATATGACGGTCAACGAGTATGTCACTAAGTTTACCCAGCTTGCCCGCTACGCCCCCAATGATGTAGCTGATGAGGAAGAAAAGATAGACCGCTTTGTGGAAGGTATGCGTAGTGACATGCGTGGAAAGCTTATCCTCCATGACTATGCCAACTTCCATCAGTTGATCAACAAGGCCCTACTGCTGGAAAATGAGAATAAGTTAGCAGAAACTAGCCGCAAGAGGAAGATGCCTTTCGTAAATCGCAAGGAAGCTTTCATCAAGTCAACATTCCAGTAGCTCCTCCTTGGATCATCTGCTTAACGCCTGAAAAGTTTAGCCCACCCCAAAATCCCAAGGAAGTGGTTTCGCTCTCTCCCCTCACCGACAACTCACTTTCTGATCAACCCGCACTCATCTCCATTGCTTTGCTTGCGGAGAGAAAGGACACTTTGCTAACCAGTGCCCTCATCACCACCACCCTGCTCCAAAGAACAACCCAGGAGCCGCTCCAATTCAAAGACGAACCTCGGCTCGAGCAAGAGCCACCAGACATCTCAAGCTTCAAGGTCTACTCCTAACGCAGAGCCGTGGCCATGTGAATCATGTCACGCGAGGAGGCACAAGACGCCGCAGAGTGCTAATGGGTGCGTTCTCTGTTAATTCAAGATACCGCACAAGTTTTGTTTGATTACGAGCTTCGCACTCTTTTGTTTCAAGAAAGTTTGTTGAAAGGCTTAAGTTCTTGACCTATAAGTTAAAGAAACCCGTGGTACTTAGTTCACCCGGGGGACCCCTATATGCTACCTCAGTTAGTCCCAGAGTAGAGATTGCTTTGGAAGACTCTGGATTCTTAGCCTCCCTTCTTGTGCTAGAATCTCAAACATTGGATATCATCCTAGGGATGGATTGGTTGGCCACGTATCATGGACTAATAGATTGCGCCAACAGGAAAGTGGTACTTGCTAAAGATCCTGAAACCACCATAAGGATTAGTGTGGATCGTTCCTCTCCTTTGGTTCGAACAATCCACCATCTTGGAGAGATGTCCCTAGAGACAACGCCTGTAGTCCAAGCTTACCCCGAAGTCTTCCCAGAAGAATTGCCAGGCATGCCCCTGACAGAGATATCGAGTTCGTGATCAACTTGAAGCCAGGGACGGCCCCAATTGCCAAGAGACCGTACAGAATGGCCGCTGACGAACTTGAAGAGTTGAAAACACAACTTGAAGAATTGCAAGAAAAAGGATTCATTAGACCTAGTTCTTCTCCACAGGGTTCGCCAGTTCTCTTTGTGAAGAAGAAAGATGGTTCCGCCAGATTGTGTGTGGATTCTGAGCCCTCAACGGTGACCATCAAGAACATGTATCCCTTGCCCCGCATTGATGACTGTTCGATCGGTTGACAGAGCTTCAGTTTTCTCCAAGATAGACCTACGGTCAGGATACCACCAGCTCAAGATCAGGAATGAGGATATTCCTAAGACAGCCTTTACCACCCGGTATGGCTTGTTTGAGTTCACAGTCATGTCGTTTGGCTTGACCAATGCACCAGCCTACTTCATGAATCTGATGAACAAGGTATTTATGGAATATCTGGACAAGTTTGTAGTCGTGTTCATAGACGACATTTTGATCTATTCCAAGACCAAGAAAGAGCATGCTGAACACCTGCAATTGGTCCTGGAAAAGCTTAAAGAGCATGAGCTCTACGCCAAGTACAGTAAATGTGAATTTTGGCTTCAGAAAATCAGTTTCCTCGGACATATTGTATCCGCAGGAGGAATAGCAGTTGATCCGGCCAAGGTAGAAGCCGTGATGGATTGGAAACAGCCAACATCAGTAACAGAAGTTCGTAGTTTTCTCGGTTTAGCCGGATACTACAGACGCTTCATAGAAGGATTCTCAAAGCTCTCCAAACCAATGACTCATTTGCTTAAAAAGGAAAAGAAGTATGAATGGACTGAGGCTTGTGAGAAAAGTTTCCAGGGATTGAAGAAGAAATTAACTTCTGCACCAGTATTGACCCTGCCGGACATTCATCAAGACTTTGAAGTCTACTGTGATGCATCACGCCAAGGTCTTCGATGCGTGCTTATGCAAGGAGGAAAAGTTGTAGCTTATGCATCCAGACAACTTCGCCCCCATGAAGACAACTATCCAACTCATGACTTGGAGTTAGCAGCAGTAGTGCATGCCCTCAAGATTTGGCGGCATTATTTGATTGGAAATCATTGTAATATCTACACGGACCACAAGAGTCTCAAGTACATCTTTACCCAATCTGATCTCAACCTTCGGCAAAGAAGATGGTTAGAGTTAATAAAGGATTACAACTTGGATGTTCATTATCATCCCGGAAAGGCTAATGTAGTCGCCGATGCATTAAGCCGCAAGTCATCTTTACAATAATGTTATGATTCAAGAACACCAACTTTGAGCTCTATAAGGAATTGAAGCCCTCAACCTTTGTTTGATAGAGCAAGGTAACCCAGATGCCATGGAAGCACATCCAACTTTAGAAGAGCAAATCAAGGCCGCTCAAAAAGAACATCCTGGAGTCCAAAGATTCAAGCGTCTCATGGCTAAAGGAAAAGCCCCCAAGATGATCGAAGACCAGCAAGGAATTCTATGGTATGGGACACGTCTCTTTGTTCCCCACCACAAGGAACTCAAGGATTTAATTCTGAAAGAGGCCCACAGCTCAGCGTATACCCTACATCCAAGCAGTACAAAGATGTATCAAGACATGAAGATTTTGTACTTGGTGGCCACGCATGAAAAGAGATATCGCCGAGTATGTAGCTTTGTTGTGATGTATGTCAACGAATCAAGGCGAACATCGAAGCCGCCAGGATTGCTTCAACCCCGCAAATTCCCGATGGAAATGGGAAGAAATTGGAATGGATTTCATTACGGTCTACCCCAAACCAAGTCCGGATGTGACTCAAGATGGGTTATAGTTGATAGACCGACCAAAGTAGCCCATTTCATCCCATAGAAGACAACCTACAAGGGAGACAAGTTAGCCGAGCTTTACATGGCTCAGACAGTGTGTCTACATGGAGTACCCAAGAGGATAGTCTCCGATCGAGGATCTCAATTCACCTCGCATTTACAGGCTAGTTTACATGATGCCCTTGGAACACACCTTGATTTCAAAGACATATCACCCGCAGATCGATGGTCGACGGAAAGGACAAATCAGATTTTGGAAGACATGCTTGAGCTCAGACTTTGGAATTCTGATGATCGAGAAATGTCTACCATATCTTTGTTTGCATACAATATGATTATCGATCAAGTCTAAAAATGTCCCCATTTGAAGCACTTTATGGGAGAAAATGCAACCCTCTGTATTGGTCGAATCGGTGAAGGATATATATTTGGACCGGATACCCTCAAGCAAGTCAAGAGAAAGTTCGACTAATCGAGATCGCCTTCAAGCCGCTCACCAAGACAAAGAGTTATGCCGACAACCGTCGAAGGAAATTGACTTTTGAAGTTGGAGACGCTGTATACCTCAAGGTATCCCCACTTCGTGGAACTCGAAGATTCAAAGTAAAGGGCAAGCTCGCCCCAAGGTATATAGGACCGTTTCCGATCACCGCCAAATGTGGGGAAGTAGCCTATCAGCTAGAGCTACCGGAACATCTGTCAAAGGTTCACAACGTGTTTCACGTCTCCCAGCTCAAGAAGTGTCTCAGAGTACCTGAAGAGCAGACGCCTGTTGAAGCCATCGCCCTTCAGCAAGATCTGACTTATCCAGAGCATCCGATCAAGATCCTCGACGTCATCGAGAAGCGAACAAGGCGCCAAGTCTTCCGCCTTTGCAAGCTCCAGTGGAGTCACCACTCAGCCAAGGAAGCCACCTGGGAACGCGAAGATCAACTGAAGCAAGACTACCTGTTCTCGTTCTCGGAGCGATTCAATCTCGGTCGAGATTCCGTTTAAGGTGGGTAGGATTTGTAACGACCATTTTGACTTACCTCCCAGGCCCTCTTCTCTTTCTCCCGCTGCGCACGCCGCCGGGTCACCAACTCCCGCAGCCTTCCCGTGAAAGCCGCGCCGCTTCGTCGCCTTTGTCTTGTCGCCGCACCAACCCGTCCTCTCCCGTCGTCACCACCACAAGTGGTCGCCGCCAGCACTCGCCGACGCCTCGTGCCGCCTTGTCGCCGCTCCATCTCGTCCCCCGCCGCTCTCCTCTTGCGCCCTGCGCCACACATCCACGCGCGACGCCTCGCGATCGCAGAGCTGCTCCGAGCTGCGTCGTCGCGGCGCTTCCTCGCGCCAAGACGCTGCTGTCCTTGCCACCTCGGGACCGTGCAGCGCTCCGGACGGACCCCCTCTCCCTTCCGCGCCATGGCCTCCTATAAAGCTCCCTCCTCCCTGCGTGAGCTCCCACGCCGCCCGAGCTCCGTAAGTTCGAAGCGAGCCATAGCCGCGCCTCTCCTCGGCCGCGCCGCCTCGCCGCCTCGCCGCCGCTCGTGGCGCCCGCTGGCCGATCAGCGTCCACGCATCCTCATGACGCCAGATCCCAACCCCACCTCCTTCGCCGTCCCGTCGCCGAGGTGAGCGCCGCCGCCTCCTCTTCCTCCGCGTGGTGCCGCCGCCCGGCCGCTCGCCTCGCCCGAGCCGGCCCGACCACCATGGCCTCTCGCGCCCTCGCCATGCCGGTGTCGTGCCCCCTCGGCCTGCTTCCCCGGCGCCCGTCTTTGCCGAGGAGCCGCCGCCATCCGCGCCCGCCCGCCCTTTGCCCCGGGCGCCGCCACCTCCCATCACGGCTGCCTCTCCGCGACCTCGCGCCTTCGCCCCCATGGCCGCCCGCCCGCCGCCCACCGCCGCCTCCACCCGAGCACCTCCTCGCCCCCTGTTTCTTCTCTGAAGCAATGGAGCACCGAGCAATGAAGGAATTGGGGATTTATTTGGGAATTGAGGGCCCCACATGTCATTTGCTAACCACCTCCCTCCTTAGGCTGCCAAGTGGGCCCCGCCTCCACTATTCCGTGGACCGCCTGGTCCAAGCTTGATAAACTGGCCCATGCAATCGTGTTGTGGACCACAGTTTATTCCCCTCTTTTTCTAATTCCTTTAATCTTCAAAAATTCATATCTTCTCCATTTTAACTCCAAAAATTATGAAATAAATTTCTAAAAATTTGTTAAATCAAGATCTTGCTAATGGCATAGGACTTGATTAATTTGGAGTTTATTTATTGTTCCTTATTTATTTATTTGCTCTCTTTGCCGTTGTGTCTTTTTCCGGTATTCTCGCGCGATTAGGATTTGAAGACGCCGGCGACCCTCAAGTTGATCAAGACCAAGATCCCCTAGCCTTTCACCAAGGCGAGTCAATGCTTTGATCATATTGATCCTACATTTTATGCAAATTATATTCATTTAAATTAGCAAAATTGCATGCTTTAATTTCTAATCAAATGTATGTTAAAGCTTAAGGTAGCTAAATGCCCACTTGATGTTTAAATAATTATCATGCCATCCTTGACAACTTGAATCCATTAATCCTTGTCACCCTAGTAACTATATGGTAATACTAGTTATAGGTTGTACTTAAGCGACATGCTAGTCTTGCTTAAGTACCGGGGTATTAAATACCCCAATCATCATTTCCTCAAACATAAAATGTTTTGGGTGGTCATTGGTGGTCCATTGGCTAAAAGGTTGTGAAAATAAATTGGTTTACTCCTCAAAACCCTATTGCTAGTTCTATCTGGGCGGATGGTGAGGCGGTGGGTGCTCGGGGAGCACATGGTTGGTTAGGTTGTGGAATGAACCGCCCAGATACCCCTAAGGACTTAATCTTGTCACGACCTCCGTGTTAAACATGTGCAACCACAAGTCTGCAAAGTGCAACTTGGCTTAGTAAAATTATTAAACCCTGAATGTGTCTCACTGGTGGAGTAATGGCACGCGCAAGCTTGCGGTACATCCAGCTTGACGGGGACACCGATACTCGGTGAAGTTGCCAACGTCGTGGGTAGTCCAACTATGCCACACGCTGCGGATACAACATCCCTCGCGAACGTATGGGCGCAACCCCAGATGGTGAGATTACGGAAAGGGCAAGGTAGTTTGAAAAGTTCTTGTGATTTGCGCCCAACTACATGACTACGGAATCATGTGGGGTACGGTATGACTATCTCTTGTGGGTAAAGTGTACAAACCTCTGCAGAGTCTAAAAGCTGTTTAAATGTACCGTGCCTTACGGTCAAAGGCGGACATGGGAATCATAACTTGAGTTAGTTCTATTTCAAAAAGCTTTGTGGGTGAAATGGAAAAATGGTGGAAGGGCTCACCTAGCCCTGTTTTGGATTTTGCCTGAGTCGTCGAGCTCAGTGGGTGTGATTATTGGAGGCCGCTCCAATTAAAAGGATGCATTGGTAGAGTTTCCGCCGGATGGATTCTCTACTAATATAATTATTGCACATGCTCTCTTTATCAAAATGCAATTTGTTAAAATGCTAAGTGATAGGACTTTGTAACTATGATATTTGGAAAGTTGCTTTCGCAAATAAAAGAACCCGAGCCATCCTTGTTAAGCCTTGCATGTATATAATTGCATTGTGTGTTGGCTCGCGAGCACGGTAGTAGTGCTCATTCTCGCTTCTCCCCCAACCCTTCAGATAATGAAGACGACATAGACTACGCCTTCTATGACGGCCCAGGAGATGATGGACAAGACTACGACGAGGAGTAGTATAGACTGTAGTTTAGGTTTCGCCCAGTCTAAGTAGACTCGTTGGTACTCATGACAACCGATATTATCCAACTCTTGGTTAATATCCGTCAGACACGAGTTACCCGATCGCTTGTTCGTGTGAGATGAGCCCTACCTCGCCTTTTGCTTCCGCTGTAGTTTACGTTGCTCTTTTGTGATGTAACCCATTTGGCCTGCCCGGCCCCTTTTGTAAAACTCGACCCGACGTTGTCTATGTTATTCAGTTGGTTGTAATATTTAATATTTCAGTTCACGCTTGTATGAATGATTCAGCAATGTGTACTGTGAAGTGCTAGCTACTGATCCAGGAAATAGCACAGTGATTTCACAGAGGATTTGGATTCTCGAAATCCGGGTCCGACAGAACTACCATAGAAATAATCGATTCTCAAGTTGTCGATGAGGCAGACCAAGAAGAGATTAACGATATTGTCTCGCTTACAAAAACATGCTTGGAGGTCAAAGGAGCCAAGAGGCCTACTATGAAAGAAGTAGAGATGAGGCTACAATTCCTCAGAACTAAGAGGCTAAGAAAATTCCATCTTTTCGCAGGAAACAATGGAGAGACTAACCCTTTGGTATGCCCGACAGCTAGGAACTCTCAAGCACATATCAATCTTGTTACTACTGCTAATTTAACATACGAAGGCATCTCGCGGTGTTATAGTCAAGAGCAAGAATTGTTATCCTCGGCTAGTTTGCCACGCTAACCATATACCCGATAACACAGTGGAGTGGTTGTAAGGATGCATGTGAGTTAACATACAGTTTCTTTGAAGAATTAAATTATGGAGTTCCCATTTGTAGACCGTGTTAGTTGTATACTTCTATTATCTGCAATAAATATGCCTATAAGGGATATACTTAAGATACCTCATTGTATTTATGCTACAGAAGTGCAAAAACAAAAACATGCTTTGTAGCGTTGTCACTTGTCAACAAGTCCAGCAATAATTTCTTACCTCCCGCAGCCAATGGCTTACTCAGTAGATGCTCCAATAAGTATGGCTAGAGGTGGCCAAATAGGCAGCCCGACACGACACGGGCCATTTGGGCCAGGGCTTGTTGCTTAGCCAGGACGGGCTGTGTGGGCCCATGGACTGAGACACCAACCGAAGCATGACCCGATGGCTTTACATGTTGTGCCGGCCCGGCCCAAGCACGATTAGCTTGCCGCGCCGGTGTCGGCTCATTTAGCCCATTTAGCCTGAAAATTTGAATAAAATGTAAGACGATCCCATAAAATATGCAAAAATCAAAAAATACAAAATAAAATTATACAAACTTATAAAATGAGCTATATAAAATTAAAAAACTACAAAATAAAATCACATAAATTAAAAAGTCAACCGTATAGAATTCAGTTGTGGTCGTTCGAGCGCTTCTCTCTCGGACGGTCCATGCTGGTAGACTCTAGTCTGTACCGCACGGACATGTACCACGTGGATGCGGTGGACCGGCCGACCACAGGTTCTCTTTAGTGCCGTAGACGGGTACGCAATTCCTTCTATCTTTACTTCAGTCCTATTACGGGTCATCTTTTATAACCACTGTTCCGGCTCGCAGGCACAATATGCACACGTGCAGGTCACACGTGTGTACGAGCACTTCGTGGAGCAGCTGGACCGCCTCACCTCTAACGATGTGCTCTAGGAGCTGTACTCTGATCAGGAGACAGAGGACCGTGCTCCCCAGGGGCGCTGTCCTCACATTGCTGGCGCGACCGTGCGTATTGGTGGACGCAGAATAAGCTCGTATTCGATGTGTTCGCCGAGGACTACGCGGTGCACAGGGTGATACGCCAGTTTGGCCTCCGCCAGGTTGTTTCAGTTCTTGTCAGAACGAGGGTGTCCGACTCGGCCCACACGTGAGTTACACACAACTCATGTTCTTATTCTGTCTCTTTTTTCCCCTTTCCTAGGCAGCTAGGGGGAAGATTGTCAAGTGGTATGTGGGGATGGAAGATAGAACCGAGTTCACGAGGGTCAGGTGGCAGGCTGGTGATAGGAGTTTGCCCTTCCATCGTGGCAGACGGGCTCCACTTTGCCGATGAGGGGCTGGATGTGAAGCCTCTTTAATTTGCGCACATGAAGTTTTAAACCAAGGTAGCGACACGGGAAGGAGGGGTGGGTGGTCTCGAGGTCGATGTTCTCGCATCTGTATTTCTGATGTTGATGATTAGTTAACCCATGACATACAACTTAGGGTGATGAGCAAAGTGCGTAGTAGTAAAAAAAAAAGAGATATGTTTCTAATTACTCTTCTACATCCATGAGTTTCATCGATCAAGTGGAAGGACAGCAGAAGTGCATAACGACTTGACCTGTACTTTTAATTCTTGCTTGCAAGCATGGACCTCCAGTAGTATGTAACTGAATTAATTTCGGCAACAACTGGTATTTCAATCAGGGGTTTTTTTATTGTCCGATTATCGACCGATAACCGATAAAATCGGTTTTGCCGGGGGGTCTGGTACGGATTCAAACCGGCTCCGAATTTGACCGGTTTGAATGAATTTTGTCTAAAAAAATTCGAATTTGATTGAATTTTGTTCAGTTGATGAATGAGTGTAATAATATAAGCCCATTTGAATCAATAGTCTATATGAACATCTTGCTAACTAGCTCAGTTGATGATTTTTGTTTGAATTTGAATTCTTTTTTACATTTAAACCCTCCCCGGAATTTTTTTTGCCGATTATTCCAGATTAGGATTAGAACGGTCACGCGCTAAGCCAAGCAACTTAGTTCACCAGTATCGATCGAAGCGAAGGGCACTCCTATATCTTTCCGGGTAATAATTACTAAACTTGTCGAAAACTTGCATTGGGGAAAAATCGTTAACTGGTGACTAGAAATATGGCAATTCACATGTCTAATTTGATAGAACTTCTCGTGGCACACTCGCTGTCAAAGGTGGCCTAAAGAACAGGGAAGTTCTTGGCAGTCCCAGTCTGCATTACTATTTCTTCAAAAAAAAGTCATCATTACTATTTAAGAACAGCATGCAAGGTTGCAGCCGATCGGTGTCAACGATGTTGGACGATCGACTACAACCACTATATCGACGCTCTCGACGTTGAATTAGACTGCTCCAACTCTTCTTCCGTTGTATTGCACATCTACTGGTAACAATCTGTGATCTCTTATTTACATGGCTTCCTGGTTTCTGTGATATAATTTTTTGAATTGTGTGCTAGTGTAGCCTACTCGTATCCCTATAGGTGAATCACGTAGAAAGAACCTAATAATAGATCATGACGAGAGAGAAAAAATATAGTACAAGGAATTATCCCTCTCTCACAACCCTCTCGAACGTTTTAGATCTATCGGATTCTTGCCATACGTAAGAATCTATTGCTAAAAAATAACTTTTAATATTTCTAGCTTGGTACCTTTCCAGCTGGCACAACACCACTAATTTCACCATCTACTTAGTAGTAAGACTGTAGCAGCGCATATTAAATTTCTAAATAATGATTATCTACGATTAGGACGCTACTCCTACATCTTTCCTGAAAGACAACTACTGGACGTGTGGAAAAATCGCATGTGGAAAAATCGTACGTAGACTGGCGACGACCCACCAGGTGGCAATATTCACGAGTCTAACCTGAATGCTTTGCCATAGGTCGTAGCTAGTGATTATCTACGATTAGGACGCTACTCCTACATCTTTCCTGAAAGACAACTACTGGACGTATGGAAAAATCGTACGTAGACTGGCGATGACCCATGTGGCAATATTCACAAGTCTAGCACTCTCGCCATCCAACTTGCCCTGGAGAACAAGTTCACAGTATTCGAGGACAGGGAAGGCATGTACTCAGTCGCAAGCTGCGGACGGGCGAGGTCGAGTCGTCTTAGGCCCCAGCAACGACCGTCACATCTTAATGTTTATATATAATTAGTTACGTTTTTTCCAAATCGGACGACCGCTTCACACATTTAGTTACAAAAACAACTTAATTATATGGAGTGTTGGTGATAACAATTGCTAACATCGGTAAATAAGTTTTAAATATGTGTGAACATATTATTAAAAACCCTGTAGTCATTACATAATATTTTGTTAGAAAATGGTGGTTCCCGTGCATACCGGGCAACCCATCTGGACAGGGTCCATGCATATTGTTAATAGTTATAAATAGCGCAGTCATAGGTTTGCATATAAAATCATGGTAGGTTACTTTCGAAACTATGGTAGATTATAAATAAAAAATCACTAGACTTATGCAAGAATGCAACTTAATTTTTAGAATTTTCGGAACTATGCTATAAGCAATTGAACCCACTAATTAAGTCGTACTTGCTAAATGGAAATTGATTTGCAGGTATGGCTCACGACCCTGGTGGTTCGAACTGGCATTTCGGCCTGCTGGACCGGCTGGTCGACGCGCAACACCGCGCGAGCCGTCGTGTCCCACATCCAGTTCGCGGGGACGATGCGACTGAATTGGAGGTGGTTCGTACGCGGACACCCCGACGGGCTTAGAGACTGGACCCACGCTGGGTAGACAGGTTTGTCCGCAAGCTGTGCCACTTCTTTGTGTTATATGGCCACTATGTAGTTACTTCTTCGTGCTTTACAGGCTGAGCCATGCCGGTCTTCTGCCTCTTGCGCGGATGGTGGAGGCCACCAAAGAAGACGGCGCTCCAGTTGAGGACGATGGGGAGGTCCAAGCCGGTCCGGAGTGATCACGACGGTTCCCATTTGACCGATCGCTCCTGACAGCCCTAGTGGACAAGTGGCGGCTCGAGACACACGCTTTCTACCTTCCATTCGGGGAGATGGCCCTCACTCTGCAGGCTGTCGCGCTGCTGCTCGGTCTGCCTATCGCAGGAGCCGCTGCCTCCCCACCGAACGCGCTTGCCGACTAGCACGATGACCTGTTGGGCAGGTTTCAGGGGGTTCTTCCGGCAGAGGCCGCGCCACCGTACTTCGACTTCCAGGAGCGACAGCGGCATGGCCCGCCCCTGTGGTGGCTTTCACAGTTCCGAGTATGTATGCTACCTATTTTCCATGTTTATTGATGTACTATCCTAACCATATGACGGGCTTACTAATTATTTATTCGTGCATAGGTCGAGCGGAAGGTCTTTCGTTCTCCAGGGATGGAGGGGAGGGTGGTCTCGAGGTCTATGTTCTCCCATGACGTACAACTCAGGGTGATGAGCAAAGTGCGTAGTAGTAAAAAAAGGAGATATGTATCTAATTACTTTTCTACATCCATGAGTTTCATCGATCAAGTGGAAGGACAGCAGAAGTGCATAACGACTTGACTTGAACTTTTAATTCTGGCTTGCAAGCATGGACCTCCAGTAGTATGTAACTGAATTAATTTCGGCAGCAACTGGTATTCCAATTCCAAATTAGGATTAGAACGGTAAGGCCAAGCAACTTAGTTCACCAGTATCGATCGACGTGAAGGGCACTCCTACATCTTTCCGGGTAATAATTACTAAACTTGTCGAAAAATTGCGTTGGGGAAAAATCGTTACCTGGCGACTAGAAATGTGGCAATTCACAAGTCTAATTTGATAGAATTTCTCGTGGCACTCTCGCCGTCAGCATTACTATTTAAGAACAGCATGCAAGGTCGAAGACATTGCACTCAACAGCAGCAGTGACAGCGGGTTGGGCGAGTCGTGAATCGTGATGGCCCCGGCGACGACCGTAACTCATCTCATGGGAGACTAATACAACGGCAGTACTAACTTGCAGTATGCTAGCCAAGTATTGTTGGAGAGACTCAGGGATAGCCTTCGAATCTTCTCTATATATAGTGTGCAATGCACGAAGCCATGCTTCCTCTGAATATCTATCGACCCCATAACACCCGAATCCCAACACCAACCACAAAAACACACAACCTGAACGGTACAGAGATGAGCTCTACTGGAGTAATAGTTAGAATGTGTTTTGTGCTCATGTGCTTGGCAGCTGAGCTGCGAGCATCGCCCGCAGTATCTGGAGTGGCTGGAGGGAATGGGATCTTGTATATCCCTTCTAATCACTCCTTGGCTCACTGCCCCTCCAGCTGCGGGGACGTCGCCGATATCTCCTACCCCTTCGGGATAGGGCCAGGCTGCTTCCGGCAAGGCTTCGAGCTCACTTGCGACAACACCACCAAGCCTCCCAGACTCTTTCTGGGCAATAGTACTACTCAGATCAGTGACCTATATAACGACTATGCTTGGTCCCCGATTGGCTTCAACGTTACCATGAGACCAGGCACCAACACCTACAACGTGTCCTGGGAGTCCCCTGTTAAAGGCATTACTATCGGAGGACAAGATAATAGCTTGTTCATCATTGGCTGCGGTTTGGAGGTGTACTTGTTCGATTATGATACGAACGACACCGTCGGTTCTTGCATGAGTATATGCATCAACGACCGGGAGACCATGGAGAAGGAAGCAGATGGGGGTTATTTTTGTAATGGCATGGGCTGCTGCGCCATCCGGATCAAAAGGGATTTGCGAGGCTTTCGGTTAACACTAGTCCGTCCTGATGGGATCGTACCACAATCAAATCTGGTACTGTCTCGTGTCAAGGTTTTCTTGTCGGGGGAATTCGAGTATACTTTTCATACCAGAGATCTTTTCTCAAGTTGGATAAATGCAAGCAATGTTGACGATGCGCTGCTCTCCGGCGCTATCACGGACCAACCAAGCTGTGAAATTGCATCCACGAATAAAGCAACCTATGCTTGCGACACCAACACCGATTGCCGAAATCAAACAACAGGAGGTTACCACTGTTCCTGCTCCGGTCGAACAGAAGGAAATCCTTACATTATCGACGGCTGCATCCAAGGTGAAACGATTCCAATAAATATCTTTAGTCGTAAGATTCCTTCATCAATCACAAAAGTTGCACTAGCCCAAATTTATAGAAATATTATATATTTTTTTACCCTTTCTGTTGGAAATCTAGTCAATTTTCGGTATATTTTAATCCAGAAATTCAGTATATAAAACATGACATAAACATGCATGAGTGATCTATCAACGATGTATTCATATTCGCTAACGAACAAGCTAACAGAAACATCTATTAACATATTCATAGCGCACAGAAAGAAATACACCAGAAAAGTTTTCAATTTATACCCTCGGACGGGGCGGTGCGAGAGACACCGGAGGCGCCGTTACCATCAGTCGACATGATGGCCTATTCGATGTAGTCGATCGAGGCGTGATGCAGGAAGATGTTCGCAGTGCAGTCCCGCGAACGGTTCACCACCAGGAAGTAGACGTCGCAGATTGAGTAGTCGCTACCGATCGCTCCCAAAAACTTGATCGCCCGCCTACCCATGCAGGTACACAAACGGACGAAGTTCCGGAGGCCTACTCGCCCAGAAACTTGTGCGCGCAAGGCTCTGGACCGGAGATGACAGAGAACAGCAACAACACAGAACCAGAATACTCTTCTCCCTGATCCCTCGTATAGAGTGGAGAGTTCTTTTGTAACAGCAAAAATGAAGAGGCATCCATTACTCGAAAGTAACCGCAGCCATAATACACTAGTAACTGCACCGTTACTGCCAGGAGTCAGTGCGTTTCGATTTTCGAATAGATAAAGAAAAACGCTACCAGATTGACACGCTTGCACAAGACACGCCACAAGACACACACACACACACACGCACCGCACCGCGCCGCATGCGGCGTGGCGTGGCGAAATGCGAGGCAGCCTGCGCGTGTATTGGCTCTCTCCAATTCCACAAGGGGTTACCACGTTCCACCTTTTAAAGTGGTGTAACTCCCATTCAATTCTCCATATGAGACTAAATAGCAGTTTTTACACCTAGCATTAATAGTGGGCCTAGGAATTTCATTTGATTAATTGCTAAATTAAAATGGACCAAGCCCAATTAATCCAACAATCCCCACCAAATTTCAAGGCACACGAGAAATGCTCTCGATTCTATTTGTTGTTTGATATACCAAGTGTTTCGATGGAGACTTAAGTTGAACAACCATCTAGGAAAGGAGTTACACTCATCCACAACTGAACAATGGACTATGCCTTGAATTGACAGTTTTGTGCGAACAAGCTTTATCCAATTCCTTTACTAGTACTAGGCTGCCTAAAGCATCCCCTTTGGTTGGAGCATATAAGTCATACTCCATGCCTATTCATGAGTATCTAGAAATCACCCAAATCTCATAGACTGTGACCAGCAGTCGAACTCATATAGGTGTGTTCCTTCTAAGATGTCTTGTAGGCCGACATCTCTGCTTTAAATAAGCCACTCGGATCACATTGAGGTAAAAAACCAACCTGCCATACAGAATAGGAGAGAAGTGCATCACTAAAAAAATGAGCCTTGTAAAGGTCTCTCCTCCCAGTCAACCAACAGCTTGTTTCACCATTCTACTTCACGGGATCTCCGATCACGTAGAACAGGTTACCACTGTGGTATGACTCATGTGGGTCTCAGGCCCATCTCACTCGATGCACTATCTATCACATTACGTGATAAACCCTTTGTAAATTGGTCGGCCAGATTATTAGCTGTCTGGACATAGTCCAAATAGCTATCACTCCGAGTTTTTCACTTTCGATGACTTCAACCGCCTCTTAACATGCCTAGATGACTTCATGTTGTCCTTAGAACTGTTCACCTTGATAATTACAGTCTGATTATCACAGTTCATCAGGATAGCCGGTATCGGTTTTTCAACTACCGGCAAATCCATAAGGAGTTCACGAAGCCACTCAGCCTCAACGATGAGCGAGATCTAATCTTTGTGAGTTCGCTTCCATTGTTGACCTCGTTAAGATGGTGCGCTTGCAAGACTTCCAGAAACAAAGACCACCTCTAAGTGTGAACACATATCCACTTGTGGCTTTTATCTCATCAAGATCGAGATCCAGTTTGAATCACTATAGCCCTCCAAGACCTTTGGGTACCCAAAGATAGTGAATGCCATAGCTCACGATTGCCTTTAGATAGCGCATTACTCTCTCAAGAGCACGCCAATGATCATCTCCGGATTTGAAACAAACCGCTTAGCTTGCTCACAAAGAAACGAGATGTCGGGCCTCGTAGCACTAGCTAAATACATCAATGAGCCAATGATCAGGAGTATCTCAATTGATCCCTTGTTATTCTTCGGTTTTTCTCAACAACACACTAGGATCATAAGGAGTAGAAGCGGGCTT
Source organism: Phyllostachys edulis (assembly GCA_036346405.1). Classification (NCBI taxonomy): domain Eukaryota; kingdom Viridiplantae; phylum Streptophyta; class Magnoliopsida; order Poales; family Poaceae; genus Phyllostachys; species Phyllostachys edulis. The sequence goes on along the minus strand of JAYEVD010000213.1, from coordinate 174,816 downwards.
GCAATCACTATAACCAAAGCGACTCAAGACCTTCTCCACATAGTGGGATTGCACGAGTGTAACCCCACCATCACCTCCTCTCGGTAGCTTAATGTTAAGAATCACATCACCACTCCCAAATCTTTCATCTCAAAGCTCTTGGACGAAAAGTCCTTGACCTCCTCAATCATATTGAGGTTTGTCCCAAAAATCGAGATGTCATCAACATACAAGCACAAGATCACTCCTTCTCCCCACCATAGCGATAGTACACACATCATCGGCTTCATTCACAACAAAGCTAGCAGATGTCAAAATTCTGTCGAACTTCTCATGCCATTGCTTAGGTGCTTGCTTTAGGCCATACAAAGACTTTAACAACTTGCACACCTTTCCTTCTTGACCTTCTACCACAAACCCGTCTGGCTGATCCATATAAATCTCCTCCTCCAACTCTCCATTTAGGAAAGCTGTCTTAACGTCCATTTGATGAACGAGAAGACCATGAGAAGCAGCCAGGGCAAGTAGTACTCGAATTGTGGTCAATCAGGCAACAGGTGAATAAGTATCAAAGAAGTCCTCGCCTTCTTTACTCGGTATAACCCTTGGCCACAAGCCTTGCCTTGTACTTTTCAATTGTACCATCAGGGCCTAAGCTTTTTCTTGAAAACCCATTTACATCCTCTGTGTTTACACCCATAAGGATGATCAACGACCTCCCAAGTTCCATTAGACATAATAGAGTCCATCTCACTCCGTCATGCTTCCTTCCAATAGTCGTCGGAGAAGAATATGCCTCTTCAATGGTTCTTGGGGTGTCATCCACGAGGTATACAATGAAATCATCACCAAAAGTCTTTGCGTCCTTTGTCTCTTACTCTTTCGAGTAACTTCATTGTTATCCTCCTCAGGATTTTCCACAGGCGTTTGCTCAACATGTTCTATCGGCAGAAAAGAATCAAGGGAAATTATAGGTTCTTAACTAGATGAGCTAGGTACATCACTATTTATAGGAAATTCATTCTCAAAAAATGTAGCATCTCTGGATTCTATGATTATACCAACACGCATGTCAGGTACTCCAGATTTTATAATTAAGAACCTATAACCCACGCTGTGCATAGCATAACCAAGGAATACACAATCTACGGTTTTTGGTCCAAGTTTGCGCTTCTTGATAATTGGTACGTTAACTTTGGCCAAACATCCCAAAGCGCAAATATGAGAGAGTCAGCTTCTTCTTTTCCCATTCCTCGAATAGTGTTACTTCTTTGTTCTTTATAGGAACTCTATTCAGGACATGACACGCGGTCAATATAGCCTCACCCCACCATTCCTTAGAAAGTCCAGCAGTGTCTAACATGGCGTTAACCAAATCAGTTAGAGTGCGATTCTTTCTTTCGGCAACCCCGTTTGATTTGGGAGAATAGGGAGGCGTCCTCTCATGAATAATTCCATATTCCTCGCAGAATAAAGTAAACTCATTTGAAAAATACTCTCCCCCACGATCAGACCTTACCCGCTTGATTTTCCTCTCAAGTTGGTTTTCTACCTCAGCTTTATAGATCTTAAAGTAATCCAACGCTTCATCTTTTGTTTTTAATAAGTACACGTAGCAAAATCTAGTGCAATCATCTATAAGCGTCATGAAATATTTCTTTCCACCTTTAGTCAGCACGCCATTCATCTCGCACAAATCGGAATGAATGAGTTCTAACAGTGCCAAATTCCTCGCCTCTTTTGCTGCCTTGTGAGGCTTGCGAGGTTGTTTCGATTGAACACACGCATGGCACTTAGAACCTTTGACCAAAGTGAATTTCGGGATTAAACTCATATTAGCTAAGCGCGTCATACACCCAAAATTAACATGACAAAGTCGTGAATGCCAAATATTAGACTCATCATCATCGTTACACACATGGTTCACAACTTTATTACAGGAATCCATCAAAGAAAAACGGAACAAACCTCCGTTCTCATAGCCTTTACCAACAAATGTTCCATACTTAGACACGACACATTTATTGGACTCAAATGCAAGCCTAAAACCATCTCTACACAGTAGAGATCCGCTGACGAGATTCTTCTTTATGGAGGGACATGCTGCACGTTCTTCAGCTGCACGGTCTTTCCCGAAGTAAACTTCAGATCGACCGTACCAACACCATGAACAGCTGCATGCGATCCGTTCCCCATCAACAAGGAGCAACCTCGACCGACCTGATAAGATGAAAACAAGAAAATATCAGCACAAACATGAATATTAGCACCAGTGTCAATCCACCACTCAGGTGATTGACAAACAGAAAGAACTGTAGGTAAATAATTACCGTACCCGATGTTCCTCCAGCGTCACTAATAACCATGTTGGCAGACTTCTTCTGCTTATCCTTGCGATCTGGACAATCCTTAGCCCAATGGCCAGAATCACCGCACACAAAGCAGCTACCCTTTCCTTTGCCTTTCTTCTTAAACTCAGTAGTAGCCTTGGGCTTGACAAAAGGCTTATTTTTCTTCTTGTTGTGGAAAGCCTGAGGATTCTTCTTCTGCACCAAATTGGCGCTTGAACCTCCCTCAGCAGCAACTTTCTTGCCACGAGTATCTTTTGCCCTCGCCTTCTCTTCAACACCAAGAGTGCCAATGAGATCAGTAACACTGAACTCCTGCCTCTTGTGCTTTAGAGAGGTAGCAAAATCCGACCAAGAAGGCGGTAACTTGGCGATAATACCGCCAGCCACAAACTTGTCCGGTAACTCGCACTTATTGTTCTCAAGCTCCTTTGCCAGTGCCTGAATCTCATGAGCTTGCTCTACTACAGAACGGTCATCGACCATCTTGTAGTCATAGAACTGCTCCATGACATACAGCTCACTACCAGCATCAGAAACTCCGAACTTGGCCTCAAGTGCATTCCACATCTCTTTGCCCGTAGGCAAATGCATGTACACATCCACAATGTTGTCCGCTAGTATGTTGACAAGTGCACCTCGAAACAAGTTATCCGCTGCATTGAACTTGCGTTCATCCTCATCAGACAGAGGCTCAGCGGGCTTGCCTTGTGCAACATGAAAACATTCCATGGCAGTAAACCACAGGATCACGCGTGCACGCCATCTCTTAAAATTTGAACCATCAAACGGAGGGTGTGGCTTAAGCGACGCAGCAAAGCCAACTACCGAAAAAGACCTATCAAGTTTTTGGATTGTTGGAAATCTAGTCAATTTTCGGTATATTTTAATCCAGAAATTCAGTATATAAAACATGACATAAACATGCATGAGTGATCTATCAACGATGTATTCATATTCGCTAACTAACAAGCTAACGAAACATCTATTAACATATTCATAGCGCATAGAAAGAAATACACCAGAAAAGTTTTCAATTTATACCCTCGGGCGGGGCCAGTGCCAGAGACACCGGAGGCGCCGTTACCATCAGTCGACATGATGGCCTATTCGATGTAGTCGATCGAGGCGTGATGCGAGAAGATGTTCGCAGTCGCGATCCGCCGAACGGTTCACCACCGTGAAGTAGACGTCGCAGATTGAGTAGTCGCTACGATCGCTCCCCAAAAACTTGATCGCCCGCCTACCCGTGCGGTACACTAGTAATCGCAGCCATTAGTCACTAGTAATCGCATCCATTACTCGAAAGTAATCGCACCGTTCTCGCCAGAGTCGATCGTTTGATTTTGAATAGATAAAGAAAAACGCGCCGATTCGACACGCTTCTGACACGCACACGCACCGCACCGCACCGCACCGCGTGGCGTGGCGAGGCGAGCGAGCGCACGCGTGTATTGGCTCTCTCCAATTCCACAAGGGGGTTACCACGTTCCACCTTTTAAAGTGGTGTAACTCCCATTCAATTCTCCATATGGGACTAAACAGTTTTTACACCTAGCATTAATAGTGGGCCTAGGAATTTTATTTGATTAATTGCTAAATTAAAATGGACCAAGCCCAATTAATCCAACACTTTCAACATGTATCAACTGCCAAGATGTGGATTTTTCCTCTGAGCCAAGAATTTGCCCTGTCTAAGCAAATATGTAGAGTCACCTCCGAATATTAGTCTGCCCCCCTGCATCGAATTCAAAAATCATATGTGCGTTCATGGTTAGGGTAGTGTATGAGAAAAGTGAACTAGAAATAAGAAAATGGCATAATAGAGAATAAAAGGCAATGCTAGCGCCTGGACGTTGGACGGCGCCAAAAAATGGCACACATATTAGAACAAAGGTCCCAACAAGTTGAATGTGAATGAGCAAATAGTTGAAGGGAAGGGTAGAGAAGTAATGGATAAGGGTTGGATGGCATCCGATGTGTCTGGTACTTTCAGTTGCCTCGGATTCACTTTTTAAGGATTGGATCCTCTATTCCTATTTCCTCCTAATTGACATGAATTTCTTTCCTTCTCAAGAAAAAGAAATGGATTTCTTTCTAGAAATATGAGGGAATCCAGCACTTTCAATTACCATGGCTGTCTTTTGATGAATTTAGTTCAATAAATAACAAATTTCTCCAAAGATTCCCAAGACACGTGAACTTATGGGGAGTTCACTTTTCACCAGTACACGTTAAACATCATGCTGATGCATTTTTCTTGCTAATCTTGAGTGAATGAATATATGCATATATAAAGTCTCACAATCTAACTAGAGCTAGTACTCCTTTTTTTAAATACTCAAGCAGGTTACAATCCAAATCCTAAAGAAAACTGTTCAAGATTTTGTGGAAACACGAGCATTCCTTTTCCATTTGGGCTTGAAGAAGGTTGTTACGCTCATGAGAAGTTTCGACTTAATTGTACAAAGGATAAGTTCACCGTCCTCGATCGGGGAGGCGTAACATATCATGTGAATAATGTATCAGTGGGAGATGGCTATTTGAGTGTAAGAAACATTCTGAACGATACAGAAGTCAGCGTCGAAGGGTTCGTAGTGGTCCACAAAGACGGTCGTCGGATGGAAGATTATGATCTCCGTGATCTTTTTGATTTATCCCAAGAATATGACATGCAGATGTGGTGGGCTGTTACGAATTTAACTTGTAGAATGGCTATGCAACGTAATGCTACATATGCATGCCGCAGCGTTCACAGCAATTGCCGTCCTGTCACCCATGGAAAAATGAAGCTTGGCTACCGTTGCGGTTGTTCTCAAGGTTTTCAAGGAAATCCATACATCCATGATGGCTGTATAGGTACTCTCTCCCCCTCCCCCTCTCTCCCTCTCTCTCTCTAGGAATCCATGAGTGCTCAGTGCTCACTTCAATCATTTGCAGACATCGACGAGTGCTTATTGCCAAATTATTGCAGTGGCATATGCCACAATTTTGACGGAGGCTATAATTGCACAAACTGCCCTCATGGAAAACAATTTGATCCAACAAAGAGGAAGTGTGTTATGTCAGCAAAGCAACACAATCTTCTTTTAGGCAAGTCATACCAAATCCCTTCAATGTAGTTACAATTCACAAAATGCTGTGTTTTATGAGATAACAACGTATGCAACACGCACGCACACCACCACACACACACCCGCCGCACACACGCACGGGTGAGTGCGTCCTACTTAGTAGATAGCGCACACATAAAATTGTTGAGACTAGTGATAAATATGCAACCTCACAGAAGGCATGCCGCATTCTGTGAGGTATTGCAAGTTTCCCTCATAGAAAAGAATTTTATCTAACAGAAAGGAAAAGTGTTACATCAACTAAGCAAGTCATGCACAATCCCTTCATTGCAAATAAAATTCACATAATGCATTGTTTTCATGACTACAATTGATCATGGGTGTAGGTATTGCAATTGGAATTGGTTGTGGCATTGGCTCCATAATTATTGCATTGGGTGCAACATTACTAGCCAATAAGTGGAAGAAAGGCATCCAAAAGAGAATCCGAAGAGCATACTTCAAGAAAAATCAAGGCTTACTATTGGAGCAACTAATCTCAGATGAAAGCGTCACGAACAAAACAAAGATATTTTCCTTGGAGGAACTAAAGGAGGCGACCAACAACTTTGATGCCACTCGTGTTCTTGGCCGTGGAGGACATGGTACAGTTTACAAAGGGATTCTATCTGACCAACGGGTGGTGGCTATTAAAAAATCCAAAATTGTGGAGCAAACTGAGATAGACCAATTCATCAACGAGGTTGCTATCTTGTCTCAAATCATCCACCGCAATGTGGTGAAGCTATTTGGGTGTTGTCTTGAATCTGAGGTGCCCTTATTGGTCTATGAGTTCATCTCTAATGGCACACTATATGACCTTCTTCACACAGATGTTAGCATTAAATGCTTGCTATCGTGGGATGATCGCATTAGGATTGCAGTAGAAGCAGCAGGGGCACTTGCTTACCTGCACTCAGCTGCTGCAATACCAATATTCCACAGAGATGTGAAATCTTCGAACATACTCCTGGATGGCAGCTTCACCGCAAAGGTTTCCGACTTTGGTGCTTCAAGATCTGTTTCACTCGACGAGACTCATGTGGTGACTATTGTCCAAGGCACATTTGGTTACTTAGATCCAGAGTATTACCATACTGGCCAACTAACTGGGAAGAGTGATGTATATAGTTTTGGAGTGATACTTGTGGAACTTTTGACAAGAAAGAGGCCAATTTTTATCAATGATCTAGGTGAAAAACAAAGCTTGTCTCATTACTTCGTTGAAGGACTTCAAGAGGGAGTTATGGAAATAATGGATTCTCTGGTTGTGGAAGAGGCAAACCAGGAAGAGATAGATGATATTGCCTCCCTTGCACAAGCATGCTTGAGGGTCAAAGGAGGAGAAAGACCTACTATGAAAGAAGTAGAGATGAGGTTGCAGTTCCTGAGAACTAAGAGGCTAAGAAAATTCCAATTGATCCCAGGAAATGATGGAGAGATAGAGCATTTGATATGCCCAAAGGGTAGTAACTCCCATGGTACTGCTGGTTTAACATCTGAAGGCATCTCTGGGTGCTACAGTTTGGAACAAGAATTTTCATCCTCTGTCAGTTTACCACGCTAACTATATATGTGCAAAAACACAATTAAGTGCTTCCTGTGATACGTCTGTATATTTCTTTGAAGAGTTATGATAAGTACTTACCTTCAGACGAGAGTGTATGTAATTGTACATCTGTAGACCATGTCACATGTATAACTTTAATATATATTAGTGATATGCATTCAGGTACAATTTAATATACATAATTGTATTTAAACTATGGTGGTGCAAAAAAAAGTATTTTGTAGCGTTTTCAACAAGTCGAGAATAATTTTGTACCTCCCATTTCCAATGGGTTACTCCATAAGAGGTTTCGATGGTCAAGACAGGTACTCCCTCCGTTCATAAATACATGACGTTTGACCAAGCGTGCAGTCAAACTTATATAACTTTGACCATTACTTTTCATATGATTTTGTTAGTAAAAAATTACAAAATTATTATATTATGAAAATATTTATCATGACCAATCAAATGACACTATTCACTCATGATCAATCTAAATAGTTTTTCATATATTATTAGTCAAAGTTAGATAAGTTTGACTACACGCTTGGTCAAACGTCATGTATTTATGAACGGAGGGAGTACTATACATCGCTGCATTGTTACATAGAAATAACATGATTAATGATTTAAAAGTCCGAACTGAGAAGTATCAGGGCATGACAAACTCTTCCGTAAAATGGTTTTGCATAACAAGTACGAACGGAATAGTTGACATCTTTCATTCACAAAATCTGTAATCTTGAGTGAATGAATATATGCATATATAAAGTCTCACAATCTAACTAGAGCTAGTACTTTTTTTTAAACACTCAAGCAGGTTACAATCCAAATCCTAAAGAAAACTGTTCAAGATTTTGTGGAAACACCAGCATTCCTTTTCCATTTGGGCTTGAAGAAGGTTGTTACGCTCATGAAAAGTTTCGACTTAACTGTACAAAGGATAAGTTCACCGTCCTCGATCGAGGAGGCATAACATATCATGTGAATAATGTATCAGTGGACGATGGTTATTTGAGTGTAAGAAAAATTCTGAATGATACAGAAGTCAGCGTCGAAGGGTTCGTAGTGGTCCACAAAGATGGCAGTCGGATGGTGGATGATGCTCTCCGTGATCTTTTTGATTTATTCCAAGAATATGACATGCAGATGAGGTGGGCTGTTACGAATTTAACTTGTAGAATAGCTATGCAACGTAATGCTACATATGCATGCCGCAGCGTTCACAGCAATTGCCGTCCTGTCACCCATGGGAAAATGAAGCTTGGCTACCGTTGCGGTTGTTCTCGAGGATTTCAAGGAAATCCTTACATCCATGATGGCTGTATAAGCACAAACTGCCCTCATGGAAAACAATTTGATCCAACAAAGAGGAAGTGCGTTATGTCAGCAAAGCAACGCAATCTTCTTTTAGGCAAGTTATACCAAATCCCTTCAATGTAGTTACAATTCACAAAATGCAGTGTTTTATGAGATAATAATGTATGCAACACGCACGCACACCACCACACACACCCGCCGTGTGTGTCCTACTTAGCAGATAGCACACATATAAATTGTTGAGACTAGTGATGAATATGCAACCTCACAGAAGGCATGCCGCATTTTGTGAGGTATTGCAAGTTTCCCTCATGGAAAAGAATTTTATCTAACAGAAAGGAAATGTGTTACATCAACTAAGCAAGTCATGCACAATCCCTTCATTGCAAATAAAATTCACATAATGCATTATTTTCTTGACTTGAATTGATCATGGGTGTAGGTATTGCAATTGGAATTGGTTGTGGCATTGGCTCCATAATTATTGCATTTGGTGCAACATTACTAGCCAATAAGTGGAAGAAAGGCATCCAAAAGAGAATCCGAAGAGCATACTTCAAGAAAAATCAAGGTTTACTATTGGAGCAACTAATCTCAGATGAAAGCGCCACAAACAAAACAAAGATATTTTCCTTGGAGGAACTAGAGGAGGCGACCAACAACTTTGACGCCACTCGTGTTCTTGGCCATGGAGGACATGGTACAGTTTACAAAGGATTCTATCTGACCAACGGGTGGTGGCTATTAAAAATCCAAAATTGTGGAGCAAACTGAGATAGATCAGTTCATCAACGAGGTTGCTATCTTGTCTCAAATCATCCACCGCAATGTGGTGAAGCTATTTGGATGTTGTCTTGAATCTGAGGTGCCCTTATTGGTCTATGAGTTCATCTCTAATGGCACACTATATGACCTTCTTCACACAGATGTTAGCATAAAATGCTTGCTATCGTGGGATGATCGCATTAGGATTGCAGTAGAAACAGCAGGGCACTTGCTTACCTGCACTCAGCTGCTGCAATACCAATATTCCACAGAGACGTGAAATCTTGAACATACTCCTGGATGGTAGCTTCACCACAAAGGTTTCCAACTTTGGTGCTTCAAGATCTGTTTCACTCGATGAGACACATGTGGTGACTATTGTCCAAGGCACATTTGGTTACTTAGATCCAGAGTATTACCATACTGGCCAACTAACCGAGAAGAGTGATGTATATAGTTTTGGAGTGATACTTGTGGAACTTTTGACAAGAAAGAGGCCAATTTTTATCAATGATCTAGGTGAAAAACAAAGCTTGTCTCATTACTTCGTTGAAGGACTTCAAGAGGGAGTTGTCATGGAAATAATGGATTCTCTGGTTGTGGAAGAGACAAACCAGGAAGAGATAGATGATATTGCCTCCCTTGCACAAGCATGCTTGAGGGTCAAAGGAGGAGAAAGACCTACTATGAAAGAAGTAGAGATGAGGTTGCAGTTCCTGAGAACTAAGAAGCTAAGAAAATTCCAATTGATCCCAGGAAATGATGGAGAGATTGAGCATTTGATATGCCCAAAGGGTAGTAACTCCCAAGCACAGATAAATTATGTTGGTACTGCTGGTTTAACATCTGAAGGCATCTCTGGGTGCTACAGTTTGGAACAAGATTTTTCATCCTCTGTCAGTTTGCCACGCTAACTATATATGTGCAAAAACACAATTAAGTGCTTCCTGTGATACGTCTGTATATTTCTTTGAAGAGTTATGATAAGTACTTACCTTCAGACGAGAGTGTATGTAATTGCACTTCGTATATATTTGCAGAATACATCTGTAGACCATGTCACATGTATAACTTTAATATCTATTAGTGATATCCATTCAGGTACAATTTAATATACATAATTGTATTTAAACTATGGTGGTGCAAAAAAGTATTTTGTAGCGTTTTCAACAAGTCGAGAATAATTTTGTACCTCCCATTTCCAATGGGTTACTCCATAAGAGGTTTTGATGGTCAAGACAGGTACTATACATCGCTGCATTGTTACATAGAAATAACATGATTAATGATTTAAAAGTCCGAACTGAGAAGTAGTAGGCAAAACAATATCAGGGCATGATAAACTCTTCCGTAAAATGGTTTTGCATAACAAGTACGAACGGAATAGTTGACATCTTTCATTCACAAAATCCTAAACTGCAGAACCACATTTTTTTTGCATTACAAGGTTTTTTCTTTGTGTTCGTAAACTGCAGAACCACATTTGCAAAATCTGTAAGTAGCATTTTAACTCCACGCATTTGCATACAGAACTGCTGCACAGTACCGCAAACAGTGCGCACAGTTTGCTCAATGGTGATAACTAACTCAACACTCAGATATCTGGTCAGTTTAACATTATATTTACCTCGATTTACACAAATTCATAAATTTTAGGAGTTATCATCTCATTCCATACCGAAAGTTTCAAATTAGCTTGTCACATTTTAAGATTTCACCGCGAGTCAGTGACTACCTTCAGAATATCTTGTTCCAACCTAGCTATGCACATATAAATATAAGATTATTACTACATCAAGCAAAACATGGAGATTGTCATTTGCAACGGGAGCGTACCAACTCGAATAGACAACCGGAGCCGAGCTGCACGGGGGAGCGTCGGCCAGCCCTGTCGGGTGCCCGCGCTAGGATGAGGTGCCGGCCTGCCGGCTGCAGCAGGAAGGACGTCCTGAGCCCGAGGCGGACTGCCCTGCCCTCCCTCCTCACTCTTTCAACACTGTGGCCACTGGCTGATGAAGTGCGGCGCTGGGGCTTCCGACAGAGGACGCGCACCGCGAAGGCCGAGGTCGGCGCCCCACTGAAATAGGTTAATGGGCCGCATGACATGAGGGCCAGTATTACTAGCGGGAAGAGAGGGGGCCGAAGGCCCGAAGCCCATGAAGAGATGGATGATATTGCCTCCCTTACACAAGCGTGCTTGAGGGTCAAAGGAGGAGAAAGACCTACTATGAAAGAAGTAGAGATGAGGTCTCAGTTCCTGAGAACTAAGAGGCTAAGAAAATTTCAATTGATCCTAGAAATGATGGAGAGATAGAGCATTTGATATGCCCAAAGGGTAGTAACTCCCATGCACAGATAAATTCTATCGGTACTGCTGGTTTAACATCTGAAGGCATCTCTGGGTGCTACAGTCTGGAACAAGAATTTTCATCCTCTGTCAGTTTGCCACACTAACTATATATGTGCACAAATACAATTAAGTGCTTCCTGTGATACATCTGTATATTTCTTTGAAGAGTTATGATAAGTACTTACCTTCAGACGAGAGTGGATGTAATTGCACTTCGTATATATTTGCAGAATGCATCTGTAGACCATGTCACATGTATACTTTTAATATCTATTAGTGATATGCATTCAGGTACAATTTAATATACATAATTGTGTTTAAACTATGGTGGTGCAAAAAAAAGTATTTTGTAGCGTTTTCAACAAGTCGAGAATAATTTTGTACCTCCCATTTCCAATGGGTTACTCCATAAGAGGTTTCGATGGTCAAGACAGGTACTATACATCGCTGCATTGTTACATAGAAATGACATGATTAATGATTTAAAAGTCGCAACTGAGAAGTAGTAGGCAAACCAATATCAGGGCATGATAAACTCTTCCGTAAAATGGTTTTGCATAACAAGTATGAACGGAATAGTTGACATCTTTCATTCACAAAATCCTAAACTGCAGAACCACATTTTTTTTGCATAACAAGGTTTTTTTCTTTGTGTTCGTAAACTGCAGAACCACATTTGCAAAATCTGTAAGTACCATTTTAACTCCACGCATTTGCATACAGAACTGCTGCACAGTACCGCAAGCAGTGCGCACAGTTTGCTCAATGGTGATAACTAACTCAACACTTAGATATCTGGTCAATTTAACATTACTAGATACCTGGCGCGCACCTGCGCGCTGTGGATATTTAGTAGTAAAAGAAGTTATGTTTAACTCTGGATCTGTAAAACACTTGAGGAAAAAGCATTTTTATATACAATTTATGTGCAACAAAAGGATGTGGCAGATGTGTGTATGACAGGTGGGGTTACTGGATTGTGCAAGAGTAAGGACGAGCGATTTAGTAGGACATATATAAAAGTAGGGTATGAAGCAAGACTGTATGAAAGTAACGAATTGATGTAATTATGTAATAGGAAGGATATGTAGTGTCTGATTCTATATGATGAGCCTCAAGTATGGTGCACTGCATAGTACAAAGTAATTAGTTATAAATGAAGCTGAAGAACTGATAGATTAAAAAAAAGAGAAACTATGAGTTGACTAATAGGAAAAGTGGCGATCACTAGTAAAAGGGCAGTGTGTACATTGTAGGTGGTAAATACGGTGTACTGTTAAGTTTGTTTTAGGTAGTAGTATGTGAATATATATATAATACACAGTTGAGCTGCATTAACATAAAGCAGATAGCACTAGTGCTATCAATAGGCAGATTACATAGGGGGCGAGATAACAGGAGGAAGCATGTGGTATAGAAGGTCCTAGAAGATGTTGCCAGAAGAACATCAACGATGTTGCCGGAAGAACATCAGCAACCTGTTTTAGTTTGAGCAGAGATAAGTCAGGGTGAATGTAGTTGATTAACCTTAGCGTAGAAACACTATAGGAAAGTGATGTTTAAATATAAAGAATAATATTTTTGGCTTGTTTAGAGGCTCTAAGAATTGTACCTGTGTTTAATTCTTTTTTTTGGTGGAGCGAGTCTTACCAGAAGATGTAGAACCTGTAACATCTGCTGTTGGAGTCGAAGATGAGCTGCGTAATAGAAGTGGTGTAAGTAAGACACTATCTATTGTTGGTGTAAAACCGAACACAAGTGAGATGGCGGATGTCGGCCGTGTTCACGCCCATCGTCCTGAGAGCGAAGCGTGTGCGAAGGTTTATCTGAGTTCGGGGTCCGAGAGGACCTCCTACTCTCATGGGTGGCCTCTGGGGTTCGAGAGTTCATCCCGGAGGCTCACCTAGTGTCTTCCTTTGATGTATTGCTCAAGAGACCCCCCCCCAAATGAGAGGGATACAAGGGGTATTTATAGGCTCCTCAGCCTGTACAAATGACCAAAATACCCCTTGGGGTTGGCTACTCTAAGAATACAAGCGAGGGTATTACAGGTCTTTCATGAGTATATGACATTCCTTGGACTCAGTCGTCGTCTCTGTTGCAAGGCGGGCCCCAAATGCAGGTGGGATGAATTATTCTTCCAACAGTAGCCCCCCTGCCCCTTGGCGTTTCGGGAGAAACGTCGAATGGGCAGTCTTGAATTGTGCCTTTTTATGCAGAGGCTGATATTCCAGAAAAGTCCTGGTGGTTCTAAATGGTAGTTGCATTCCAGCGGATGAGGCTCCTCCGGTCTTGTGGGTGTCGCAGGGCGCACGATGGATGCTTCGGAGGCGCGAGAAACTCTGAGGGCGTGAGGTGACCGGCGAGGGACCGTGCGAAGTGATGGAGACGCCGAGAGGACCGTGCGGCTACGGGGGTGCCACGAGGCTGCCGCGTGGGGTATCGAGGCCGCGCGGGGCCGTCTGCAGCAGGTCTTCGAGAGCATCCATGCAATGTGCTGGTTCTTTATGGGTCTAGCTATCCTTCGAGGACAGGATTTACACGAAGCAATAAATCAACACATTGGTTCCTGCTGCCTTCACGTGAACGCATATGCTTTGTTTTTTTTTCTTTTTTCACCTTGTCTTTTACAGGATGTTGCTTGTCAGCACAAACAATCACACGTGAGCCTTTCTCTCTACCTTCTCAACCGAGTGGAGCATCTTGTGCTTTCCTCTTTTCCCCACTTTATTGATTCAACTTCCTTCTCATCCCTTCCTACCTCCTCTTCATAGCGCCCAAGCCCTCTCGTTCCTGTGGTCGGCTCTGGGCTTGGGAAGCTCCAGTGGGCGGAGCTCTTCAGGTCTCCTGGCGCCATTTCTTTCTTCTATCCCCAGCTTGCTTTGGCCGATGGAGGTCCGGCTCGGCCCTTGCCTCCCAGCGCGTCCTCTGCCGTCCGGCTCCTGCATTCTAAGCACCGCCTCCGTGCCCGCGCTTTACCACTCCCGGTCGCTCCCTTGGCTCGACCCACCAGGCACCCATGGGTCCCGCCATCTGGGCGCCACCGCGCCCACATGGTGTGCTAACAAGGGGAGACAAGAAAATGGGCCTTTGACAAAGCAAGGCTCCTTTGGTGGGTGTGCAGTGGGAGACCAGGAATCCAAGGCTCTGTTTGACTTTGGGCAGTGGGAGACCAGGAGACAAGAAAACGGGCGCTACTCTGCACAAGCCCACATCCTTTTATTTCATCCCTTCGCTAGCCAACCCATTCAGCACATCTTTCTTCAACCGAAATCGGCGCGAGTCATAGCTAGCGGCCGGCGGCAATGGCGTCGGGTTGAGGACGTGCTGCTCAGGAGGTGTCGGCCTCCGCATGGCACAGCCTCGGTGTGGTGACGGCGCAGTAGCCTACCCCCGCCACCGCGTCTTCCACTGATGGAGCGCCCCCGTGCCGCTCCTCCAGCTCCCCTCCGTCCGAGGCCACCGGCCGGCAGCCATCATGACTTGGAGCGTCACCCGCGCGAGGTGCCCGGCTTGGAGCGTCGCCCACGCGGGGAGCCCGGCTTGGAGCGTCGCCCGTGCGTGGAGCCTGGCTTGGAGCGCCACCAGGGTGTTGGCGCAGTCAGAGCCTCGGACAGCCGTCGATCGGTCAGCCGCCGACTTGAAGAGCTGCAGTGCCACCACGCAGGTGCCCTTGTAACGCCGTTTTTTTGTTGTTGTCTTTTGCTTCTCCTTTTCAGCATCTCTTCGTTTTGCGCTGGCGGAGGCGATGAGGCGCTACCGAGGTGACGGCGATCGTTCGGCGAGCACTGCGTCGGCGGTGAGTGGTAAATGCACGTGAAGGTGTGGCGGCTTCGAAGCGCTACCGGTGGCGCGTTAATAGGCGGCAGCGCATGGCGGTTAGTGCCAGCGGCGGCACACGGAGGCGGCACTGAGCTACCAGCCAGCGCGCAATGGCGGCGTCGGGTTGAGCGTCTTTGCTCGGGAGGTCTGCGCCTCCGCGTGCTTACAACCTCGGTGTGGTGGCGGTGGTCAGCGTCGGTAAGCACCAAGCTGCATCAAGCGTCCTCCTTCCCATTCGGCGTTACCGCGCTGCTTTGATGAAATGCCCGGCCTTTGTTGTAGTAGATTTTTGCCATGTGTATGAACAGTGATTACGGATGTGCTTTGCCCGTGTATCGTCAGCATTTGCTTATTTATGGTGAACAATAAGGCTCGGGCTTGAGGGTTTCATGAAGGTCTCGGCGCGAGGGTTTCGAAGGCCTTAAGCGCGAGGGTTTTGCGAAGGCCTCGGGGGCGAGGGTTCGCAAAACCGGCTTCGGGCGCGAGGGTTTCGCAAAGGCCTCGGATGCGAGGGTTTTGCGAAGGCCTCACGAAACGAGGGTTTCACGAAGTCCTCAGGTGCGAGGGTTTCGCGAAGGCCTCGGATGCGAGGGTTTTGCGAAGGCCTCGCAAAACGAGGGTTTCACGAAGTCCTCGGGCGCGAGGGTTTCGCGAAAGCCTCGGGTGCGAGGGTTTCGCGAAGGCCTCGGGGGCGAGGGTTCGCGAAGGCTTCGGGCGCGAGGGTTTCACGAAGGCCTCGGGTGCGAGGGTTTTGCGAAGGCCTCGTGAAACGAGGGTTTCACGAAGGTTTCGGGCGCGAGGGTTTGGCGAAGGCCTCGGGCGCGAGGGTTTCGCGAAGGCCTCGATTGCGAGGGCACACGGAGCGCGCGGGCGCACAGGGCATGCTTGGTGTGAGTGCGAGGGCACGTGATGGTGCATGAGGCACGTGGGGTGCGCGGTCGTACACGGCGTGCATGATGTCCTTCATGTCGAATCTATTAGCAAGATGTTACGTTCCATATAATCTATGCGTCTACCGGTGTTCCTATCGGGACCCAAAATTATAATTCTGGACCCTCTGTGTTTCATGCACTAGTCCAGGATCACGCTAGTGCACACAGTATCAACAAGGATGAGTATCGATCCACACAAGCGAATAGTAACATAAACGAATAGTTTGATTAATAAATAATGGTTTGACCTTATGGTCGAGTTGACAATTATTAAGCCACGTAGGGCTAACAGAGAAATAAAGCAGCGGAAACAAAAATGCCAACGGTGTCCCATCGATTCACCACAGGCAACCGACTAGGATCAAGACCTCACGATCAGGCACCTTCGAATAACTCCTCCTCAAATGCTGGTGAAGACTCCTCCTCTTCTGCTTGATTTATTTTAAAGCAAGCGTGAGTACACACCGTACTCGCAAGTCACACCACAGAAATGCAAATATACATGCAAGCTTATTACAAGGGAATGGCATTTTGTGGTTCTTTTGCAGAAATGCAACATTTGCAGTTGAATACAATAATAGCTTGAAAGCAGGTAAAACAAATAGACGATAATAATTTTAACAGTTGATTTCACAAAGACACACACAGCCTAAACAGATTATTCACACAGCTATATGATTTAGATCACACAGCTCCCTTCCCACACAGTTTTAAAGATCTACCCCTCGTGTGAAATCCCCGAGCATTGTCCATAACCGAGGACGCGGCTATTCGAATAGATTTGTTTACACTCTGTAGAGTTTGTACACTTTACCCACAAGATACAACCAGTGTTGCAAGCACTAATCGTAACAAAGCATTTCAGAAACTTCATCCTAACATAGATGCTCCCGATGTGCTTATGTCATACCAAACCATACACAGTGTATGATACAACACACACCGTTGGACAGGGAAGCGGCGAACCGTCCCACGATGCGACTACATGGTAGCACACACCTCCACCCTATTCACATAGCCTAACCTACCGCCTGAGCAATCCATGCTAAAATTAAGTATCTTACTATGCTAGGCCGTCCCCATAACAGGCATGTGGTCGTATAGGAGGGCTCAGTTCAATGGCGCACAAAGTTCAGTCCTTAAATGACCGAGGCAAGACTTCCATTGTTCTAACTAAGACACACAGATAAGTATGACACACAGATTCACAAGCCCATATCACATAGCCACCATGTCACACAGTTCCTTCCACTTGCCTCAGTCTAAACCTTTTTCCCACCCAGTTGAATTAAGTGCAACACATGCCACAAAGACACATAGTGCACATAGATTATTACAAAATTACATAGTCACTTAGTCAAGTTAATAATTGCACTTTACATGAATAGGTGATTAGTGGCATGGCTAAGCAATCTAATCGTACTAACCAACCCACGTTGGTACTATAATATTTACCAACTAAATATCAACTAGGGTGACAAAGGATCAAGGCATAACAAGTTACACAAGGAAGGCATAACAGATTGGACTTAATAGCTAATCCCAAAAGCATTTAAATAATTACTTGAAATAAAATGCAATACTTTGAATAAAAATAATATTTGGAAAACTGGGATTCAACATGGTCAAAGCATGACTTGCCTTGGAATAGATCTAGGAATTGATCTTGGTCTTGATGTGTTCCTTCTTTTGCAAATCCCCTCGAAGCGTCGAAGTCTACTCGCAAACGAAGCAAACAAATAAAAATAAATAAATAACAGAGGCAAACAACTCAAAAAAATAAATAAAAATCTCCATTAGGTAGATCTTGATTTTAGACGAATTTAGAAATTTGAATGGGCTGATTTGGAGTTAGGATGCAAAAGTTATGAGGTTTGGAAGTTGGAATCTAAAGAAAACCCTAAAAATGAATTATGCGAATTTCCCGAATTATTTCTTAAAAGAAAAACCCGGATTATTGCGCAATGCTGGCGTCAGCGAAGGAATTTCCGGAAAAGATAAATAAAGTGAAAAACCTGACGTGTGGGGCCCACAAGTCAGTGACACGGCCCACGGTGGACCAAGTCCACCGGGCTGGTCAGATCTGGTCGGGGCTGGCGTGGCACACCCGCCCGCGTGGTGCTGACTCAGCGCACACGTGGACGACACGCGGCGGAAAAGGGTGACACGGCACCGAGGTGGCAGGTGACTTGGCGTCCACGTCGGCGAGGACGACAACGACGGTGGCGGCGGCACTGGACCCAATGGTCGCCGGCGAACGGCGGCTTGTCGCCGGAAATGGGTGCTACAGGCGTGTAGCTAAGGTTATTGCGAACCTCAGGGTGCAGGTCCGGGTGGTCGAGGACGACTGTGGTGGCCGGCGGCGAGGTCGGAGCGGCGGAGGGCTTCGGGTTTTGTCGGGTGGGTGCTTCGGTGAGGAATTGGCGTCGGGGAAGGGTCCGGGAGGTAGAGGAGGCGACGGCGGACTCAGTGGTGTACTCGACGATGACGCGGCGGCGACGGTGGCGGCGTAATCGAAGAAAACCCACCGGCGGTGAGAAAACCTTAAAGCTCGAATTGGCGGCGATGCGGGGGTTCTCAGGTGGAATTGAGCGAGGGGTTTTGGAAAGGGGGCTGCGGCGATCCTCGGGGACCTACTTATAGGCACGGGGCGGCCTCGAGGGGACGTGCCGGCGGGGGAGATGAAACCGCCCGAAAAGAGCTCGCGGGGAAAACGGGATAGAGGCGAGTTTGAATTCCAAATTCAAACTGAGTCGGTGCGGGAGGGATAAGGATTGAGTTTGGCGAGAAAATCCGGGGATTTTAGTTAGCTGAAACGGACGCGGGGTGGAGCTTCTAGAAGCGCTAATGGCGACGCCAGCAGCTCTGCGCGAGGAAGGAGACAGGTCGGAGACGATGACCTATGGCGGGCCCACGATCGAGAGAGAGGGAAGTGAGCCTTGTGAGAATCAAGCGTCCAGCGTTGATCCAACGGCGGGGAGGGATAGGCCGCTTGGGCTTGCGTGCGGGAGAGGGAATTGGGCCGGGAGATTCGGCCCAAATACTATTTGGAGATTTTTAATACTTTTCCTTTTTAAGAAAATATCAGAAATCCAAATAAGCAATAGAAATTAGCAAATGAACTTGGAAAAATTCCAGAAAATTCTAGAAAATATATCCAAGCACATAGAATCCAAATAAAATAGTTTTGACTATTGTTCATGTTGGCTTTAGTCATATTAAATGGTTTTGTTACTCAAAGCCCAATATTAAGCTTTTAAATTAAATTCAAATAAATCCAAATGGTGAATTTTCTCTCTACCAACTATTCAAAGGATTTTTAAAGCTTAGAAAATTTTGGATGTTACAGTTCCTTTGCCAAGCACTTATCAATTTTTGCATTGTTGTCATCGTAGGTTCCTCTCGCTTCGTCGCCGCTGACTAAGGACTCTGATCTCTTCCGCCAGGAAACAGAGACAAGGATCGGGCTAAAGCGCACCGTGGACGGATCGCCATGCGATGATCTTGACGAGGACGTCGAGATCCTCGGCAGCGTCCTCGGCAAGGAGGCTCTTGTGGGGGTCGAGCCATCCTTACTCACTAAGGCGGAGAAGGCGGCGTTGGTGGCCCCTGGGAGCCGCCTCACACTGGACGACGTTCGGTGGCGGGGCTAGACAGCGCCCGCCTCGAAAGGTACACAGCTTGCACTCAAAGCTTGGTTTGAGGTCGGCTGGGCTTCCTATCCACCCCTTCATTCGGACCCTCGTGAGGCACTACTGTGTTGAGCTCTCACACCTCTTGCCCAACCTCCTTACTAGGGTGAGAGTGTTCATGTGGTCAGTCTTGAGGCGGCAATCGAGGCAAGCGTCTGAAGCCTACCATTGCAGCCTTGACCACTTCTTCCGTCTCCAATGATCGAGCGGAGGTTTGGACCGCTAGGCACGCTGACCTCGATTGTCCAGAACCAGGGTGAGTATCCAGTCTATGCCACCAAGTACAACTGGAATCGCCCCGGGAAGAAGTGGTTTTATTTGAAGGTAGAGGGCTTTCCATACACTGGCGGCCAACCTAAGATAACTCAGGACGGTTATCCTGAGATTCCTCCTCTCTCGGACACCGATTGGGAGCTTATTCGTGCCATATCTGAAGTCCGCCAGTGGAGCGGCGTTCGGGATTTGATGGAGGAGATGACCCTTCTGGATGCTAGCCCCCTGGTTGCCGAGAAGCGTGACTATTCTACATTCTCCAAGAAAAAAGGTGGGCATGGTTTGGCTAGTTTTCTTCTTTACTTGTGGCTCGACTCTTGATCTGTGAATCTGAATCATCTTGTTTAACTTTGTGCGAAGCACCTGCTCTGAGTCGATTGAGGAGGCCGACTGGATTCTCGGGGAGATGACCGTGACTGAGTATGAGGTGCTTGAGGAGGTCGGCATCTTTGATGGTCGAGGGTGGAACAGCGTTGCCAATGGCTTGAAGTTGATGATTCCTCCCCGAGGCAAGCTTGTCCCTGATCTGACGAAGAGGAAGAAGGCCAAGGTGTCGGATCCCGAGGGCACTGTCAGGGGCCCTCCTCGGAAGGGTCAGTTGACGATGAAGCCTTCTGCTGTGGGAGCGAGGCCTCTTCCGATAGGTGGCTATCATCCTCGTGCTCCTGGTACCGCACGACCTCCCTCGGGGCATCCTATACATCCTTCTGCCTTTGGTCATGCTTCGCGCAGGGAGAAGATTCAGGATCCCAAGGCACTTCAGACGTCGTCTTTGTAGAAGAGGAAGAGAGAGCCCTCTAGTGGTGATCACTCTTGTGTTGATGCCACTGAGCCCGAGCACGGGGTTGCTGAGGAGCGTCCTCAGAGCCGCGGGACTTCTCAGGCCACATCCTCTTCTTCGGGCTCTAGCTCTTCGTCTTCCACCGGCTCCAGCTCTACCGGGTCCCTTACACACAAGGTGGAGGAGGAGATGAAGGAGCGAGAGTTGGGCTCGACTCCTCACGGTAGTTCGGAGGCACCCGTTATCCAGTATCGTGACGCCTTTGATTCCCTTTTCAGGGATGAAGGTTAGGAGCATTTTATTTCTGTTTACCTTTGTTCATTTGTTGGTCATGGCTCATTAATTCTTTCCACTTGTCAGAAGTCGCTGAGGTAGGAGCACAAGCTGGAGATACGGGGGATGTGATGCCCAAGGCTCGGAGCCCAAGAGGAGAGAAGGCCCTTCCTAGCCTCGAGATTCAGGTGCACGAGGATCGCGATGAGGCAGCGAGCCATTCCTCTAGTGTATTGCCTTCCTACACTATCCCGCTTATTGATGATGATGATGCGGCAGCGCAGATCCGCCGTCTCACCGAGGGGCGTGTCAACAAGTACATGGCTCACTTTCGTGATACGCGAGACGTTGGAGAGTTCTCCCAGCTTCTCAAGGACCGGCTGGGTACTGCCGTAAACCTCTACTTCCAGGTACCCTTGCGGTTATTGCCTTCCTCTACTCAATACCTGCTTTACAATCATCCTCTAACGCTGGCATTTTGCATGCTCCTTGTAGGCCACTTCCATATCTAACATCATTAGGGATGAAGCCCCCCGAATCATAGAGGAGATGTTACAGGAGGCAGTAGCTAACGCTCGACGGAGTGCCCCACCGTCAGATGATGAAAGGCTGGCATCCGCAGAGGAGAAGCTAAAGGCTGCAGAGGATAAACTGCGGATTGCTGAAGACAAGCTGAAAGCTACTGAGGAGAAGTTGAAGGTTTTGGAGGAGAAGGCTAAGGTCATTCGACATGTGAATGTGAGCTTGGAGGAGGACGTGACTAAGTCCTAGCAGCGGCTGAACTACTTCTTCGAACTCCAGGAGATCACCCTAGCTGCTCAGAGGTCCTTGGAGAGCTTGGGAGTGAAGGTTGCCCCAGTCCCATCAGGGGTGGCGCGGCCAGCGGCGTGGGTTCCCCTCCTTGCGGAGCGAGTCCATCTGTTCTCCCAGGCTGTAGAGGACCAGAGTCAATCCTTCGCCACAGCAGTTTTGACGGCAGGGGCCCTTGCTATCTCCCACCATTGTGACGATTCAGGCAAGGAGGCGGTGCGCGAGGGCCTACGTGGCTCCTTTACCCCAGAGGTGAGGAGGGCGTCCCTAGGGGAGTGAGCTGCGCTGAGACCCCTTGCGGCAGAGTTCGTGAAGAGCGTTGCTTCGTCCTTGGCACCGAGAGCTCATGCACCTGCCCCTACAAACGGAGAGGGTGACGCTCCAGCTAGCGTATGACTTTTGCCGATATGTTCTCATTTGTATAGACTTTGTAGTGATATCATGCAAGCTTAGCGCTCTCTTTTTTGTAGATGAGTTAGGCCTGAGGGCTTACGTAGCCTCCCATGCAAGAGCATGGTTACATTTGCATTTCTCTCTATTATGAAAATGACATGACGATGTTATACTCCATTCAGGGCATGTTTAAGAAGGTGATTGGCATCAAATATAAGCGGTGTGCGCGGAGGGGCCGAGCGCCTGGCCGATCGAACCCAGCCTTATGAGGATAGCCCGCAGAGGGCGGGCGGTTTAGCCTTGGGTATGATCGTCGCGAGGCGCTTCGATCCCCAGATAGGCTCCCTTTTTGCTCCAGCCTTAGCTGGGCGAGGTAACTGGGAGTTTTAAACACTTTCTAAAAGGTGCGGGTGCCTTGCTTGTGAGGCCTTTGGCATGCCAGATGTAATAAGGGAAACAATCTTGGGCCCATTGAGAGGGTATCCCTCTCAGGACATGTAAATGTTCTTGCCTTGTATGACTGTTTTGTTCATAGATATGTATTCCCACGGGATGTGAGTGCCTTAGGCACGGTTGGCTTTTGCTTGCGTTAGAGCAAGGCGAGGAGTGACCCAGAGGTCGTTCGGCGTGTAGCCTGGAGGCTGAAGGGGGACTAATCCTTAGCACATCCATAGACTCGGGCACTAGGCCCAAGCCGTCACTTGTACCCTGGGTCCAGCAGGACACAAGCCGCCATAGCAGAGGCGGCGGACGCCCAAGCTGCTTAGGTCTTTGTTAGGGGAGACCACGGGGGTCGTGCGCCCTGCATATCACGAGGGTGACACCCTTTGTAAGGGAAGGGTTAATTATAACTTGAGTGTGTCGAGCGAGACTTATGAGATTAGTAGGTAGGGACAACTCCTCGACAGCAGCGTGTTAGGAGCAAGTGTTAGAAGGCAAGCCTTTCAAATTGTTGATGAGCGTGTATTTGGGAACACACTCTCAAAACAGGCCCGCCCCTTAGCAGCAGCGCGTTAAGGGACTACCCCAAAATCGTGGCCTGCCCCTTAACAGCAGCGTGTTAAGGGACTACCCTGAAATCGTGGCCCGCCCCTTAACAGCAGCGTGTTAAGGGACTACCCCGAAATCGTGGCTTGCCCTTAGAAGCAGCGTGTTAAGGGACTACCCCGAAATCGTGGCATAATTGCGTACATGGAGGGATCGTGCCAGAATCTCATGTCTTCATTTCATTGAGCAAGATGGTGTTTACACATTGATAGGTGCCACGGAGGGCATACAAGAGGGTTTTAAGCGTAAAACTCGCGGAGCTTATCCGCATTCCATGCATGCTTTAGCTGCTTGTCTTCCAGGGTAGCAAGTCGGTAAGCGCCTAATCCCAGGACTGAGGAGACGCGGTAGGGCCCTTCCCACTTGGGGTGAAGCTTCCCTTGAGCTGTCGGGTCGGTGACCCTTTTGAGGACAAGGTCGCCAAGAAGAAAAGCATGTTCCTTCACCCTGCTGTTGTAGAACCGGGCGGCCTCCTGCTTGTAAACGGCATGCTTAAGGAGGGCTTGGTCGCGGATCTCCTCAACGAAGTCCACCTCAATCTTGTGGTTGTCCTCATTTTGGGTGAAGCTAACAGGTGATGGCCCTGAGAGCATTTCCACTCGGAGGGAGCGGTGGTGGATTTCAGCAGGGAGGACAGCTTCTGCCCCGTACACGAGCGAGAACGGAGTTCTCCCAGTGGCACGACTAGGAGTCATGCGTAATCCCCATAGGACGCTGAGGAGCTCCTCCGCCCATGTTCCTCGCTTGAGGGCACTTGCCTCGAGACAACATCGTATGCCTTGCAGAATTAGCCCATTAGCTCTTTCCACAGCCCCGTTGGTTTTTGGGTGAGCCACTGATGCGAAGCAAAGGGTGGTCCCGATGGAGTCGCAGCAATCCCTGAAGGAGGAGGCATCAAACTGAGTGCCGTTGTCCACTGTGAGTTCTTTGGGAACCCCGAAGCAACACACAACATTCTTCCAAAAGAACTTCTGTACGGAACGAGATGTGATGGAGACCAAGGGTTCCGCCTCCACCCACTTGGTGAAGTAATCCACTGATACCACCACATGCTTGTAGCCCCCCTTGCCTGGTGGGAATGGCCCGAGCAGGTCCATTCCCCATCGGGCAAACGGCCAGGTGATCGGTATGGTGCAAAGAGGGTTAGCAGGAGCGTTGTGGTTGGCTGCCATCCTTTGGCACCCCTTGCATGTCTTGAGGACATCGAGGGCATCTTGCACTATCGTGGGCCAATAGAAGCCTTGACGGAGGGTTTTGGCTGCGGTTGCCCTTGGCGCAATGTGAGAGCCGCAGAGGCCCTCATGCACATCAAGGAGAAGAGAAATGCCTTCTTCTCTTGTGACACACTTGAGAAGGGCGGATGCTCCGCGCTTGTAGAGCTTTCCTTCAATGATCACATAAGCCTTGGCTTTGGAGTGTAGCCTCTGAGCCATTCTGCATCCTCAGGCTCCTCTTCTCCCTGTATGCACTTGATGATGGGAGTCATCCAGGAGGGAGGAAGGACCGAAGTCTCGTTGACCTTTGGGGGTAGTTCGGGATCACCCACTTCTTCCATTGATGGCGTTTTTAATACTTCAAAGAAGACTTCTGGAGGAAGGGGTTCCTGAGAACTTGCGGCATGAGCCAGGCTGTCTGCTCGGTGATTATCTCCACGGGGGATCTGACGAGCTTCAAGTGCGGCAAAGTGGCATTCCATCTTCCTCACTTTGTCCAAGTATTTGGCCATTTTTTGGTCGAGACATTGATATGTTTTATCCATCTGATTGACAACTAATTGGGAATCCCCTAAGATGAGGAGGTGTCGGACACCCATGGCCTTAGCAAGTCGTAGACCCAAGAGTAATGCTTCATACTCGGCCATATTGTTTGTGGGGTTGAAGGATAAGTGAGCCGCGTACTCAAGTGCCTTCCCTTCCGGGCTTACTAAGACGACGCCTGCACCCCCTCCTGCCAGACGCTTGGACCCATCGAAGTATAACGTCCAATGCTTGCTAGGGGTGTTTAGGGTGTTTGCCGGTGCTTCATGGTCGACAGGGGACGCAGCCCATTCAGCCACGAAATCGGCAAGGATCTGAGATTTGATAGAAGTCCTCCCCACGAACTTGAGGGAAAAAGGTGCTAGCTCCGTGGCCCATTTTGCTATCCTTCCTGTGGCCTCTTTGTTCCCCATCACCTCATTGAGGGGGTAGCTTGTTGGAACAGTGATAGAATGTCCCAGAAAGTAATGACGAAGCTTTCTTGAGGCCATGAGTAGAGCATAGCATATTTTCTCTATTTCTGTGTACCTTGTCTTTGCGCCTGCCAGGGCTTCGCTGACATAATATACCGGGTGTTGAATTCCTTCTTTTTCCTTGACTAGGACGGCGCTCATCGCGACAGGGGTTGCAGCGAGGTATAGGAGTAGCACATCTCCTGGTCTTGGACTTGTGAGGAGCGGAGGGGCTGCCAGGTAGGCTTTTAGGTTTTCGAAGGCCTTCGGGCTTGGCGTCCACAGAAGCCGTCAAGCCTCACGGAGAATCTTGAAGAAGGGGAGGCCCTTTTCCGCCGAACGTGACAGGAAGCGTCCGAGCGCGGCCATGCGCCCCATGAGGCGCTGAACGTCTTTGGTGGAGTGGGGTGGTTCCATGTCAAGGATTGCGCGAATTTTTTTAGGATTTGCTTCGATCCCCCGCTCTGCGACCAGGAACCCCAGGAGCTTTCCTCCCTTTACCCCGAAGGCGCATTTTCCGGGGTTTAGTTTGACACCAAACTTGCGAAGGTTGACAAATGTCTCTTGGAGATCTTCAATATGTGACGAAGCTTGAATGCTTTTTACGACAGCGTCATCGACATAAACCTCCACATTGCGACCTAGCTGGTCCTTGAGGATGAGACAGATGAGACGCTGGAAAGTGGCTCCAGCATTCTTCAACCCAAAGGGCATGCGCAGGTAGCAGAAAGCGCCTACAGGGGTGATGAAGCCTGTTTTTTCCTCTTCTTCTTTCGCCATGTGGACCTGATGATACCCTGAGTATGCGTCCAAAAAACTCATCAACTCACACCCAGCGGTGGAGTCAACGAGTTGGTCGATGCGCGGGAGTTGGTAATCGTCCTTCGGACATGCTTTGTTGAGGTCGGTGAAGTCGATGCACATGCGCCACTTGCCGCTAGACTTTTTTTACCAAAACAGGGTTAGCTAGCCATTCCGGATGCCAAACCTCCCGAACGAGGCCGGCCCTTGAGAGCTTGTCAATTTCATCTGTAATTGCCTGACACTGCTCTGAAGAGAGTTTCCGAAGCTTTTGCTTTACTGGAGGTCACCTAGGTCTTACTGCGAGGTGATCCTGGATCACCTCCCGAGGGACGCCGGTCATGTCTGACGGTGTCCAAGCGAACACGTCAGCACTGGATTTTAAGAACTTCACGAGCTCTTTCTCCACTTCTCTTGGGAGATCGACCCTGACTCTAAGAGACCGTGGGTCGTCCTGGCTGAAGAGTCGTACTTCATGTAGGTCCCCCTCCGAGCGAGGCTTAAGACAACATCTCGCTGGGGGGGATACGTCCTTGGCGTGCCCTGGTGAGAGAAGCGAGTGCGCTCCTCCGTTTGACTCCTCAGTCTCGAGAAAGTTGATGTCGCCGGAGTTAGTTGCCGCTTTGTGGTATAGACGACGAGCTAAGTCTTGATCACCCCTCACGGAGATGACCCGACGAGGGCCTGGTATCTTTAAGCACAGGTAGTTTTGATGGACCGCCGCACAAAAGTGGTTGAGAGTTGCCCTTCCCATGATAGCATTGAATGGGGACTCGATGTCAACGACATCGAACCTGACGGCTTCCGTGCGGTGATTCTCCTGTGTTCCGAATGTCATGAGGAGTTCGATCCTCCCAAGGGGTTGAATGGATTTTCCTGGTACGAAACCAGTGAGAGGCCGATCGAATGGCAGCAGGATGCCATGATGATATCCCCCCCGTGACTCCCATAGTTCCTTGAGCGCACGCAAGTAGAGTATATCTGCAGAGCTTCCTCCGTCGACAAGGATGCGGGAGACCTCGCAATTGGATATTGTGGCAGTTAGTAAGAGGGCATCATCATGAGGGAACCTTAAGCCCTTTGCATCCTTAGCTGTGAAGTTAAGAGGAATGCTTGCCCACTTGGGAAGGACGCTTTGAGGAGCCACCCCTACGACATTGACCTCCCGGGCATACTCCTTTCGCTGGCGCTTTGACGCATGCCCGGAGGCCGAGCCCCCTATTATGACGTTTACTTGTCTTTGCGGTGCTTGGAAAGGGAGTTCATGCTCGACATCTTGCAGGTGCTGCCCGGGGGGTAGATCACCAGGAGCGTGTGCTGGGGGCACCGAGGGAGCAACTTTTGGCCCCACGGGCTCCCTAGTCGCCCCTGGCCAAGTAACACCTTGGGGGTGGAGATGTGCATTAACTGGAGGGAGCTGGTTCACCATCTCCGGGTGCAGGCGTATTTGCCCAGGCGGAGGAGCTTGAAGAGGGGACCGTGGAGCGCCCATTGTAGAGGGCACGAACTCAAGCCTCGGAGGTTGAGGCGACGGGATGAACTGTAATGGAACGGGCTGAGCTCCTCCCCATCCAGAGTTAGGTGGGTGCATCGGCCAGTAAGGAGCCCCGTTCATCACCGCCGCGTGGGCAAGTGGAGGGAGGTTGAAAGGGAGTCCCCCTTGCACCCCTCCGAGGAAAGCTCCCTGCGCGGCCGGGTCAGAGGCCACTTGAATTGAAGGTGGTGCTAGTAGCGGAGAGACGTGTTGAAGGCCATTGGGAGTACGATACGCGGCCATCATGTAGTCCACCACCTGCCTTGCGGTTGCCTCCACCATTGCTTGGCAATTAATGGCGCTGAGCTCCCCAGGAGCCGCGGACAGCCCTGGAGCGTTGATGACACTTCGAGCCTCTTGCCTTTGGCCAGACACTTCGCCAGTTGGTGCGATGGATGTGGGAACGCTTGACATCGAGGATCGCAAGACATTATTCGCCGGGGTGAACAGCCCCGATCTCCGAAGATAACCCGCGCCTTGGGTTTTTTCGGAGAACAGGCTGATCGTCCGCGGGCTCCTTATGCTCTGGGGCGGGAGGAGGCCACAGACTTGGAGTATTTCTTGGTAGGAGCCATAGCCTTTTGTTGATTAGCTACGTACCCCACGGACGGCGCCAATGTTGTTGGTGTAAAACCGAACACAAGTGAGATGGCGGACGTCGGCCATGTTACGGGCCGTCGTCCCCGAGAGCGAGCGTGACGCGAAGGTTTATACAGGTTCGGGGGTCGGAGAGGACCGCCCTACTCCTGTAGGTGGCCTACGGGGGTTCGAGGGTTCCTCCCGGAGGCTCACCTAGTGTCTTCCTTTGATGTATTGCTCAAGAGACCCCCCCAAATGAGAGGGATACAAGGGGTATTTATAGGCTCCTCAGCCTGTACAAATGACCAAAATACCCCTTGGGGGTTGGCTACTCTAAGAATACAAGCGAGGGGTATTACAGTCTTTCATGAGTATAACAGCATTCCTTGGACCTGTACGTGCGTCTGTTGCAAGGCGGGCCCCAAATGCAGGTGGGATGAATTATTCTTCCAACGCTGTCTAAATAGCAGAAAACAAAGAAATGTAAAATGAATTTGCAGGTATAATATGAGATGCTAAGAACTATGCGTTGGAAAAAATGTGTTGGTTATGTAGTGTTTGATTGTAAAGTAGGGTAAAATTTGTTGAGTTGCGCACTATTGAAGACAGTATGGCTATATATAGTTTTTTATTCTGGAAGGTAGCTATTAATACAGAACGGAGTGTAGAGGTAGTAGTTTGTAACAATTGTAACATGTGGATGTGTAACGATTTACTGTACGCTAGTAAGCACTAATAGGGTTCTAAAAAAAGGTTTATTATATCTGGTATGTTTTTTTTGTTCTGTGTGTAATAAGAAAAGATAATTTATTTGAGAAGATATGTGATTAAGTAAATAGTATTTTTTTTTGTATAGGAAGGGTTGTTTGTTAAATGTACCGATCGAGAGGTGATAACGTAAAAAATGTATATGAATAGATAGTATTGCGGTGTAATATATTATGTGTAAAGTTAGGAGGTTGTAAACATGTTTGGTAGCGCCAAAAAATAGTCAATATGTAAAGAAACACATATGGTAATTGTAAATAATTTATAGGGTTGTTTTGTATTGCATAAGACATACACGATACGTGTTTTTTTTCAGGACGTTGAAGATCAACTGATTCGTCAGTGTAGTGGGTGCTTTCATCGTGTTGATGTTCCATTTGCATATGTAGTAACAAAATTCTATATAAGTTTTTTCTTGTCAATTAAAAAGAAATGTGTGCATTTTTTTTGTGTTTGGCGGAGGAAGAAGAGAAAAATGGCACAGTAGAATACCTGAGTTGGCGTATTAGATGTGTCGAAAAGTCTTTTTCGAGTAGTGGAGATTGGCGAGGGGGGTTTCTGTGATCTAGTCTCGTGGAAATAAACAATGAATGGTTATAGTTGTGCAGACAAATGTGAAATCGAAAAGTATAGGAAGAATGATTAAACGATGAAAACATACGTCAGGTCTTGTTCTTCTTCGGTAATGGACAGCTGTTGTGGAGATGGTGGTGTGCCTGCTGGTATCTATAAATGTAGAACAGAAGTAATAGCTACAAATAAGATGATTATATGTAATGTGTACGAAGATGTGAAAATGTAGGCATGTGTAGTTTAGGAAACAAATAGATGAGTTGTCTATGGCATAATATTGTTTATGTATTGGTATTGATCTAGTATGATATGGTGTGTATAGTTTGGAATGGTGTAATGGTGTAGTGTAGTCTGGAAGGAAAATTATAAAACGCAGTAAGAAAGTAAGCATGTATAAGGATGTACATTAGAAGGAAGTAGTATGACAAAAGAAGTAAATCTAGTGATCTTTGGTGGTATAGGTGCGGTGAAAATAGGAAAATATCAATACGGAGATATTGTATAATATATAAATATAGTATTTACCTTATCAGCAATAGCGAGTAGTCGGGGTAGTAAAATATGTTGAGATGGTGTAGCTGAATGTATAGCTCTCATTGAGGAGGAAGTAGGTTCAATTGAGGATGATGTGCTGTGTAAAAAATTGCTGAGATGTGGAATAGAAGTTTGTCTTCCTAGATCGACTATGACATGGTTTACTTGGTAGGTTTTATTTGAACCATGGAAACTTCTTTCAATTATACCAAACTGCCAGGTAAATTTCTTGCATACGATCTGAGCAATATCTGGGGGTATGTTATCACTTCCTTGGTTCGATCGAAGCACCATAGCGACTTGTTTGCCAACTATACGTTGGCCAACATCTCCAAATAAGATGAATTCAGCTTCAGTTGTCCTGTCGGTAGCAATGACACAAAGTTTGTACCTGTAATAAAGAACATACATAGTTTAGGCCAGATATGGAAGATATAATGATAGTTATATATATGATGTCACTGGTTGTGATGACAGTAAAAGGATGTATTGTTGGGATATATGGAGGTTTTAATATGAGAAATAAGGTGTGGAGTATGAAGTATATAAGATAAGGATAAGTCAGATAAAGACAATGTAGATAAAGTTAAGACAGGTAACGGTAGGAGGACATGGCGAGTAATATTTTTTTGAAGAATGTAATGCAATGATTAGGCAGACAATAATGTAATGCAATGATTAGGCAGACAATATAGTGTGTAGTTTTAGTTTACATATTTTGAGCACCTAGAATAGTCTGACGATGTATGAACTTAAAAAGTTTTTGGAACTATGTATATAGGTACGAAAGAAAATGTGGATATAGTACGAAGCAGGGTGAAGACCTGTAATATGGATCGAAATAGACAATTCGAGCATGCAGAACAATATATTGATGTGTGAAGTATAAAACATTTGGAAATGTGTACATAGTTACGAAGGAAAATACGGATGGAGGATGAAGTAGTGTGAAGACTCATTTCTTTGGGTTGAAATATATAGAATAGTGTTCGAAGCATAAGTATGACACTATGTAGTGAACATGAGTATTCGATGTATGGTAGAGAAATAAATAGTAGAGAAGGTAAAGTTCTGTAACTATGTAGTAACTATTTGAAAAAGCTATTGTATAGTAGGGTGATGTAAATGAAATTTGTTAGAGTGTAGGGAATAGTAACAGAATTCAGCCATAGTGGTATTAAAAAAAAGATAGCACTGGTATTTGTGTAGGTAAGTTTGTACAAAGTTTGGTAAGTAAAACAAAGTAAGTAAGGCAGATAATAGGTAGTGTGCTATAAGGTGGATATTGCAAATATTAGGTATAGGTAAATCTAATATAGACAACAAGATATTTGTAGGTATTGATGCATTAATGTGAGGAAATGAGTGGTGATTGCACAATGAAGTGTGCAGTGTATAGTTGTTAGTAAATATTGAGCAACTATACGAGGAGATTAAGAAAAGCACCTTGGTTTAGCAGATGTGCATGGACAAGAAGATTATCTGTATGAATCAGCGTACGGTACAAATTTCTTGCTGCATTTGTTGCAAGAAAAAAAGAACCAAGTTTGTCCAGCACTTAAGCGTGCAATAGTAACGGTACATGTGAGGCCTGAATGCTGCAAACAAAAATTGAATTAAAGATTGAATCAAAGATTACACATTTATGTAAAGTGATTAGTAAGATGTAAAGAAAAAACCGAGAAGAGTAGACTTACTGGAAAATCGTAAGGATTAATCTCAAGGATTTCCTGAAGTGTTTTTTCACTGGTTTCACATGAGATAGCAGTACTGGCTGGAATATGATCGTGTAAAACAATACGGTATACTGATTGAATTGTGATTGTAGGCTGTATATTGTGCACATTGAAGTAGATTAGTTCTTTTTTCATCAAGCTAATTTATAAGTAACAAATATTGTGTATGAAGACTAACTGAAAATCGTAAAGTATATAGACATATATGTGTATACCTGGATTTTATGACCAAAGCTTCGAGAATATGTGGAGAGATATACCAATGACAAGCCACGTCTCCATTAAGTCCTTCTACAAGGAATAAGGGGAGAAATTGTTACCTATGTAAGTATGCGAACTATGGTAGAACTAAGAAACAATAAGGATATTGTGAAATAATGTGTAGTTATTAGTGCAGTGTACAGAAGTGCACAGAATTAGTTTCTGTGGTAAGGAACTAAGAAATATGTTACATATGTAAGGCTGTGAACAATGGCATATTAATAAAAAAAATAAGGATATCTAAAAGTTATGGCTAGTTGTGATTATGATGTATATAATAGGCTGGCATAATAAGGAAATAAAGAAGGATTTCCATAAAGTGCATTTGGATTATGGTTATGTAGGATAAATTATTGGTGTAACCATGTATATGTTGTATAAAGAATCGAGGAAAATAAGATGTAGTGAAACAGACAATGGAACATAGATGGGAAAAACAATGCGTGTAATAAGATCATATTTAACATGTACAATGGAGTATATATGTGTTATTTGATGAGTTTTCTAGTTTTGTAATATATGTATGTATATGCTGTATAATTGCTTTGGTATAGGTACGGAAAATTTGAGGTAGATAGAAGCAAAAGAGTGTAGGTATGTCTATGTTTTTTTCCCGGTACTACCATTCTTATAACAGGTACAGTTTAGTTGTTCTACAAAGATGAAGGGTAGCATTTTGCGAAAACATTGCAGTAGGTGTTTGTAGGTAAGATAATGATAAGTTGAGCATAAGTTGTATTGTGGAAGATTAAATAGGAAGTATAGGCTGCTAATTGTAATCGTTAAAAAAAATGTGCATGAATGTTAGATGGTTGATAAGAGGAATATTTTTTTAAACGGTGATTTGTGTAACGTCTATAGGTGCACATACTCTACATATGTTAGATGGGAAGATTAGACATCAGTAGGTGTGGATATGAAAGCTGTGCAAATATGAAGGGTAACATTTTGAAGCAAACGATAGTCTGGATAGAATAAAGGGCATGTAAATATTTAAAAGGTTAAACTGGAAATAGAGAACACTAAATTAATCAAGACTGTGTACAAAATAAAAACATACGTCCATATATTTTCATTAGGAGACCCACAAAAAGAACTATGATAGGTTTGGTTTGGCCGCTTTCATAAACTTGTTCAACATCAAAATCAGTAGCACGTTTACCCCAAAGAGTAAGCTTGACCTCACGATTGCTGTTTAGAGGATGTGTGTATTAGGAATAGTTGAAAAATATATATAAAGTTAGAGTTTTTACAACTGGCTGGAATATATATTGAATAGGATAGGAAGATATGCGACAAACATTGCATCATGTAGGATGAGAGTCCTCCTGCTTGTAGGTATATTTTGATTTGCACCTTGGATTAAAGCGACGTTTGAGATCCCGACAACAGCGCCAATAATGTCTGCAGTAATGTAAGTATGTCAATGAAGTGATAAGGGTAACACGTTGATGGACACATATAAACTATACAAGAGATAAAAATTGTTTAGTGTGAGATAGTTTTGAAAAAAATATACCTATGAAAGATCTAGTTTCACCAACATATGTAGAAAGACGAGAGAATGGTACAAGATTGTATGCATATGATGGGAAATCCAAAGGGCACATCGGTGAGTTCATTTATCGAGTATAGTATGTGAACTGAATCATGTAGTCGATATCAGCAGTCTCGTATTTTTCTTTGTTAGGGTAGACCAAGAATCGGCTGAAAGCATAAACATGCCCTGCTTGGAGCTGGTCTTTCTTAGCTTCGACATGTTCTTTAGGCACTTCACCATAGATACTGTTACCCTGTAGTAGTAAAGTATTGTTCAACAATGAGCAGATGTGTAACTGGATTAAAGAATTAAAAGATATGAATAGTGAGTCAAATATAGATATGATTACCTGTGCATCAACTAAAACGAGGTCTAAATGTTGGATAGTGTTTTCGTCAACATTGCCATGATACTCCCATAGGCGTGAAACTCTAGCGCAGATATGCCACTGCTTGCTTGCCGGCGTGAGTTCAGATAGTAAACTGTACGTCATCTGTATAGTAGTAGAAATATATTTAGATAATAGACTGAGAACAATATGAACATATAACTATGGCAGGAGAGGCAGATTAATATCGAGGGCAAAATTAGGGTATGTAAACGACAGTAGGAACTAAACAGTGTGTGTGGAAACAAAAAAAGAATAAAGCAAAGTATATAGGTAGTTTTGTATTTATCTTTTGGATGTGTTTAGAGAAGAGCGAATAATTTTGATTGGACAGAATAAGGAACATCCTGTTTTATGGTACAAAAGTGAGAAAAACAATGTAAGAAACAGTGGAATAAAAGATAGTACAAATAGAAATTATGTATGTGTACATTGTAAGGCATTTTGTTTGTACGTTTGGATAAATTTGAGGAAAAAAATGAAGGAACTTGTATTATGTATTACATAGGAGATAGGATAGTGATGTATAGGGGAAAAAAATTTAAAAGCATATTTTTTTAGTATGTGTTGCATTGATGAAAGTAAGACAGAGTAAGTCCATATAAAATTTCATCGAATGATTCGAGCAGCTGAAATATGTAGGCGGTACTGAGGAGAAAAGAGTTTTAAATCTGAATGGTAGATGTACTAAACTAACAATAGGATCTTGTGTATAATTCATAATATTTTAAAAAGCAAATCAAGTATTCTTTGTTGTGAGACCCCGACGTTTATTAAGCTCATAATACTTAGTCATCTAATTGACCCTAGTATTATCAACCAAATAAACCCAGTCTCGAGAGATGTATACTTCCTGAATGCGATATACATACCTCACAACAAAAGAATGTATCAATTCCATACAACACATAGTACATAAGCAACAAACCAGAAGTTAATATTAATAAGGAATAGGTTATTACAAAAGAGGGCCTTCGGCCAAATAACAACAAAACTACAAAGATACACAATGAAGCAAAAGTGCCATAAAGATGGCCCAAAATAAGAGCCAACCAGTGTGCCTTTAGCCCACAAGGCAATCGACCGGACCGCCAAGCTAGTCGCTCTCCCAACCACCGCTGACTCACAAAAGTAAAGCCCTTTGGGCTCTACCTCCTCTGCAACAAAGTTGTTAAGAAAAGCAAATGAGTACAATAAATTATTTATTGTACTCTTAAAACCGACGTGTAAGATAACGTAACTATAATTTAGCTATATGCAAGCTTTATTTAAGTGGATGAGGCTTTGGACTCATTTAAGCACAAAGCAAGTTTTCATTTGCAATAATATAGTAGATTGAAAGCAATTTGACAAAGCATTTTTAATTGTTGAAATAACAACGAGATAAATAACATGGTAACAACAACAAGAACAACACGGAAGTGACCAACCCAAGTCACCACAACAATAGCATGAACTCCCGTTCATACCAACCATGTCAAGTTTTAATTAAAGGTTGTAGTCTAGTCTTGAACGACCTTACCAAGCATGTCCATAACCTAGGGCGAGGCTATTCAATAGTTTTATCCTGCAGGTGTACCACTGTACCTACACGTCCGACCGCCTTTCCTTTAAGCACACTACCTTAGGTGTGCCGGCACACGGCTAAGTCCTACGAGACATTTCCAATGGACAATGCTAATTCGAGTCGCACAACCCACGGGAGAAGGAGACATCACACAACCTACCCGAAGCTAATGCTCCCTCCCACATCACACACACATTTTATCTTTAAAAACACACCAACCGAAAGCGACCCCAATTAACACCGCCCAAAGTACTTAGTCAAGAGGGTTCCATATGCCCCTTGTGTGGTTAGTACGCATAAATCGCTGGCTTAGTGACCCAAGTACTCGGTCCTTAGGGACCTGCATACCACCACATCCAAAACCACGCCATCCATCCAATATGCCCAAGTCTAAATCAATCTTTTATTTTCAGTTTTGATTTTACAAATTAATCAAAGCACAAGTGCGGGACATATAGGAGTAATAATCAGTTTTGAGTGATCAAGACCATCGACTAAGTCGATGATCGCCCATTCTACCGAAAACTAAGCATGTCTAAGCAATTTAAATCGAAACTACTAAGTGATAGGAGCTCATCCAACGAGCTCCCACCACAGCAAATAACCTAGGCTCATGGTAGTAGAGGATAAACAATTCCTACAGATTATGCAACTATAGGCTTGCTAGCGACATTTAACACAAAGTAGCATGCATACATAGAAGTAAAACAATATATTAAGCTTTAAAGTAATGGGACAATGATGGAAATGATCAAACTGCTTGCCTTTACTCGCTGGAGATGCTTAACCTGCTGCAGAGGAATACTTTCTGTCGGTAATATCGTTGGTACCTATCGCAAGAACGAGGAAATCCAATAAAAGCATTTAACACCGAAAACGATTCAAAATCCAAAGTCAACAAAAATCCATGAAATTTATACAGCAGGAAGACCACGATTTTAAATGAATTTAGCAACAAGAATCATTCGATTTGGATAAAGTATGAAAAGTTATGGCTAAAACAATTTCAATCGGCTGGAAATTCCAATTTAATTGTTTTCGGGTACTGTTCATCACACAATTTTCTAGGAGGTTGTTGGGTGTGAAAATTTTATGACAGGTAGAGTATGGTATTCTAAGATAAGCAAAATTGGGTTCACTCGTTTTGGAGTTAAATTAAATTAGTTATGCCTTTTAAAGTTGAAATTATGACAATAGGTCGATTGTCATTTGACATCCACATACATCACTCTTGCTTTCAAAATAACTCCACTCTTTTAGATTGAAAACTAGAGGCTAAATCTTAAGAGGTTTACTTACTGGTCTAAGCATTCAACAAGGTTTAAGCTTTTAATCAAGTGGTTTGTAACTTTTGCATGTTCCATTAACTAGTAATCTTAATGACTAGTTTTCAACACAGGCTACTACTGCTAGATAAAAGCCCAATTGTCAAGTTGAAACAAGAGCATTACCAACTACTGCACCTACAAGGTCATGAACCTAATGCAAACTTTTATTAGCTTTAGGTTAACTTCTCTGATGGCTCAAAATACTCATTCCTACTCTCTTAACAATTTAAATCCAAGTCTTGGTTGAACTGTGCAGATTTTCTGAAAATTCATCTCAAATTGGTTTTTCCTATTTGAAAACTGCTGCTAGAAGGAAGTCAATTGACCAATTGAATTTAAACTCTAATTACTAGAATTAGTCAGGTTATTAGCCACTAACAAGTCTGAAAATTCTCAGAGTAATAATCATGTAACCTACAATAGCAAGAGAATGACTAACTAAAGTGCTATTGACTGGTCACTTTACTAGCCTTTAGACAAAACTGAAATTTCTTCAGACTGCTATTTGCCCAACCTACAACAGCAAGATGACTGAATTTAAAAAGCTATGCACTAAACTTCCTTCCAAAACTCAAACTTCAGTTTTTCTAACTCACTGGAGTGACTCAATTAACAAATACAAAAATAGGTAGCATTAGCTAATTGGTTTTGCAATTGAGTTCTTCTGACAAACAACACTTCTTCTGATTAACATCTTTTATATGCTCAAGAGTTCAACTCAAAAACTACACTGATCCTTCAACTACTCAACCTACTAATGCATTCTTTTCAAATTGCTTATCACAAATTTGAAGGGCATCCTCATCGATCCACAGAGAGGAAAACTCATCAAAAGAACAGAAGAGCAAAGATAGGGGAAACCTCGGCCGACTCGGGCATGTCATCATCGCCAAGCGAGGAGGGTTGACGGCGGCGGTTGAGCACGGATGAAATGCATGGGGGTGGCCGAGGCGAGCTCCACTGTAGAGACACGAAGACATGCTTTGAGGCATTTACACAAACACGTAGAGGGCAACAAGAAGAAACCGAAGGGGCTCGGGCATGGCTTGTTGCCGGCGGTCGGAAGGTCGACGGGCACCCTTGGCGACTCTGTGTAGGGGAGCCGGGCCGGCCAGCAGGGAGGAGTCGCGAGCGGCCAGGGAGACGTCGGTGGCGCCGGGCAGGCGGAGCCGTCTTGGGCGGCCGAACGGCGGCGGCACGGGCTGTAGAGGAGGGCCGAGTGGTGGCGCCGATCCCGGCGAGAAGTCGAGGCCGACGCCGAGGGGACAGGCTAACGCGAGCAGCTCGGCGGCAGGCTGCTGGGCGTGGCGGTGGTGGCGCAACCGGCCGGAGGAGGCGGATCCGGCAATGGCTGGGAGGAGGCGGCCGGATCTGGCGGGGAAGAGGCGAGCTGGGGCCACGGTGATGGAGGGAGGAGCAGTGCCGGGTGGTGGCGCCATGGAGGAGATCTGGCGCATGGTGGGGGTGGCGGCGATGTGGCGGCGGCTGGCTAGAGGGAGGTGCCATGGGGTTGAGGGGAGGAGGAGGCTCGGTGGAGGCGGCCGACGGGTGTGAAGGAGGTGGCCGGCCCGAGCTGAGGAGGAAGAGCCGGCGGAGGAGAGGGAGGTGGCGGCGGATCTGGGGAAGAAGGAGCTCGGTGGGGAGAGGCGGCATGGAGGGAGCCACCAAGGAGAGCACGGTTGGAGGGTGGAAGAAAAGCCAGGAGCTTGGCTTTTTGGTTCCTTAGTGGAGAAGAAAGGAAATGGAAGAAATGGCACAGGGCAAACAGCTAAGTATTAAATGGACGGAGGCAAAGAGCCGTTCTGAGAGGGCGCTATGGAGGGGACAAGGCATCTGCGCCTCTGCTAATCTTCTCCCATGCTATGCGCTCTGCCATGTTTTGTCGGCACACATGCACGCGCAAGGCTCGGGGACCGACCAGAGGTAGGGGAAAGCCATGTGCAATGGGCCCACGGTCATTGACTTGCTCCAAAGTGGTTCAAGCCTAACACCGAAAGTGGGTTGAGCCCAACCAACAAAGCGTGAGATGATTTTGACCGTTAGATCAAGATCGGGTGGTCGAGACCATTGGATTCAAACGGAGTGGTCGTGGACCATGAGATCTGAATCGAGGTGATCGTGGGCGATAGATCCGAATCGAGGTGATCGTGGACGATGGACTTGAAGCGACGGGTCCGAAAAGGAAAAGGAGGTCGCACCGCTTGATTTGCATCGGACGGTTACGACAAGAAAAGGGGAGGTCTGGAGCGGTCAAGATCTCCAAAAGAGGTCGTGGCCGATGGATTTACATCCGATGGCGCTACAAATGAGATAGGGGTCGTGGTACGTGGCGCGACGCCGAAATGGGATATGAGGTCGTGGCCATTGGATTTCGATCCGACGGTTCTGACGGGACAAGGGAGGTCGCGGAGGAGAAGGAGGTCGTGGTCATTGGATTTCGATCCAACGGCGCATAACGCTATGCGAGGGAAAGGCTTGGGCTGAGCCGATACGGTTGGGTCGCCAACTAGAAAGTGGCTCGGCGCCTAAAGGCAAACGAAAGTGCACCCGAGGAACAGTGAAACTAGTTTAGGGTTTGAATTTGAAAGCTGAGTTTGGAAGAATTTTTAGAGGTAGCAAACTAACCCCAAAAATTCTAAAATTTTGACTGGAGCTTTCTCACTCCAGGATTTATCTTACATAAAATTTTCAGATGTTGATCACGAACTTTTTCTTAAAAAAGTTTTAAAGAGGTCATGACTTTTGTCAACCGGAGATTTTGGTTTTTGATTTCCCATAATTCCTTTACAAGAATTACAGAATTGTTCAAAAACTTCCAGATGCAAGAAAAGTTTTAATTTCTACTCATTTTCTTACATTTGAAACACAGACTTATTTTTGGGATGTTACAAAACCTACCACCCTTACAGAAATCTCGTCCCGAGATTTGGCTCAGGCGGGGAAGGAAGATGGGTAGTCTTTCCGTTTCCAAGTAACTCCATCCACGGAATGATTTGACCGCTGAACTTTTAGGATCTTGAGGACGCGATTCCTTGATCTACGTTTAGCTTCTTCAAAGATACAAACCTTCCTTTAAGATTCTTTATCCATTTATAATATTTTTGTGGTACTTGGATCTAATTCTCAAACTCTGTTCAGTCCAACCAACACTTTATTTAGTTACATATTTTTCCCAGCTTGTTTCTTGTCGAGCCGGTTTTTATTTGATTTGTTTTATTGTATTGCTTCTCGTTAGGTCACGATTCTGACCCAACTTCTTGCACAACAAGAGTTTCCAACGGAGCTTCCTCTGCTGGAACACGGAGGCACTTCTTTGAACGGGGACGTATGGAACACATCATGTATCCCTTCAAGTGCAGCAGGTAATTTCAACTTATAGGCGACAGCCCCTTTCTTTTCGATGATGCGGTAAGGATCCGCATATCGAGGAGCTAACTTACCCATAACGACGAAACGTTGATGGCCCTTTCGGTCTGACCATCAGTTTGAGGATAGTAAGCTGATCTGAAAGAAAAGAGAATTCCCATAGCTTCTTGTAGACTATGCTAAAATCGAGAAGTGAGCAGAGAAGCACGATCTGAAACGACTGTTTTCGGCACACCATGCAAACTTACGATGCGGGATATGTAGAGATCCGTTAGAACATCTACAAGAAGGTCATTTTTGACATACTGAGAGCTTTTTGTCTGATTGGTGGTGCATGGCCGTCGTTAGTTGGTGGAGCGATTTGTCTGGTTAATTCCGGAGTGATTTGTCTGGTTACTCCGGAGCGAATTGTCTGGTTAATTCCACTAACAACGGAATCTCAGCCTGCTAACTAGCTATGCAGAGTCATCCCTCCGCATGACTAGCTATCTTAGAGGACTATGACCGCTTAGGCCACGTAAATTTGAGGCAATAACGGTATGTGACGCCTTGGATATAAAGGAAGGAAAGGTGCCACTTCGTCACACAATTGATGACAACCCAGATGACATCATTATTTTTGGGAGTGCTAGGTAGACTAGTAAGACCTTTTCGAAATCGGGGCAGTACCGAGTACCAACTTGATGACGAACTTGAGCTTTGAACCGGAGGCATCCCAGCAAGATCTTTGGGGAGGACATCAACGAAGTCACACATCGCTGGAACTTCACGAATATCTAGAAAAGGCTTCGCTTCAAGAGCGAAAAGACGCAGACTTGCAGCTTCGGCGAAAAGAGAACCTGCTCACCAAAGGGACTCGTGAGATAGATGAGCTTCCTAGCGCAATCGATTTGTCCATATGCTTGAGACAACCAATCCATTTCAATGGTGTGCACCGGTTTAGATGTGATTCTTGGCATGGATTCCACTTTCTTGATCTTGACGGGGACATTCCGACACTCGGATTCAGCTCTCAACTCCAAACCGGGAGAGTGAATGAGCAACGAAACCAATCAAAGGAGCGAAAAGGAGACCACCAACAGCAACAAAAGACTGAGATACAAAAGGATGAGATGCTCCTGAATTTCAACAAAACAGAAGCAGGATGAAAGCTGACAAGAAGCGTACCCACCATGACGTCAGGCGCCTCCTGTGCTTCCTTGGCGGAGGTGGAGTTGACTTGACCATGAGCAACCTTCCGATCTTGATGCTTCACAAGGCAATTGTTGGCGTAGTGCTTTTTTTTTTGTCACAATAGAAGCACGTGACCTCGGCTACATTGCGGAGGCCACCTTGCTGAAACGCACGCACACTTGGTTGACACACGGCCTGCGGAGGACGAAGGATTGCTGCAATTTTCTTAGGACAATTATTCGCATAATGGCCCTTGAGGTTGCAGAAGAAATAAGTGACGGAGGCAGTCGGACAATTCTGGGTAGGTGGTTTTTGTCGCAGTTTGGACAAGCGTATACATCTGTCGTCAGAGTGTCCTTCCTCACCATAACGATAGCAGATAGGAAGAACTCGCCGCCCCTAAGGGCAGAGGGACCAAGATTCATAACATTTGCCAGAGCGGAGGCGCTTACGGGTCGTGTCTAGACAGTGGGAGCCAAGGAGATCTTTATTCCAGCCAGCTGGCAGACCTAGCCCACCGCTGATCTGTCTAGACGTCTAGCTACGAAGAGATTGGTTAGCACGAACCCGAAGACTAGAGGCTTAAAGAAAGCGAAAAGGAACGCCAACGACTAGGGGAATGGAACATCACCCTAACCGAAAGCTAACCATTTAGATAATACATATCACTACCTAGTTAATAATAGATTAGATGATAATAATTATAAACTAAATGAAACAAACAGAATGAAAGAAGTTATAGAAAGCAAGATAAAGAAGAATCAAGAACAGCAAAGAAACAACTCTAAAAGCTTACAAAGAGGCTCAAGAAACAGCAAGGGAAACACAAGATCAAAAGATCAACTTCCCGACACGACTAACTCGTATTGAATGAACGAGTAATCGGTTGAGAAGACAAAAATCGGAACGCAACTCGAATTTTAATCACATTTAAAGAGCAGAATAATACCATCTAAAGGGTGTTAGATACTTAGCCAACTAATATCACATCTTACCCTTTTATTCCCACAAGTTTTAGTTGAATTATCCTCTCATTATCTATCCTAATTAGAAACCTTTGAGACTGCTGTCCGGAAATTTGATGCTTGCTGTCCAGATTAAGATCAAGCTCCTCGTCGAATCACCGACTCCAGAACTTCAAAACCTTGTAGTGGGAAGCTCACACTTCAATTTGCCAATCTCATTGGTTCCCCAAAACCAGTGTTATCGTTTAATTGGGTTTATCTTTGGAGAGGAGGAGAGGAAAACAACTTTTAAAACTCAAATTAGAACAAGATGAGAGAAGAACGCTAAGATAGGTAAGGAGTAAAAGTAGAGACTTTACTTAAGCTGTCATAAACCATTTGATATTTTGAAAATAAGTTTTCCAAAACATCATAAGAACGACCAAGCTTGGGTTACTACGGTCAGGATGGCTCTGATACCAACTTTTGTGAGACCCCGACGTTTATTAAGCTCATAATACTTAGTCATCCAATTGACCCTAGTATTATCAACCAAATAAACCAGTCTCGAGAGATGTATACTTCCCGAATGCGAGATACATACCTCACAACAAAAGAATGTATCAATTCCATACAACACATAGTACATAAGCAAC
Organism: Phyllostachys edulis; assembly: GCA_036346405.1. NCBI lineage: Eukaryota > Viridiplantae > Streptophyta > Magnoliopsida > Poales > Poaceae > Phyllostachys > Phyllostachys edulis. The sequence goes on along the minus strand of JAYEVD010000213.1, from coordinate 131,409 downwards.
AAACCGTGGTTAATATTAATAAGGAATAGGTTATTACAAAAGAGGGCCTTCCGCCAAATAACAACAAAACTACAAAGATACACAATGAAGCAAAAGTGCCATAAAGATGGCCCAAAATAAGAGCCAACCAAGGTGCCTTTAGCCCACAAGGCAATCGACCGGACCGCCAAGCTAGTTGTTCTCCCAACCACCAAGACAACACAAAAGTAAAGCCCTTTGGGCTCTACCTCCTCTGCAACAAAGTTGTTAACCAAAGCAAATGAGTACAATAAATTGTTTATTGTACTGCAAGACCGACGTGTAAGATAACAGAACTATAATTTAGCTATATGCAAGCTTTATTTAAGTGGATGAGGCTTTGGACTCCTTTAAGCACAAAGCAAGTTTTCATTTGCAATAATATAGTAGATTGAAAGCAATTTGACAAAGCATTTTTAATTGTTGAAATAACAACGAGATAAATAACATGGTAACAACAACAAGAACAACCTGGAAGTGACCAACCCAAGTCACCACAACAATAGCATGAACTCCCCGTTCATACCAACCATGTCAAGTTTTAATTAAAGGTTGTAGTCTAGTCTTGAACGACCTTACCAAGCATATCCATAACCTAGGACGAGGCTATTCAATAGTTTTATCCTGCGCAGGTGTACCATTGTACCCACACGCCGCATCGCCTTTCCTTTAAGCACACTACCTTAGGTGTGCCGCACGGCTAAGTCCTACGAGACATTTCCAATGGACAATGCTAATTCGAGTCGCACAACCCACGGGAGAAGGAGACATCACACAACCTACCCGAAGCTAATGCTCCTCCCACATCACACACACATTTTATCTTTAAAACACACCAACCGAGCGACCCCAATTAACACCGCCCAAAGTACTTAGTCAAGAGGGGTTCCATATGCCCCTCGTGTGGTTAGTACGCAAAATCGCTGGCTTAGTGACCCAAGTACTCGGTCCTTAGGGACCTGCATACCACCACATCCAAAAACCACGCCATCCATCCAATATGCCCAAGTCTAAATCAATCTTTTATTTTCAGTTTTTGATTTTACAAATTAATCAAAGCACAAGTGCGGGACATATAGGAGTAATAATCAGTTTTGAGTGATCAAGACCATCGACTAAGTCGATGATCGCCCATTTCTACCGAAAACTAAGCATGTCTAAGCAATTTAAATCGAAACTACTAAGTGATAGGAGCTCATCCAACGAGCTCCCACCACAGCAAATAACCTAGGCTCATGGTAGTAGAGGATAAACAATTCCTACAGATTATGCAACTATAGGCTTGCTAGCGACATTTAACACAAAGTAGCATGCATACATAGAAGTAAAACAATATATTAAGCTTTAAAGTAATGGGACAATGATGGAAATGATCAAACTGCTTGCCTTTACTCGCTGGAGATGCTTAACCTGCTGCAGAGGAATACTTTCACAATCGGTAATATCGTTGGTACCTATCGCAAGAACGAGGAAATCCAATAAAAACGACGAACACCGAAAACGATTCAAAATCCAAAGTCAACAAAAATCCATGAAATTTATATAGCAGGAAGACCACGATTTTAAATGAATTTAGCAACAAGAATCATTCGATTTGGATAAAGTATGAAAAAGTTATGGCTAAAACAATTTCAATCGGCTGGAAATTCCAATTTAATTGTTTTCGGGTACTGTTCATCACACAATTTTCTACGAGGTTGTTGGGTGTGAAAATTTTATGACAGGTAGAGTATGGTATTCTAAGATCAGCAAAATTGGGTTCACTCGTTTTGGAGTTAAATTAAATTAGTTATGCCTTTTTAAAGTTGAAATTATGACAATAGGTCGACTGTCATTTGACATCCACATACATCACTCTTGCTTTCAAAATAACTCCACTCTTTTAGATTGAAAACTAGAGGCTAAATCTTAAGAGGTTTACTTACTGGTCTAAGCATTCAACAAGGTTTAAGCTTTTAATCAAGTGGTTTGTAACTTTTGCATGTTCCATTAACTAGTAATCTTAATGACTAGTTTTCAACACAGGCTACTACTGCTAGATAAAAGCCCAATTGTCAAGTTGAAACAAGAGCATTACCAACTACTGCACCTACAAGGTCATGAACCTAATGCAAACTTTTATTAGCTTTAGGTTAACTTCTCTGATGGCTCAAAATACTCATTCCTACTCTCTTAACAATTTAAATCCAAGTCTTGGTTGAACTATGCAGATTTTCTGAAAATTCATCTCAAATTGGTTTTTCCTATTTGAAAACTGCTGCTAGAAGGAAGTCAATTGACCAATTGAATTTAAACTCTAATTACTAGAATTAGTCAGGTTATTAGCCACTAACAAGTCTGAAAATTCTCAGAGTAATAATCATGTAACCTACAATAGCAAGAGAATGACCAACTAAAGTGCTATTGATGGTCACTTTACTAGCCTTTAGACAAAACTGAAATTTCTTCGATCGCTATTTGCCCAACCTACAACAAAGATGACTGAATTTAAAAAGCTATGCACTAAACTTCCTTCCAAAACTCAAACTTCAGTTTTTCTAACTCATCGGAGTGACTCAATTAACAAATACAAAAATAGGTAGCATTAGCTAATTGGTTTTGCAATTGAGTTCTTCGACAAACAACACTTCTTCGATTAACATCTTTTATATGCTCAAGAGTTCAACTCAAAAACTACACCGATCCTTCAACTACTCAACCTACTAATGCATTCTTTTCAAATTGCTTATCACAAATTTGAAGGGCATCCTCATCATCACAGAGAGGAAAACTCATCAAAAGAACAGAAGAGCAAAGACAGGGAAACCTCACCGACTCGGGCATGTCATCATCGCCATGAGGAGGGTTGACGCAGCAAGGTTGAGCACGGATGAAATGCACAGGGGTGGCCGAGGCGAGCTCCACTGCCGAGACACGAAGACATGCTTTGAGGCATTTACACAAACACGAGAGGGCAACAAGAAGAAACCGAAGGGGCTCGGGCATGGCTTGTTGCCGCGGTCGGAAGGTCGACGGGCACCCTTGGCGACTCTCTATGTAGGGGAGCCGGGCGGCCAGCAGGAGGAGTCGCGGCGGCCAGGGAAGACGCTGGTGGCGACGGGCTGAGGCGGAGCAGTCTTGGGCGGCCGAACAGGCGGCGACGGCCGTAGAGGAGGGCCGAGTGGTGGCGCCGATCCCGGCGAGGAAGTCGAGGCCGACGCCAGGGGGACAGGGCGACGCGAGCAGCTTCAGCGGCAGCTGGCGAGGCGGTGGTGGCGCAACCGGCCGGAGGAGGCGGATCTGACAATGGGCCGGGAGGAGGCGGCCGGATCTGGCGGGAAGAGGCGAGCTGGGGCCACGGTGATGGAGGGAGGAGCAGGCCGGTGGTGGCGCCATGGAGGAGATCTGGCGCCTGCAAAGGGGGGTGGCGGCGTGGCAAGGGGGCGAGCCGGCTAGAGGGAGGCGCCATGGGGTTGAGGAGGAGGAGGCTCGGTGGGCGGCCGACGGTGTGAAGGGAGGTGGCTGGCCACGAGCCGAGGGAGGAAGAGGCCAAGCAGGAGAGGGAGGTGGCGGCCGGATCTGGGGAAGAAGGAGCTCGGTGGGGAGAGGCGGCATGGAGGGAGCCACCAAGGAGAGCACGGTTGGAGGGTGGAAGAAAAGCCAGAGCTTGGCTTTTTGGTTCCTTAGTGGAGAAGAAAGGAAATGGAAGAAATGGCCTGGGCAAACAGCTAAGTATTAAATGGACGGAGGCAAAGAGCCGTTCTGAGAGGACGCTATGGAGGGACAATGCATGCGCCCTCTGCTAATCTTCTCCCATGCTATGCGCTCTGCCATGTTTTGCTGGCACACATGCACGCGCAAGGCTCGGGACTGACCAGAGGTAGGGGAAAGCCATGTGCAATGGGCCCACCGGTCATTGACTTGCTCCAAAGTGGTTCAAGCCTAACAGCCGAGTGGGTTGAGCCCAACCAACAGGCGTGAGATGATTTTGACCGTTAGATCAAGATCGGGGTGGTCGTAGACCATTGGATTCGAAACGGAGTGGTCGTGGACCAGTAGATCTGAATCGAGGTGATCGTGGACCAGTAGATCCGAATCGAGGTGATCGTGGACCAGTGGACTTGAAGCGGACGGGTCCGAAAAGGAAAAGGGAGGTCGCAGCCGTTTGATTTGCATCGGACGGTTACGACAAGAAAAGGGGGAGGTCTGGAGCGGTCAAGATCTCCAAAAAGAGGTCGTGGCCGATGGATTTACATCCGATGGCGCACAACAGAGATAGGGGGTCGTGGCTGTGGCGCGCGACGCTGAAAGGGGATATGAGGTCGTGGCCATTGGATTTCGATCCGACGGTTACGACCAGGACAAGGGGAGGTCGCGGAGGAGAAGGGAGGTCGTGGCTGTTGGATTTCGATCCAACGGCGCATAACGCTATGCGAGGGAAAGGCTTAATGAGCTGGGATACGGTTGGTCCGCCAACTAGAAAGTGGCTCGAGCGCAATAAAGGCAAACGAAAGTGCACCCGAGGAACAGTGAAACTAGTTTAGGGTTTGAATTTGAAAGCTGAGTTTGGAAGAATTTTTAGAGGTAGCAAACTAACCCCAAAAATTCTAAAATTTTGACCGAGCTTTCACCTCCGATTTATCTTACATAAAATTTCCAGATGTTGATCACTTAACTTTTTCTTAAAAAGTTTTAAAGAGGTCATGACTTTTGTCAACCGGAGATTTTGGTTTTTGATTTCCCATAATTCCTTTACAAGAATTACAGAATTGTTCAAAAACTTCCAGATGCAAGAAAAGTTTTAATTTCTACTCATTTTCTTACATTTGAAACACAGACTTATTTTTGGGATGTTACATTTGTGGAGGAAGGGGAATAAGAAATAGAAAGTGTAAGAGAAGAGTAGAGAGATATAGTTGTGGCAGAAGAAAAAATTGTATGTTAGGTATGTTAATTTAAATTTTTTTTAGCCTAGATACAAAGAAGAAGAAGAAATTTAGTGATTGTAGAGAGAGGGTATTAAGGAACATTAAATGTAAGAGGAGCATAGCTACAGATAAGTATGACCCAAGACAAAAGGCGGAATATGTAGTAAATGGATATAGATGCTAAATTTAGGTAAAAAGTAGTATGTTGGGACAAGTAAGAAAACAATTAGAAGGCGCACATATAGCACATAAACAGGAGGAAGCTATATTAACAATGCAGTTATTATTAGTAGGGTGTCCAAACAAATAGAGGGTGAAATGAAAGCACAAATAAAGTGTAGAATGTAAAAGATACAATAATACTGGGGATGCTGACCTCGTAGTAAGATGTGTATTTTGTCATGTTTTTCAAAATTCTGCTGGGAAATGAAGGTTTTTTTTCTCCGGAAGTTCTCAACATATCGATAATGTACATTATAGTAGTAAGAGGTAACGTTGAAATACGGACTGAAAGTTTAGAAAGCAAAGACAAGGGTTGTGTATAACAAGTATTGCAAACATAATGAACAAATCACTATTTTTTTTGTATAGTCGATCAAGTAAACGAATAAAGAAGTAAGGAAATTTATTATGTGAGACAGAAAGGTTAGAAAAGGAAAATGTAAATGCATATTATATTGCTCTGAAAATTTCATGGAAAACGATATTTTTCGTTTTAGAGCCACATGTGCCATCTTCTTGTTCAAAGAGAATCTTGAGGCCTTTTCTTGATGTAACTTGGGAAACAGCTACGTATAATTGGCCGTGTGTGAAAACTAGTTTTTTCTAGATAAATGCCAACATTGGCAAGAGTTTGCCCTTGGCTCTTGTTAATAGTCATTGCGTAGCAAAGCTTAGTTGGGAATTGACGTCGTTGTAGTTTAAAAGGCCATTTAGCATCGCCAGTTGTTAATGTAACGCGGGGAAGATATACAGTACGCCCAGAAGCAGATCCAGTTATTACGATAGCTTCGATCATGAGACGACCAAGATTAGAAACAATGAGACGTGTCCCGTTGCATAAACCAGTAGACTGGTTTAAGTTTCTCAAAAGGATTATAGGTACACCTATCTTAAGGAGAAGTTTGTGTTGAGGGAAGTTGTTTGCGTTGATGGAATTAAGAAGTTCAACTGGATAAAGAAGATCGGCGTCGTTTGATGTGTCTTCAGATTTTGAAATAGTATCGCAACTGAGGTACTCAAGCTCATTGGTTGGTACTCTAGTTATTACAAAAGAATTTATTTCATCGACGACCTCATTAGTAGGAGAAAGTATGGCATGTTTTTGTAAGTAAACATGATCTAAATAGTTTGTCAGTGAAATCGGTGTAGATAGCGCCAACTATAGCAAATTGTTTTACTACCTTCATTGTAACAAGATATTCATTTGGAATTTCAATCCAGAAAGGTTCATCTTCATCTGGTAAGCTTGTAACACGAAGTCGGCCATCTCCAAGAGCTAATATCCATTGGCTGAACTCAAGAATATCACTTTGTGCAGATTGGTCTATATGTGGAACAGGAAGTCTCATATTAATAGTAAGCGAAAGGACTTCGACAAAATGCCACAAAGGTGAATTTGTAATAGAAGAATCGACAATTTGAGATCTAGTTCCTCCTTCAATAACGGGTAGTATTTGTCTTAAGTCACCACCAAGAACGAAGATCTTACCGCCGAACGGTAAGTCATGAGCAGCTGAGTTGTTTATCGATAATATGTCACGGAGAGTCCTATCCAAGGTTTCGAAGCATTTTCTATGAGCCATAAGAGCTTCATCCCAAATAACAAGAGAAGCAGTATGAATTAATTCAGCTAGCATGGAACCTCTTTTAATGTCACAAATACCTGATTCATCAATATCTATGGGTATTTTGAAACGGGAATGTGCTGTTCTACCATCGGGTAACAATAGTGAAGCAACACCTAACGAAGCAACAGTCAAGACTATTGTTCCTAAAGATCGTAAATACGCAACAATTGCATTCCATAGGAATGTTTTTCCAGTACCGCCGTATCCAAAAACAAAAAAGAAACCAGTTTGTTTGGCAGTAACACGTGAAACAATTGAGTTGAAGGCTTTTTTTTTGGTCAGGATTTAGTTTTGCACATAGAATGTTTGAATCACTTGTAAGGTCAGCACTATTGTATGCAAGTTCATCGTCTAGCATAGTGTTGGTGAATATGTATGGAGCAGAAGAACTCCTGCTAGGCAGGTTGTAAGAGCTAATTCTAGTTCCATTCCTTGCAAAGAGAGTTGCTCATTCGTTGAGCAAGTGATCTCTAATGTCAGAATCAGGAATAACATAGGATGGATTATGTGTGGAGCGGCACAAATGATATTGGAAATCATCTGATAGGTGTAAATAAACTCGTTAAAAAAAGAACGTTCATCGTTGATATGACAAAAAATTAGCATAGTAACAAATAAGTGTCTTAGTTGGTATGGTGTGGCCCATCTTTATGACCTCTTGAACCCTCTGTACCATTCTGTGTCATCTCCTAGTAGACCTCTAGCAGCACAAGCTTCCTTGAATGTACTATGGGTGACATTTTCAAATGTATCGAAACTTTGGGCACCTTTAACAAACATAAGAAGTATTCGTAGGAAATATCGTTCACCAACAGAAGGGTGTATGAAAAAGAGGCGACCTATTTTGATGCCTCTGTGTCTTTTTTGCCAAGACCTAGTATTGTTGTCCCAACGCCATTGAGAAGGGAAGTTGCAACAGGTCAAATTTCGAGCTTCGAGATGATCTCTATTTGCATCTAGCCATGCGGTCAGAGGTGTTCTCGCTAGAAAAGAATTGGAAATAACACGCGATAGATTGTCATTAGGTCTGATGCTGATATTATTCAAGTTTGGTAGATGAACAACAAGTCGTTCAACAGAGGGGAAATGTCTATGAATATCATATTCAAGGATTCGCCAGACTGCATCTTGTTCACATATATATCTGCAATCTAGATATTTTTTGACCTCCTTTATAGAAGACGTTGCAGGGTCATGCGGAGCATCTTGCCCGGCTGTGAGTCTACGGAGGTATATTTTTGCAGAGTCCTGACCTTTAGTAACGTATTTGAATAAGTATTTTAGGATTCTAGTTTTGTTACACCATTCAACGTTTATGTGTGCATTGTATTTTTTTAGTAAGAATAGATTATATGGAACAACCCATCTGTTGTCTAAGCAGATGTTTCCTTTAATAACCGATCGGCCATTATCGAATTAAACTTGTAGAAAGCAAAACCATCCTTATCTATTGTTGTTTCATGCGAAATGATTTTGGAAAAATTTTAGAACATGATCCATTCTTCATGCATGGACAAGAAGGATTAAGAGAACCGCATGGTCCGTGCATCATGTGTTCAGAAACAAGTGCGTGTCCTAAAGGATCAGTGTTTGGATCGGGTATTTCGGCCTATGTAAAAGAATCAATAAGTGAAGCTGTTGGTTCACTCGTATCCTTATTCAACCAAACAATGATGTGAGCATGAGGAAGGCCTCGCTTTTGGAATTCTATAGCGTGTAGCACTATGAACAATAGGGAAACTAAGTATCAGGATAAAGATGAAAGGAACAAAGACAAGTAAAAGGAACAAAGACAAGTAAATACAGCAGGAATAATATAGTAGGTGAATAACAGAAAAATTTGTGAGAGATACATACATGCATTGATAGGACCAAAAGCAGTCCCATCTTTAATATCGTCTAGAAGTTCTTCAAGTTTCATGTTGTATACTCTGTCAGTAATGTCAGCCCTATCGGTGCTGCGTTGGCCAGGTTTGAAATGTAAGGCATCGGAGATCTTGGGCCATTTGGGGTTGCAAGTGAAAGTAATGAATGAATCAGGAGGACCATAGACACGACATATCGCGATTGTGTCATGATAATTTTGTAGCTTGTACCGTCTACCACCGGTGTGGCTTGCAGGTAACACTATACGTTTACCAACATCGTTTCCATCGACCGTTCCACTTGCAACAACGTCAGCCACACCTTGTAAGGTTTTGACTCTAAGGTCGGCTTGGTGATCAAGTATGTATTGTACTCTGCACTCGTCAACACAAGCACAAGCATCGACCTTAATTTGAGACGATAATCGGCCACAGTTAAGGTACGGATTTGTTTGTTTTTTTCTATAATGGAAGTAGTAACGAAAGTAATCTTGCATCGTAATTTTAGAACATGTTCTTGAATTGGTGGGGTCAATAGAAGTATAGGGTACACCAACCTGAAATCCGTGCTCGCCATATGCAAAAAGTAGTGGATATTGCAGAGACATGAATGCAGGGTGTAAAGGAGATATTCGACGTAAATCATCAGATCTATTGTGCACAATAATGTCACGTTTGTAAGTGTCTAAAGAGAAATCACCTACAAGGAAGGCTAGTTCATCGCATGTAGGTAGATTATATTGGACTAGATTTGTAACACCCTAGCTATGCGGAAGCCAGGATATTACTTAACAGACTAACGTACAACAACAATACGGAATAATTTCAACCATTTTTCAAACAGTAATATTTTAACCAAATAGAACTAAGAAATTTCTCTAAAATCCGGCAGAACCTCCTTTGTATAGATGGCTATACCGGAGGTTCAAACAGTTGAATATAGCATCATTCAACAATTCAATCATCCAATTTAACGAATCATCAAAGGGCATCTAGGATAAGCTAAACAACTATAGCATAATCAAAAGGGCTTCCATAATCTTCTAATCAACCCTATTACAAATTATTGAGACTCTACTGAACCAATTAATTTCAACAACTCAATAAATCATCAACCAAACATTCTAATCCATCAACGAGAATTAAATGAACTCCATTAACGAATGAATAAGAACATAAATGGATCATCCATGATCACAATTAAAATAACCACCACGAAGGATGGTCACAATCTGAATCTAAAGTAATTATCAAGAATAGGAATCTTGGCTAAATGGGCTAGGTTATTCATTATGGTTAGTGATTATATGACGTGCACCATAACTACCCCTTCCCATGCATGTCGCAGTCTCGAGAGGTACCTAGCAAGCACAACACAGCAAGTGTGAGTCCACGACTCAGCAAAGTGCAATAGCATCATAAGAAGTCAAAGGGAATAAACAATTCCATCATAAATAACAACATTACATACCACAGACCCATCTCTTATGATAGCCTCATAAGCAGTCAGAGGGAACAAACAATCACATCCTAAACACAGCATTATATACCACAAATCCATTTCTTATGATAGCATCATAAGCAATCAGAGGAAACAAACATTCCCATCATGAACACATCATTATGTACCACCAATCCATATCTTATGCAAGAATGCAATGACATGTCATGAATGCATATTCTTCACATTTTAGCAATTACCGGTAATGCTGAGTAGTGTATCCGTCGATACCTACTCTAAACCTGTGCCCTCTAGGCACAGGGATCTAAAGCCCACACTCGTAGAGTGTGGGGACCAGGCCCATCTAATGCATGACGGGGATCCAAAAACATTTAAGGCCCGTGCCCTCAAGGCACAGGGACCCAATGCCATGATGCAGAATGTAAAGCATGATATCAACTCATCATGAAAAGTAATGCTCATCAACATTATCAACTTAAAGTTTCATCATTGAACCATGGCATTCATGCCCATCAACATGTAATTGTTATCGTGTAAGCAACACCATATAAACATTATCATGTACGCATCATCAAGTAACCATTAGCATGCAGCATCATGTAAACCTTTCCAAGTAGTAAGCATCATCATTAACCATGGCACTTAGGCTCATTAATATTACCAAGCAGTAAGCATCATCAATCAACTATGGCATTCAGGCTCATCAACAATGAAATATAATCACTCATTAATACTACTTGCACTTGCCTCAACCGTGGGACAGAAGACAAATGGCGGAACGCTCTAGCACCGGAGTTCACCACCACCTGGTAACCAAGAATGATACTAGGCATCAATCAACCTTGCATAACAAGACATTACTCGCAGCGTTCTACAACAATTTCCCATAACCCATGTTATAGAACTAATCCGATCCATTGCTTCCTTTGTGCATAATTAATTAGTTACAATTAATGCTATGTCACAGATGAATCATGTTGGAAGGCTTCGTGAACCATTGAGCAATCCTTCTTCAACAAAGATATATATATATATATATATATATAAATACGCAAAGACACATTGAGCCAGGAAACCAACAAAGAGTCGTCTCTGTCCACATGCAAAAATGATGATACTTGTAGGCTGTAATATAATGGGACCAAGCCCTAAGCTACTTGTTAAATTCACGCATCACACTATGTATACGAATGAGCAGAAATCTCCACTTTCCTACAATTAAGTAAATTAGGCTCTACTGTCCTCACAAGAACCAATTCATAACATAATAGAATAAAATCTACTGACGGAATGAAACACTCAGCCTGGCAACCCCAATGCTAGCCACGGGTAGACCACATCATAGTATGTTCAAGTTTAACTAGGATAATTGGAGGCAACCAATCAGCAGGAATCGCGATATTAGCCAATTACAGGAAAAACCTCAATCCACACCACATTATACCCATCCGAGCACCTAACCTGAACACCCCCATTACCACGAGCACAAGCAGATCGCACCACACTATAGGAAACAATGCCCAATTGGAACCACATCACATGAGAATCCAGTTAGAGGCATCACCTTGCGATGCGGGTGTAGAACAGCTGCTTGGAGAGCTCCTGGCACTTCTCCACGGTGGGGACTGCACGACGTGCTGCTTGTTCTTCTCCATGGCCTCCTTGTAGTAGGTGCCGCCCAATGGAGCGGAACCAGAAGAAGATCCCGACGGAGGCCATCACCTTGTGCCTCAACCAGGCATCAGCAACACCAGTAAATTGAATCAAGTCAAAACTAGTATAACGGAAGCAACCAATTTGAGCTAGGGGAGAAAGGGGAACCGAGGCGGGTCAGCTCGACAGCGCACGGTAGAGGCGCCGACGGCCCCGGGCCGAGAGGCGACGCTGGCCCCAGGCCACGCCGAGCTGGAGAGGTCCGAGACGACGAGCCGAAGCAGGAGCGGCGGTGGCATAAACTAGGGAGGCAGCGCAGATGGCGACGGCAGTGCCGAGCCGACCGAGAGGGGGAGATGCCGTAGGGGAGAGAGCGGGGCTGGGCTCTAGACCAGCGGAGCCGGCGGCTACACCGTGGAGATAAGGCGCCAGGGGAAAGCGGTGCTGGACCGGTAGGGAGGAAGCGGTGCCGGGCCGAAGGCGCACCGAGACCGGCAGCGGTGACCCATGCCAGGGGGGGTGGAGCCAGGAGGCGGCGGCGGCGGCGCCATGGAGGGAGGAAGGGCTGCGCACAGGAACCAAGTAGTAGCAGCGGCGGCCGATTGGAGAAACAGGAGGGAGTGGAGGCATAAGGGGAAAAAGACAGGGGTGCCTAGGGTTTCACCTCCATCTGGTCCTATTAATGCTAGACAGCCCCCCCCCCACATGGGCCACAAGGCCATGGGCCGAAGGGCCCAGGTTTCTTTCCAACCCAAAATTTCTGAAATTCAACTAAACAATTCTATTTAATTTCGTCTCTAATTCATTTAATTCCCTACTGTCTGAACAGGATATTACATTCTACCCCCCTTAAACAGAATTTGACCCCGAATTCTACATTGTCGTTCTACTCGAAAGAACACCAAATCAAATACTTCATTTCTTCTTTCTGAACTGATAATGACCAAACATGCCATCAAAAAGCCAAGCTCAAATTGCGAAAGACATCCATCCACAACACAAAACTCAAACGAGAAGTAAGAAAACGCTTCACTACCCGAGGAAACAATGTTTTTTTTTCAGTTTCTCTGTTAGGAATAAAATTCCTCTCAAACTTTGGAATTCAAATTCATCACATACTACACGAGTTCAAATCTCTTAAACTAGCATCCTCAAAGATATACTCAATTCAAAATACATCATCCACACCTTTGTGGAAAGGCTCTATTGACCCCACCGAAACACTCCAGACAACTCCTTCTACGGAGGGAATTAATTTGAGGTGACACCCAAAGCACCTCGAAATAGATTTCACGCAATCACATCACCGCCAACTTTTAAGAATAAACGATTCAGAATCCTCAATACACACGCTCATGTACTTCATCAGAAGGGCTCTATCAATGATCATTCCACTGCTCAGAATTCTCCATAATTCTACGTTCTCTACACACAATCATTGGGTCCATCATAAAAATGCAAAACCTAAATTTAACCTCCAAGACCTTTACAATGAACTTCTCTTATAACAGATAGAGGAATCATCAAATTAAAATCTCTTAACATTCCCACAATTCCAACATACTCACTCATTAGCATCAACATGGAAACATTTTCCTAACCAGATTACCTCTACAAAGATTATAACTCTCAGATGGTTACTCAATAAGATCCAGTCATTCTTGACATCAACTCAACCTTTCCTTCCATCCCATTAATTGTCACAATGATTAAATTACTTTGTAATCCAGATCCCATTAAATCTCATCATCAAGAATCACATACACAACCTCGCAATAACAATCCAATCGCGACCCTCTATAACTTGATCAAGATTTCCATGCTTTTGATGATCCCAACAATTCAACATAAACTAAGGTTCTGGGACTACACTTTACCATAGGTTCTACTTGGTCGCAACACGAATCAATGGCAATTCAGCGACAATCATACCATTTGAATCAAATTTCCTCCAAGAGATACAGATCAAGACTAGTTCATCTTCTACTACTCCTCCAATAATTTGGTAGCAAAATCTCACCACTACAAATACTTGACCACCGCCAAGCAGTTGCCAAGTTACGTTTCGTAAAACTTTGCAACACAAATCCATTTATCCCTTCTCTAAAGAAAGAGGCAAACAAAAACAAGTTTCATCATACAGGAAAAAGTTGCTCCTCACAGCGAGCACGAAACCAAAAGAAATAATCCAATAACGGTGATCTTGGGAAAACAAAACTGGGATCCAAATAATCTCGGCCGCAAAACTCAAAACATTTTCATTTACGGGAAATCACGAAAAGCAAGCAGATTATTTTCCTCTTAAGGGAAACAACAAAAATAATTTTCTTTGATTGAAACCTCACGTTGTCAACTCAAGCAAAAGAGTCCTTAAGATTAAATCACACGAATATCTTAAGAACCAGTAGGACATTTCAATACATCATTTTATTTAAAATGATTTCAGCTACCACATAATTCATGAGCTCTCAAAAGATAGCGAAAGCAAAACTTGAAATATTCTCATTTAAACAATATCATCATAGGTGATCAAATTACTACAAGTATTAACATCAATCTCACTTTTTGACAATTTAATAACATCGACAACATACATTAGTGCCATGAATTATCAAACTCTATCACTTCGTCCTAAGATTTTCTAAAAGAAACACAAGTATCAAGATTGAAACAAATTTATTTTAACACGATCATCCTATGCAATAACCATTACTCACGGCACGCTATCAAAGACCGTTGATGAAATTCATCTACTCAGCTATTGGTGTGCTCAACACCAGCTTCAGCTCTCCCTATCACTTGACGATTGTATTAATCATGTGTATAAATATGATGCTAATTCTATTTATATTCACGTAACCATTTATAAAGATAGATTCAACATTCCACCTTATGTGCAGAGATCAGTTCAAAACATGATTAAAGATTTACTAACATAATTTCTATAAAATAAGGTTTCACAAATGGATACACCAACAACCATCTAGTCCCTTATACAGGTTTCAACAATTCTAGCATGTCAGGAATTAGGTAAATCTAGCATTTAAGTAAGATCATCAAGTAGATGTTTATGAGATTGCTTCATATTAATATTCACTCTTCTTAGAACCCTGTTGATTCTAACCAAGAATAAATATATTCTAAACCACACTAAATCACGCATCATTGCAAGACAACAATAAATTAACCAACTATACTCACGAGGACATCGGTTAAGATTAAATATGCATCACGCCAATAACTCAACTTGACGTCATAAACATTATCAATGATCTTCTTTACTTACAGTTTCTCACTTAACACCATAAAACTTTGAAGGGTTTTGACACTTTCTGTTTCAAAGAAAAAGTTCTAAACTTCAACACTCCAACTACTCCAAAAGAAATGTGTAGAGTCAAAACTTTGTTCAATGAAGTTTGTAAAAGATAGTTTACATTATCTGAAATACCAAATGAATCACATGATCACATTTTTCAATAAGAAAGGTAGAACTCTCATGAAAAAGAACAATCTCGTCAATAACAGCGTGGGACAGAAGACAAATAAATAATCACTCATTAATACTACTTGCACTTGCCTCAACCGTACGACAGAAGACAAATGGTGGAATGCTCTACCACCGGAGTTCACCACCACCTGGTAACCAAGAATGATACTAGACATCAATCAACCTTGCATAACAAGACATTACTCGCAGCGTTCTACAACGATTTTCCATAACCCATGTTATAGAACTAATCCCATCCATTGCTTCCTTTGTGCACAATTAATCAGTCACAGTTAATGCTATGTCACAGATGAATCTCGTTGGAAGGCTTCGTGAACCATTGAGCAATCCTTCTTCAACAAAGATATATATATAAATAAATACGCAAAAGACACATTGAGCCAGGAAACCCACAAAGAGTCATCTCTGTCCACAAGCAAAAATGATGACACTTGTAGGCTGTAATATAATGGGACCAAGCCCTAAGCTACTTGTTAAATTCACGCGTCACACTATGTATACGAATAAGCAAAAATCTCCACTTTCCTACAATTAAGTAAATTAGGCTCTACCATCCTCATAAGAACCAATTCATAACATAATAGAATAAAATCCACTGACGGAATGAAACACTCAGCCTAGCAACCCCAATGCTAGCCACATGCAGACCACATCATAGTATGTTCAAGTTTAACTAGGATAATTAGAGGCAACCAATCAGTAGGAATCGCGATATTAGCCAATTACAGGAAAAACCTCAATCCACACCACATTATACCCATCCGGGCACCTAGCCTGAACACCCCCATTACCATAAGCATGAGCAGATCGCATCACACTATAGGCAACAGCGCCCAATTGGAACCACATCACATGAGCAATCCAGTTAGAGGCATCACCTTGCGATGCGGGTGTAGAACATTGCTTGAGAGCTCTGGCACTTCTCCACAATGGCGATCGCACGATGTCTTTGCTTGTTCTTCTCCATGGCCTCCTTGTAGTAGGTGCCGCCCAATGGAGCGGAACCAGATGAAGATCCCGACCGAGGCCATCACCTTGTGCCTCAACCAGGCATCAGCAACACCAGTAAATTGAATGAAGTCAAAACTAGTATAACGGAAGCAACCAATTTGAGCTAGGGGAGAAAGGGGAACCGAGGCGGGTCGGCTCGGTAGCGCACGGTAGAGGCGCCGACGGCCCCGGCCGAGAGGCGACGCTGGTCCCGAGCCACGCCGAGCTGGTGAGGTCCGAGACGGCGGCGAGCCGACGGTGGCCGCAACCAGGGAAGCGGGCGCAGCAGCGGCGAAGGTTCCGGGTGCCGAGCTGACCGAGAGGGGGAGACGCCGTAGGGGAGAGAGCGGGGCTGGGCTCAAGACCAGCGGAGCCGGCGGCTGCACCGTGGAGAGAAGGCGCCATGGGAAAGCGGCGCCGGACCGGTAGGGAGGAAGTGGTGTTGGGCCAGAGGCGCACCGAGACCGGCGGCGGCGACCCGTGCCATGGGGTGGAGCCAGGAGGCGGCGGCGGCGGCGCCATGGAGGGAGGAAGGGCTGCGCACGGGAACCAAGTAGCAGCAGCAGCGGTCGATTGGAGAAACAGGAGGGAGTGGAGGCACAAGGGGAAAAAGACAGGGGTGCCTAGGGTTTCACCTCCATCTGGTCCTATTAATGCTAGATAGCGCCCCCCCCCCCACATGGGCCACAAGGCCAAAGGGCCCAGGTTTCTTTCCAAGCCAAAATTTCTGATATTCAACTAAACAATTCTATTTAATTTCGTCTCTAATTCATTTAATTCCCTATTGTCTGAACGGGATATTACAAGATTGCCCGATCGAGCGCCAGGAATTCGTATACCAACGGAGTCATTGCCCGAAGAATGCAGACGATCTCTTGCATTGTGAAATTGTTTAACCAAAGGGTTATGTTCATTGGGCATGTCTATAAGGCCAGTAACTATAAAGGGATCTAATTGGCCATCAGTATTCTTAGACACATGTAAAGCATGGATTCTATTGTTAACCCCATTATTAGTGTCGTATATGTAGAGCTGAATAAATTTAGGAGGTTTATCGTCGCAGGGTACCAAAGAGCCAATACGATGAAGAATTTGGCCACTAATACTGAAGACGTATGGGCCACCACGTGCATTTACCGAACGATCTATGTTGGCACCCATAGAAGTGAAAGTGAATAGACAACTGTATTGACGTATTTGGCATAAAAAATTTTTGCATCGAGAATCACCGTTGAATTGCAAAAGATCTTTTAGCAAAAGAGGTGGTTGTCTAAAAGTAGGCAACCGAATCTGACCACCTCTACAACAGTTGTTATAGATGAAATGCTGGGCTCTTACAGAATAATGCATTTTTGATCTTTCACGATACCAGAAGAGCGCAGAACAGTGTGTGCATCAGGAGCACGCACCAGATTATAGAAATAACATACAGAGAAACTGAAGTAAAAGGATGAACTGAGTACGGAAAGATGGGAAAAAATGGTTAGAGAAAGAAGTAAGATAAATGAACCTGGACGAAAGACGACAGTAATGTGGACGTAAAGGATAGGTTGTCGGAGGACTTTGCGTAGAAATAGAAGGACACGAAAGAGGGGGTGGAACCTGCAGAAAAAACGATAACGCAGCACGTTACCTAGAAATACAGGGTAACATATAAGTGAAGTAGAACGTGAATACGAACATTGATGAATATACGATAGAACATACGGCTAAAAAAATAGTCAAAGAATACAAAATGAATAAAACTAAAAGGACGCGGCGGAGAAAAGCGATCCGGAAAGAAACAGGTGAGTAGAATAGCAGTTAACATCCGACATGCACAACAGACCAACACATAGGCAACCTTAGGTACTAAAAAAAATAGTCAAACAAAACAAAGTGAATGAAACTAAAAGGACGCAGCGGAGAACAGTGAGCCAGAAAGAAACAGGTAAATAGAACAGCAGGTAACATCCGGCATGCGCAACAGACCAACAAATAGGCAACCTCAGATATTAAAACTGAGAAAAAAATGTTGAAAAAAATTGAAACAATCCGGCTAATAGGTAAGTAGAACAGCAAGCAATATGCGACACGCACAACAGAGCAATAAATAGACAACCCTACGTATTAGAAGTGAGAACTAAAACGTTAAAAAAACCGAAACAATCGGGTTAGTATGCAGCGAAAAAACAGGGAAAGTGAAGGCGGTAACCAAGGCGGGGCGGGGCAGAACCACAGGCGAAGAAAACGAAGACGAAGAAACGGGGCGAAACTGAGACGAAACAGGAACGATGTAGATGAACATGAAGAATTAGACGGACACGGTAGGCACTAAATAGAGAGAATACGCTAAACAACCGTGTAAGGAGGGACACGTGGAAACGCCGAAGTCTGTAGGAGTGCATTGGCAGAAGTTTGTGGGAGAGCATCGGCAGATTTTTTCGATGGGATCAGAAACTAAAAGTGGCTTGGGATGGATGGTGAGCAATCAGAATGGACAGCGCGTACGAAATCATATACGTGGCTATCTGAGAATTACGGGAACAAAAGTCGTGGTGTTCTGTTTACAATTAAAGCGTGAGCAGGCAGTCGCCATAATTACCGTTGCATCGCCTGAGGAATGTGTACAGTGAGGGAAGAAAACTGAGTCCTTGTTGTCTTCCTTCGGAGACATCTGCTCATACTGTCCAACAAGAACGCTGAATTTTTTTTAAAATAATATTTTTTAAAACAAAATTACAAAAATATATAATCATCCCAAAAAATTACAGAAATGAGTTCCTGTCGCCATTTCAACTGGCGATAGAGACCCTAACCGCTCTGCCGCCGGTCCAACTACCTATCGCCGTTGAAATGGCGACGAGTTCTGCCGCCATTTCAATCGCCGATAGGTTCTTTGCCGCCGATTGAAATGGCGTGTTCCTCTCAACCCTAATTTGCAAGTCCACTTTACATACTTATGATTTTTATAAATTTTAACGGTACAAAATCTATTAATCTCATAATAACAATTTATAATGATCGTATGTTGTTCTAGTGCAAAGAATTTCAGTAGAATTTTATGAGGAAGTTTGAGATATTAATTATTCGTAAATACGGCTAAGTGATATTACGATGATGCGAATAACACGGAAGAATGGAATGCAAAACATGCTACTAAAAGAGATTTGAAACATGAGACTAGCATAATAAGAGTTGTTCATATATTAATATTTACATGGTATGACCGATATTTGAAGGACCAAATATCTACTAGCGGCCCTCTTGGGGCACACTCCCGTGTCGCCTCGGCCTCTACTATGACGGTCCGAGTATGTGAGAGGTTCAGCGGGATGACCGGCCCAACCGAGACGAGTAGTCCAAGGTGGTGTCGCGAGGGGGCCTCCTCCTCTGTGGTCTGTTGTGTTGGTGGCGGAGCACTTTGCGGTGAGAAGCCTCCAAGTTGAACGAGGCGTCACGCAGGTCATCAAAGAAGCAATCGATGGGTATCGATAGGTTTGCCTCGTCGTCCGGAAATGAACCGTCCTCCCAAGACGTTCCTGTGAAGTATTATGTTACAAATGTAATCATGCCGAAAACACAAAAAAGAAACATAATCATCCCAAGGTGGTCATACCTGCTGTCCCGGAGATATGCGCCGACGACTCACAGCGTACCCACGCCCACGTGATAGTGGAGCTCAGGACCTGATAGAGAATATTGCCGTTAGTAACTATCGGGGTTCAAAGAAACAAGCATTACGTTCCGCAAGCAAGCAAGGTGGTCATACCTGGTGGCACGAAGGCGTGCCCCGATGAGCCATGTCCAGTGCTGCTCCCACCATGGTGCCACGATGACACGCCCACCACGTCCGGGGCAGGAGCCCGTGGACGTGAACCACCTCGTCCCGAGGTGACCCTCGCCCCCCAAGATCGTCGGTCCACCGAGTCCCTCGGCGTGCGACAAGTCGCAATCTGGATGCCTTGTCTCGCCGCGTCGATGATCCGCTGCACAAGCCCTCTCGTGTCCCCCTGCGTCCTCTGGTGTACGGTGGTTGCTACCTCGAGAATCTCCCGGTGTAGATCCGTCTGCACAAGTTGGAAACATAAATCTGGCAAGATAAATATGAATTAAGGACAGTTCAATACGTAACGAGAGGTGGAAAGCGGAGTACGGCTGGGTAGGGTACATGTCGGACGTCGTAGCCTCATGTCGTGATGGGTCGACCACGACCCGGACGCAGCGAAGCCTCGTCCGACTAGAGTACCAATCCATGTAATCCGCGTACGTCTCGATGTCGTAGGGATCCTCCCCACACTGGATGATATCGTCGAGCACGTGACTCCAAACCTCGACCCAAGGCCGCATCCTATCCAACCAGGACATCGAGCTACGTACTCCCTTCCTAGTGTACCTGTGGACACCAACACAATTATTTATTCAGCACATAATTACATTGTGTGAAAGAAGTAAACATGTGAACTTACGCATGGACGTCACGCAAAGTACGGCCGGACCCCAGGCGTAGGAGGGGATCTCATCAATCTCCATGTTGGCCACCTCGTGTGCGTACCGGACGTAGTGCTTGTCGACGCTGTCGCCGTGGGACCCCAGAAACATGACCCACCCGAACAACCATAGCAGGTAGGCCTCAAAGTGCCTCCTAACAACCACGTCCCCTGCGCCAGGCGCCATACGCTCGGGCTGCAAGAAGAAATGTAGAATTCAGCAGCAAGGTTCACATACGAATTTAAGCGAGATGACAATAATTACAAATACTTACGTAGAACTGGCAGATCCACTTCAACGTCGGCCCGTGCGGGCTGCTGAACTCGGTGTAGTTGCTGCCCGCTGGCAGCACATCGTGGAACCTCGCTAGGAGGTCAGTGCGCCACGTGTCCGAGACGTCGTACGCCGCCAGGGGGCGGCCTGCGCATGGCAACCAAAGCAGGAAGCTCACGTCCTGCAGCGTCGGCGTCATCTCCCCGCACGGAAGGTGGAACATGTGTGTCTCTGGCCTCCAGCGGTCAACCAACGCCGTCAGCAGCGCCCAGTCGTACGGAAAACGCCTAGACGTACGACCACCACCACGGTCCTGATCATCCTCAAAAGTCGCCTCCACCATCCTCGCTAGTGCAAGGAGGCCTACCGCTCTCAACCTGCGTCAAAACGATTAAGAATAAACGTGAATGCACGCAAAGTAGTCATACCGCGATTGAGTGTATTAAAACTATACGTACCTCAGAATCCAGTCTGCGTGCAGCCTCCATGCCCTCATAGGCGTGCGCAACCGAAACACGCCAAGCTCAATCGACGCCTCGCCCTGCTGGGGGAGCACGGTACTGAGACAGCTACGGTGATGTGCATCAATCACCGGGTCAAGCAACTCATACTGGCCTCCGTCCGCCATATCTACAAATTAAGTGCATACATTGTAAAAAGTACGAAACATGTACGATGAACTACACTATACACATCTCAAATAATATGTAACATCCCAAATGTATAATCAGGGTTTGTTTCAAATGTAATTAAATGTGTAGAAATTAAAACTTTTTCTCACATCTTGAAAACCCCTAAACTCTCATGTAATTCTTGTCCAAGAGTTGTGTAATCCAAAAACACAAAGCTCTTGTTGACCTAAAGTCAAACTCATTTCCCATTCGTCATAAATCTTGTGCCAAACCCTTGGAAATATTTTTCCTTGGTCCTAGAAATGTTGTGGGACCCCTCTGAAAAATATCATGAGTTATAAAACTTGTTTGATAATTTTTGGAGGTAAAACAAATCCTTGAACAGTCTTCATGAATTTCCTGAGAAAAATGCATTGCATAATAACCTCTGGAAATTTTATGTAAAGTTAATCTTAATGTTAGCAAGCTTCTGTTAAAATTTCAGGAAATTTGGAGTTCATTTGCTATCTCAAATAATTCTGCTAAGTCTCAGTTGTTAAAAACTAAATTTAAAAGCTTACATTTGTTCCTCTGCCGAGCCTCTGTCATTTCGGGTTGAACCCAACCCCATCGACCTCCTTCCCATTTGTTGAGGTCGCACTGCTGGATTTACATCCAACCGCCACGACCTCCTCCGCGGTCCACACCGCAAAGACCTCCCCACCTCATCTGGTCATTGCCGTTGGATCAAGGATCCATGGCCATGACCTCCTTGTGTTTTAAAACCTCAAAGACCTCCCCTCACTGTCAAAACCTTCAAACATCCCACCCGGTTGAGGTCGCACTGTTGGATTCGGATCCAAAGGCCACGACCTCCGCTGCAAATCATCGCAGCCCAGACCTCCCGCTTTAATCGTTGTGCACCGCTGATTAAAATCCACGGTCACGACCTCCTCATTGCCTCGTCGCATCGGACCTCCCCACGACGCGTGAGGTCGTAGCCCTTAGATCTAAATCTAAAGGCCATGACCTCCCACATGCGTTCACGCAAGCTCAGACCTCCCCTCTTTTGATCGTAACCGTTGGATCAAAAATCCAAAGGTCCCGACCTCCCTTGCCTTTTTGCGCAACGCGTCTCGCACCTCCTTGCCCTCTCATCACCATTAGATCTTAATCGATGGCCATGACCTCCCCTCGGTTCTTAAGGTCGTGTGCGGTTGAGTCCTCACAGAGGTCCGCACTGCTGGATTGAGATCCAATGCCTTGGACCTCCTAATCCCTTTTTCCACGCAAGATTCAAGATTATGGAAATCGGAGGGCCACGACCTCCCCAACCTAGATCGTATGGTGGGACCTCCTCCCGACCACTTAAAACGAACGGTTCAAAAATAACATCCAAGGGCCAGGACCTCCCGTAGTCTTATCCAATGGTCAAAATGATCTCCCTGTTCTTCTCCTTCCTCGGTCACGCATGCGTTCCTCTGGCGAGAGAAAAGGGCGTGCTATCAATTGTGTACCTTCAACGACTCTTTGCTGACCAGCATTAAATGCTGATCAGCCTTCCGCCTCTCCAGTCTGCACAGACCTGCCACCATGTCAACCTCGCGTCTTGTCCAAGCCTTGGACCGAGCCATGGGCTAAGCTCACCATGAGCTTAACCCCAGCTCGTGTGCCCTGCTTCTCCCAATTATAAAACCCCCATTGGGTTCCTCCGTAGCTTCTTTGGCACACTTTCAAGTTCTAGTTTGCACTGTGTCTTCTAAGCTTTCTTTTCGTGACCTCCCTCTTGGCGCCATTGTTGAAGTGACTTGGAGCTCGTGGTGAAGGCTTGCTCCAGTGGCTTCCTCTCCCTCTCCTTGCTTTCATTTTGAGCACATCATCACCCATAGTGCTCCCCTTTAACTTGATTTTATCTTGCCTCCACAGGGGCAGTTTAACTTCGAGTTTGGATCTTGGCTGTGGAGCTCATCATCTTCACCAGCGTCGGTCCTCCTCTTCTCCAACCTCCCCGGCACCTTCAGGACCTCCAGGTACTTCCTGATAGTCCTTTAGCGCTGGGCACCCGCGTGTATTTTGTTGCGGAGCTTTTCTTGGGCACTCACTTGAATGTCGCTGCGGAGCTCAAATCTTGCTGCTTATCATGTTGGCCGTGCTTGTCTTCGTGCTCCTCTCCGGCTCGTTGGCGTTTAAGGCCGTTGCCGCCGTTGAGAGGAGGTCCACTGGGTGCGCAAGGCTATTGCACACTCAGTGGTACCATTGGATGTCGCCGGCGAGGCCTACATCGCCGGCGAGAACCACATCTTTGAGCTCGGGATTTTTGTCGGGCGAAACAAAGAAGGTTGCGTGTCAAGTTCGGACAAAGATCCTCTCTTTAATGCCCTAATCATTGATAAGTCTCTTTAATCATTGGCTCCACCATTAATACCCTTAACCCTGTCCCCTTTGCGCGCATTAAAGACCTCGCGGACCTCCTTGTGTCCATGGCAATAACTTCGTGTCCGAAAAGGCAGTGCGTCTTGAGCGCAAGGGCGCTGGTCTGCGACGTCCCTGACCTCCTCGAGAGAAATCTGGGCGTCCAAGACCTCCCCTTGCGAAATCGTGGCCGCCTGCACCTCCCTGGAGGTTTGTAACATTTGGGCCTCCGCTTAGGACCTCCCGAGGTCATCTCACCGCTCATGACCTCTCCGGGTAGATCTTGACCGTCAAGGTCCTCCTCGAACGATCTGGACCATTAAGGTCCTCCTTGGAAAATCTGGACCGTCCAGACCTCCCCCGTGAGGTCCTAACGATGTAGATCTTCCTTGGGGAGATCTTGATAGTTCGATCTTCCTTTGGAAGATCTCAACCGTTGAGGACCTCCCTCGCTTGATCTGAGCCGCTCAAGTCCTCCTAATTAGATCTAGTCCTTAGGACCTCCCGTGAGGTCTTGATTGTGAACTGACATAGGGTATGAACTTTAAAATTTCATATCTTTTTCATTTTAAATCCAAATGAGGTCATTCAAATTTTGTTAGCTCTGGCTTGACCTGGGCTCTAATCTAAAAATGGTTGTAAGCCCAGTTCAGCTCCAGAACATGGTTTTGCAAATAGGTTTCAAAACTAGCTTTAAATGTACACTCAAAATAATGTTTAACTTGTAAAATACATAACTAATGCTCTGTAGATTATTTTTGAGTGAATCCAACTTTGTTGGTTTCCTCTATTAATGAACTTACTGTGAAAATTAGTTTTGATCATGTTGCTATTGTCAAAAAGAGTTCTTGTGCATTATAATTTTGTTCAAGTTCTTGTTTTTGAAGAATTATAGAAAATGCATAATAGCTCCAAATGAGGTGAACTCAATTGTGTTATTCATCTCATGAGGTGCTTGTTCTACTGTAAAAATCTCAGTATCACCACCCTTCTAGAAAATGTTGCCTAATAATTAAATTAGTGAATAGTGGCAGTTTGGTATTTTAGGGCTGAGCATATTTGTTTTGCTCATAACTTTTGCATTGAGAATCCAAATCAATTGGTTCTTGTTGATAAATTCCCTAAAAATCATCCTCTTGCTGCTGTAGAAATTTCAGAGTATTTCGAGTTTGTTTGCTGTGCTGTCTTTGTCGTTTTCGTCGTTCTTATCGATTCTTTTCGTCTTTTCGACTAGGTGTTGACGAATGTGTTGATCCCGTGAGCGATCCTCAGCAACAATTTGACCAGCAACAGCAAGGCAAGCAGTTTGATCATACCCCCTCTAGCGTCCCATTACTTTAAAGGTTAATATATTGTTTTACTTGTATGTATGCATGCTATCTTGTGTTAAAATATCGCTAGCAGTCCTATAGTTGCATAATCTGTAGGAATTGATTATCCTCTACTACCAATGAGCCTAGGTTATTTGCTGTGGTGGGAGCTCGTTGGATGAGCTCTTATCACTTAGTAGTTTCGATTTAAATTGCTTATACATGCTTAGTTTTCGGTAGTTATGGGCGATCATCGACTTAGTCGATGGTCTTGATCACACAAATCTAATTATTACTCCTATATGTCCAGCACTTGTGCTTTGTTAATTTGTAAAGTCAAAATCTGAAAATAAAAGTTGGAATTGGACTTGGGCATATTGGATGGATGGTGTGGTTTTTGGAATGTGGTGGTATGCCCGAGTCAATAAGGACCGAGTTACTTGCGCCACCGTCTTCGAGCAATTTTATGTGCTAACCACATGAGGGGATATGGGACCTCTCTTGACTAAGTACTTTGGAAGGTGTTAATTATGAGCTGGTCGGTGGGTATGTTTAAATAAAATGTGTGTGTGTGGTGTTGGGAGGAGCATTAGCGCACCGGCTAGGCTGCCTAATGTGTCCTTATCCCGTGCGTTATGGCTCTTAATTAGCATCGTCCATTGGAAATGTCTCGTAGGACTTAGCCGCTTGCAAGATACCAAAGGAAGTGTGCTAAATCACGTGGCTAAAAGGCGGTCTGACGTGTGGGTACATTGGTACACCCTGCGCAGGTTAAAACTATTCAATAGCCTCGCCCTAGGTTATGGACACGCCGGATCACGCCTGTGAGAACTAGACTACAACCTTTAATTAAAACTTGACATGGGTGGTATGAATGGGTAATTCATGCTATTGTTGTGGTGGCTATTGGGTTAGTCACTTCGGGTTGTTCATGTTGTTGTTATTATGTATTATCTCGTTGTTATTTCAACAATTAAAAATGCTTTGTCAAATTGCTTTCAATCTATTACATTATTGCAAATGAAAACTTGCTTTACGCTAAAAATGAGTCCAAAGCCTCATCCACTTAAATAAAGCTTGCATGTAGTTAAACTATAGTTTTGTTATCCTACACGTCGCCTTGCAGTACATTTTGTACTC
Organism: Phyllostachys edulis; assembly: GCA_036346405.1. Taxonomy (NCBI): domain Eukaryota; kingdom Viridiplantae; phylum Streptophyta; class Magnoliopsida; order Poales; family Poaceae; genus Phyllostachys; species Phyllostachys edulis. The sequence goes on along the minus strand of JAYEVD010000213.1, from coordinate 104,940 downwards.
ATTTGCTTTGCTTAATAACTTTGTTGCAGAGGAGGTAGAGCCCAAAGGGCTTTACTTTTGTGAGCTGTGCGGTGGTTGGGAAAGCGACTAGCTTGGCGGTCCGGTCAGTTGCCTTGTGGGCTAAGGCACACTGGTTGGCTCTTATTTTGGGCCATCTCTATGGCACTTTTGCTTCCGCTGTTATCTTAGTAGACTTGTTGTTATTTGGCCGGTCGGCCTCTCTTTTGTAATAACTATCCTTTATTTATATTAACTTCTGGTTTGTTGCTTATTCTGTTCTATGTGTTTGAATGGAATTGATGCAACCTTTTGTAATGAGTTGTGTGTACTGCATTCTGGGAAGTACATATATCTCGAGGCACGGTTTATTTAGTTGATAATACTAGGGTCAATTGGATGACTAAGTATTATGAGCCAAATAAATCGGGGTCTCACATAATATACGATGAACTACACTATGTCGCTATTTTACTTGATTATATGTCGCAATTCTACTTCATTCTAGTCGCTATTCTACTTGATTCTAGTCGTTATTGTACTTAATTCTACTGGATATTATACTTAATTCTATGTTGTTATTCTACATAATTTGACATCATGTACAAATTTCCAATAATATAATGTAATACATAATTTCTATTCTACTTGATTCTATGTCGCTAGTCTACTTCATTCTAGTCGTTATTCTACTTGATTCTATGTTGATATTCTACTTCATTCTAGTCCCTATTCAACTTGATTCTATTCGTTATTGTACTTAATTCTACTGGATATTATACTTAATTGTATGTTGCTATTCTACATAATTTGACATCATGTACAAATTTCAAAAAATATAATGTAATACATAATTTCTATTCTACTTGATTCTATGTCGCAATTCTACTTCATTCTAGTCGCTATTCTACTTGATTCTATGTCGATATTCCACTTCATTCTAGTCCCTATTCTACTTGATTCTAGTCGCTCTTTCACTACAATTCTATACATAATTTCGCTACAATTATCTATTCTACTTAATTCTATGTCGCTATTCTACTTGATTTTATGTCCATATTCTACTTCATTCTACTCGCTAATCTACTTAATTCTAATCGAAAAATGTACCTGCAAGATGACCGGTCTACTAGATCCACTGCTCTCTGAATCTATCTCCTCTGCGGCGAATCTAGCAAGGCGCCGCTACCTTTCTCTCTTCCTCTCCTTCTCGATTCTGTTTTTTTTCGGAATTAAAATAAGGTTTGGAAGGATTTTTTTCGGCATTTTATACATGGCATACTGTCGCCATTTCAAATGACGATAGGTTCCTGTAGATCTTGGCCCGCCACTGACCTCCCAGGAGGTCTTTGAGACCTCCCAGGAGGTCCTCAGGACCTCCTGGAGGTCTTGGCCCGCCACTGACCTCCCAGAGGTCTTTGAGACCTCCCGAGGTCTTGGCCCGCAATCCTCGGTAGCACCTCCAGTACATCACAAGAGAGGTCCGACAGACCTCCTGTGTTAGTCCCGAGGACCTCCTGGAGGTCCTGCCCCTGTGCAACCGAGCTAGTCCCAGGACAACAGAGCTAGCTCACACAAGAACACAAGCTAATATCACAACCACAAGGTCAAACAAAGATGAAGTAGACAAATTAAACTTTATATAACAGGACCTTATGGTCAAACTTGTTAACTAGAGGTCTGCCACTGAGGGCTTACAAAAACCAGCAAGGACTTACAACCGGCAACAAGGAGCTTCTAAGGCTCCAACACCAAAAGCGAGCACAGCCATCCAACAAGCACCACAAGCTCTCGGGTGGAGGACATCCTAGGTAGCTTAGTCGTCGAAGAACTCCTCCTCAAAGAGGTCTGCACTGCCCTGCACTTGATCATCTTCATAATCTGCTTTGACACAGGGCTTGAGCCATGCAAGTCACAGAGAGCATTCATGTAGTAATAATAATGCAAGGGCTTACCAAATGAGAGCTGTATGGTTAGTTTGCGCAAAGCCAGATTTGAACAATAATAATAGTAATAGATTGAAGGCAGCAAGGCAAAACAATAGTACATAATACATTTGAAGTTTAAAAAGGTGGAGTGAGCACCAACTCACAGCCACAACAAAAAGAGGGAGGTCTGGTCACACCCGTGACCAGGTCCTCACCCAAAACCCACTCCAGAGCACCCACTCCAGAGGTCCGAACCAACCCATGGACCACTACCCGAGCCAACCTTGACCCTCCGAGTGGCCAAGGTCTCTTCGAGGCAAAGCCAAGGCATCTCGCTGAAGTGTCCAGTGGCACAAACTTTTAGAACAACTACCCCTTGCACCATTTTCACTGAGCATGTCTATGACCAAGGACTTGGCTATTCGAATAGATCTTACACTCTGCAGAGGTGTATAACTTTACCCACAATCCACGATCTCTCTAGCGGGACGGGTTCCGGTCACCCTTGCTCACTTCCTAAGGTGAGTAGTCTAGAGAGCGCGGCAAGGCCTTTACAAAGTTTTGAACTGACTCGGAGCTGCCCGCTAAGGTTTCGCAATCCCCCCCCTTTGGTCTAGAAGTCCGCAGGGTTCATGGGGTGCCCTCTTGCGCCAACTAATCACACGCCAACCACAACAGCCCCAAGCCATCCTATTGCTAATTATTCAGCCTGCACCATTCCCATAAATGATCTTGTGGTTGCACTGTTGGGCCCAGATCAATAGACACAAAGTTAAGTTCTTAATTGTGCTAAGGCAAGACTTCCACAACCAAGTGTGCAAAGCACCCACTACTCACTCCCTGCCTTCTTGCCTCAGCAAAACCATTTGTAATTACCCATGCCAAAAGACCACCTAGTCTTGGCACAACAATTTTTAACCAAGAGGTCTCATACCATAGTCAACACAGCTTAGGCATCCCGCCATAGCTGCTCAACAGTGGCACCAACCACACATTCCATAAGTTATTAGTCAAGATTATTACAGATGAAGCATGATACGTCCGAATCACATTTTCTAAGCAAAGCTATAAAGACCTACGACCCCCAGGTTGGCAAATAACAAAGAACACCAACTAACTATCCATCCTAAGGCTCACAAGGTGAACATGACAACATGATAGGGACAAAGTATGAAGGCGGCATAACAGCAAGTAGGCAAGTAACTACAGCCCAAACCATTTTGTTATAAACACAGCCATGCATGATAAAGTAAAACTGAAATACATTTGCAAAACTAGGTTCAAAATGATCAAAAGGAGGTCTGTGGCTTGCCTTGGTCAAGCAGTGGGGAGCCTTCAGTAGAGAGAGCTGGGTCCAAGATCTCCTCAAACTCATGATCTACACGTTCGCAAGAAAACCAAATAAGCAAAACCATACTAAGCCAAAGAACTTCAAAAGACTCCAAGGAACACAAACCAACTCAGCAAGAAAGGAAAACCAAGAAACTCAGCGCAGCCTCAACGAGCTCCTAGGGAGGTCTCGCGCAAGGAGGAAACCAGGCGGGGGAGACAAGGAAGAAAGAAATGAGCAACAGGTTACAAAGGCTTGCCCACCCAGGCTATATATAGCCGGAGTTGGTAGTGTGCACCACAAGGAAGCTCAGTGACATGTTGGCAATCGGGATGCTAGGGCAGGGCTTGCCCTTAAAGAATTAAAATAGGGTACCTCAGATGTGACTGCATTTAATGTGACCCGACACCTATTAAATGCGCACAGAGTTCTGAGGCAAGAGCAGCAATAGCAAGGTTGAGAGGGGCTGGCAAGTGGGGCCGGTCAAAAGGGTGCACCACTGGTCAAAGAGGTGGCCCCAACACAAGGGTTGCCCCCGCAAAAGACCACAGGGGAGGTCATGGACAGGAGGTCCAAAACGCTTACACGAGGAGGTCCTAACACTCAGATCTTCACAAGGGAGGTCTAACGGTCAAGATCTCAAAGGGGAGGACCTCAACGGTCCAGATCAAAGGGTGCAGGGAGGTCCTGACGAGTAGATGTCCAAGAGAGAGATCTAACGGTCAAGATCTCAAAGGGAAGGACCTCAACGGTCCTGATCAAAGGGTGCAGGGAGGTCCTGACGAGTAGATCTCCAAGAGGGAGATCTAACGGTCAAGATCTCAAAGGAGAGGACCTCAACGGTCCAGATCGAAGGGTGCAGGGAGGTCCTGACCAACATGAATAATCTGGTTTAGGAGGGTGGTCTTTACAAAAAGACCAGCAAGGATCGAGGAGGTGGTCCTTGCAAAACAGCCAGGAAGAGGTCCTGGGAACAAAGGAAAACGCGCAGCAAAGCAGAGCCGTTCGATTGGAATCGGGCGGTCCAGAAAGGAAAGGAACGTTCGGACCATCCAAACGTTACCACGCAGTTGAGCCGTCAGATCTGGATCAAATGGCGCAAAACAAAGGGGCCGTTCGGACCGAGCGAACAGACCAACGGGACTAGGCCGTCTGATTTAAATCGGACGGCCAGGAGGGAAAGGGGACGTTCGGACCAAGCTAATGTGCCCTTAGGATCGGGCCATCCGAACAACATCGGACGGTCCTAAGGTGATGAAGGCAAAGCCTCAAGCGATACAGCCACAAGAGTCAAAGATGGGTCCAAGCGGTAAGGAGGTCTGGACCTTTGGATCCAACGAAGGGAGGACCTGAGCGGCTAAGATCTCCAAGAGGGAGGTCCTAACGGTCAGATCTCAACAAGGGGAGGTCTGTGCGGCTAAGATCTCCAGAGAGGAGGTCCTAACGGCCAGATCTCAACAAGGGAGGTCTCAGGCGGCTCGATCTCCAGAGAGGAGGTCCTAACGGCCGATCTCAACAAGGGAGGTCTGTGCGGCTACGATCTCCAGAGAGGAGGTCCTAACGGCCGATCTCAACAAGGGGGGGTCTCAGGCGGCTAGGATCTCCAGAGAGGAGGTCCTAACGGCCAGATCTCAACAAGGGAGGTCTGCGGCTAAGATCTCCAAGAGAGGAGGTCCTAACGGCCAGATCTCAACAAGGGAGGTCTCAGGCGACTAAGATCTCCAGAGAGGAGGTCCTAACGGCCAGATCTCAACAAGGGGGGTGGTTACAGGCGGCTAAGATCTCCAGAGAGGAGGTCCTAACGGCGAGATCTCAACAAGGGGGGGTCTGTGGCTAAGATCTCCAAAGAGGAGGTCCTAACGGCGAGATCTCAACAAGGGAGGTCTCAGGCGGCTAAGATCTCCAGAGAGGAGGTCCTAACGGCCAGATCTCAACAAGGGGAGGTTTGTGCGGCTAAGATCTCCAGAAAGGAGGTCCTAACGGCCAGATCTCAACAAGGGGAGGTCTTAAAGGACGCAGAGAGGGGCCAAGGGAGCTCCATATGGTTACAAGGAGGTCCATTTGGGCACGGGGAAGTCCAGCGGGACTTGGGACGCCCAAAAGAACTCAAGGATCACAAAAGAATCGCGAAGAGGTCCACGGGGAGGTCCAAAGGAAAAAAAGCCAAGCTTGGCCTTGAGAGGTCAAAGGGGTTTGAAACACAAACCCGAGCTGGGTCGATAACAGGAAACCCAAAGCAAGGGGAGAGGTCCAAGCAGAGGGGGAGATAAGAGAGAGATCTAGATCTCAAAGAGATTCAAACCAACAAAGAAAGTTAAAAGAGAAGAGACAACCCAGGGGCACACAGAGAGGCTTCGAAGAACCAATGTTTCCAAAGGCAAAGAAGACGCAACAGAGAGCCACAACCGGCAAGGAACACCAACAAAGAGCTTAGTTAAGGTTTGATTAATTCCAGTTGAACTCTCCAAATTTTCAAAATATCAGGTTAAGCTTTGGATTCTCAATAAAGCCAAATGGTTACTTTTATTTTGAAAACTTGGCAAGAACTTAAGGGAAACGGGACGTTACAAACCTTCACCCCTTAAGAGAATATCGACCCCGAGATTCAGGCTGAGCTAGGGAATAGGTGGGGGAACTCCTTCTTGAGGTCTTCTTCACGTTCCCACGTTGCTTCGGCTTTAGAGTGGTTGCTCCATTGCACCTTGCACAGCTTGGTGGTCTTGTTCCTTGTAACTCTCTCGGATACATCCAAGATCTTGATGGGTTGCTCTTTGTAGGTGAGGTCTTCTTGTAGGTCCACAGCTTCTAAAGGCATTTGGTCCTCTGGCACTCGCAAGCATTTCTTCAACTGTGACACATGGAACACATTGTGAACCCCAGCAAGTTGAGGAGGGAGGTCTAACTTGTAGGCCACTTCACCCCTCCTTGCAAGGACTGGAAAAGGTCCAATAAATCTTGGAGCAAGCTTCCCACTAACTCTGAACCGCTACATACCTTTGAGAGGTGACACCTTGAGGTAGACTTGATCTCCTGGGACAAAAGCTAGGTCTCGTCGTCTAATATCTGCATAGCTCTTTTGCCGAGTTTGAGCAGTCTTTAACTTCTCCCTTATTGACCTCACTTGATCTTCGGCTTCTTTCAGTAGGTCCGGGCCAAGAACTTGGCCTTCACCCGATTCCGTCCAGTACAAAGGAGTTCTACACTTCCTCCCATAAATAGCTTCAAAAGGGGACATTTGAAGGCTCGCTTGGTAGCTATTATTGTAGGAAAATTCTGCATATGGCAACATCTTGTCCCAACTAGATTGCTTGTCCAAAGGCACAAGCTCTCAAAGATGTCCTCAAGGACTTGATTAACTCTCTCGCTTTGGCCATCTGCTTGTGGGTGGTATGTCAGATCGGGTTAAGGTCTGAGCCCAAGGCATCATGTAGCTTTTGCCAAAATTTGTAGGTGAACTGAGATCCTCTGTCTGAGACTATCTTCTTTGGGACACCATGAAGGCACACAACTTTTGCCATGTAGATTTCGGCCAGTTTGTCTCCAGAATAGGTAGTCTTCACAGGAATAAAGTGAGCCATTTTTGTCAACCTATCCACAATGACCCAGATAGAGTCAAAACCAGCTTGGGTACGAGGTAGACCAGTTATAAAGTCCATCCCGACCTCTTCCCACTTCCACTCGGGTATGGGTAAGGGCACTAAAAGTCCTCCAGGTCTTTGGTGCACTGCCTTAACCTTTTGGCAAGTGTCACATTTGGCCACAAAATCTGCTATTTCTTTCTTCATTTTCGGCCACCAGTACAATTCCTTGATATCTTGATACATTTTTATAGCTCCTGGATGTATAGAATACAATGCCTCATGTGCTTCTTTAAGTATTACATCTTTGAGCTCTGTGTTATTGGGCACACAAAGCCTCTTATCAAACCAGACCGTACCTAGGTCATCTTCTGAAAAGCTTGTAGCCTTCCCTTTTCTTAAGTTGGTCTTGATTTCTTGGATGCCAGCATCTCCAACTTGAGCTGCCTTGATCTGTTTTTGCAAAGTAGGTTGCACTTCAAGTGCTGCTAAGAACCCTTCTTCAACTAACTCAAGTCTAAGCTTCAAAAATTCCTTATGCAAAGTAGGTTGGCTCTCCTTGATCATCAATGTATTGGCATAAACTTTCCGGCTCAAAGCATCTGCCACCACATTGGCCTTGCCTGGGTGGTAATGAATTCCCACATTGTAGTCCTTAATAAGCTCTAGCCATCTTCTCTGCCTCAAATTCAAATCTGCTTGAGTAAAGATGTACTTTAGGCTTTTGTGGTCAGTATAGATTTCACACCTATTACCAATGAGGTAATGGCGCCAAATCTTTAAAGCATGAACCACAGCAGCTAACTCTAGGTCATGAGTAGGGTAGTTTGCTTCATGGGGCTTCAACTGTCTTGAAGTATAAGCTACCACTCTTCTGTCTTGCATTAGAACACAGCCAAGTCCTTGCTTTGATGCATCGCAATAGACTTCAAAATCTTTCCTAACATCTAGAAGAACCAAAACTGGGGCAGAGGTCAACTTTTTCTTGAGCTCTTGAAAGCTTTGATCACAATCTGAGGTCCAAAGAAACTTCTTTTCTTTCTTTAACAGCTGAGTTAGAGGTCTTGCAATTCGGAAAAAGCCTTCAATAAACCTTCTGTAGTAACCGGCCATACCAAGAAAACTTCGAACTTGAGGCACTGATCTAGGAGGTTCCCAATTGAGCATATCTTGAACCTTACTAGGGTTGACAGACACTCCTTCTTTTGACAAAACATGCCCCAAGAAGACTACTTCCTTTAGCCAAAACTCACACTTGCTAAACTTGGCAAAGAGCTGATGAGCTCTCAGCTTCTCCAAAACCGAAAAGAGATGCCTTGCATGCTCCTCTTCACTCTTGGAATATACAAGAATGTCATCAATGAAGACAATGACAAACTTGTCTAGGTACTCCATGAACACCCTATTCATCAAATTCATGAAATAGGCAGGGGCATTGGTTAGCCCAAAAGACATGACAGTGAACTCAAATAACCCATACCTAGTTGAAAAAGCTGTCTTAGGGATGTCTTCCTTTCGAATCTTGAGTTGGTGATATCCTGTTCTCAAATCTATCTTTGAAAACACCGCAGCTCCTTCAATTGGTCAAACAAATCATCAATCCTTGGCAAAGGATACTTGTTCTTGATGGTGACATCATTGAGAGCTCAGAGTCCACACACATTCTTTGGGTGCCATCCTTTTAGGCACAAAATCACCGGGCTCCCCAAGGTGAGGAGCTAGGTCTAATAAAACCCTTGCTCGCAAGTCTTCCAACTGCTTTCTTCAACTCCACATGATCATCAACATGCAATCAGAGGGCCTTTTGGAGATGGGGAGGTCCCCGAACAAGGTTAATGACAAATTCAAGGTCTCGGTCTGGAGGCATTCCAGGGAGCTCCTCAGGGAACACATCCACAAACTCTTTAACAACAGGGACATCTTTCAATACTTGAGCTTGAGCACTACAAGATAGGGCTCCTTGGAGCTTCTCTGAGGTGGCCGAAAACTTCACAGTGGCACCACTAGGGCTGGTCAAGGAGATACTTTTGTCACTACAATCCAACATGGCACGGTGGTTAGCTAGCCAATCCATGCCCAAGATCACATCTAGGGACCTGGTGTCCAAAAGGATGAGGTTGGCCAGAAATTCTACTCCTTCTATGACCATTTTAACTTGTGGACAACCCTGGTTCGTGCTTAATTCCGAACCGGGGGATTGAACCAACAAGGTAGACTTAAGAGCAACAACTCGAAACTGGTGCTTTGCAGCAAAACTCCGAGAAATAAACGAATGGGAAGCTCCAGAGTCAAACAAAACTAATTGTATCAATTTACTAGGAACATACCTAGTACCACATCTGAGGAGGTCTGAGCTTCTTCCACTGCAACATGGTTCACACGTCCTCTCCCAAAGGACTGGGAGGTCCTAGCTTGAAGAGGTCCTGCGGCTTGGGAGGTTTTGGCCGAGGGAGATCCTGAAGTAGAAGTCTTTGCGGCTTGTTCAGTCTTTAGTGGGCATTGATTGGCAAAATGCCCCACTTGGTGACACTTAAAACAGGTAATCCCAGCTGCTGTGGAGGTCGTTGGGGTTGACTTGGTGCTGCTAGTGATGCGGCTACTGGTCAGGCGGTCAAGGGAGGTCTTGGCAGAGGTCCTGGGAGGTCCTTGGCATTTGGGTTGATACTGCACAAACGTCTTGGCACGCTGGGGAGGTCTTTGATGAGCACTGGAAGGCGGCACCTTTCTCTTGAAGGACTCAGAAAGTTCTCTTCGGGACTCTTCAATGAGCATTGCCTTGTTCACCATGTGCTGAAAATCAGGATAATCATTTCCAACAACTTGAACCTTGAGACTGGGATGGAGGCCTCGCTTAAAGCGTTTCTGCCGTGCATCATCCGTTGCCACATCCTCACGGGCATAACGTGACAACTGTGTGAACTTAGTGAGATACTCACTTACTGACATGCTGCCTTGCTTGAGATCCCTAAACTCATTCTTTTTCATCTCTACCTTCCCATCAGGGACATGAGAATGGCGAAATGCAGCTGCGAATTCTTCCCAAGTGATCCTTTGGGGGTCAGCATGTGAGGCACAAAATGTGTCCCACCATTCAGCTGTAGGTCCTTCCAGTTGATGTGAGGCAAACAAAACCTTCTCCCTGTCTTCACAGCGAGCAATATCCAACTTTTTCTCTGTTGACCTCAGCCAATCATCTGCATCTAAAGGCTCAGGGGAGCTTGAAAACGTAGCTGGGCACGTCTTCATAAACTCTGATAACCTTGATTGATGGTGAGCTGGGGGTGGAGGTGGTGGTACTGCTGCAGCTTGACTACTCTGGCTCATCATGGCAAGTAAAGCATTGGTGGTCCGCTTTGTTGAGCCATAATTTGGTCATATTCGCATCATGGAACTCATCATCCGAGCTTGTCCGCCATAAACCGCCCAAAACCCGGGTGCTGTCGCCATCGAGGAGGTGGGGGTGGAGGCAACTGCTGGGGCTCACCGACTTGTGGATCGCCGAGTTCTGCACTATCTCGACAAAACTCTAAAGGTTTAGAAGGTAAGAGAGAAAGCATGATAGATAAGGGGGACTAAGCATCAAGATAAGTGAGAACAGAGAGATAAAGATAGAGCATCTATTAGGGGTGACTTGGTTAAACCCAAGAGGGAACCAAAAGGCCAGGAGACCAAAGAGGCAACGAAACTTCAAAACAGAGGTCTTAAAGACCAAAGCTAAGCGAGACTCAGACTAGGACCACTATCCCTAACCTGTAACAGCCCAAAAATTCAAATTCTGAGAAAATTTAAAACTTATTTATTTTGGTGGATTTTCTGAATTTTCTTAAAGCTTTCTTTTTTTTAACCTTAAAGCTAAAACAAAGTTAAATACAAAAACTATTACAAAGTTTAAGTTGAAATTATTTTATTTAAGTCCAAAATCATTCTAGGAATTTTTGTGAATTTTTCTAGAATTTTTGGAATTTATTTGCTATTTTCTAAAGCCTCTTTGAATTATCAAAATTAAAACAATTAAGAAAACAAAAGAAAATCCCTCAACAGTTTTGGGCCAAAACTCATTTGGCCCATTTCTTCACGCGCACGCGCACGGCCCGAGCCAGCCCACCCGCATCTCACCTCCCCTATCAAATCGTGACCGTCGGATTAAGATCCGACGGCCAACACCATTCCGCCCTTTTCTTTTTTGTTCATTTGTCACCGACGCTGGGCCCGCCGAGCCTTTCTTCCCGTGCCCTTCTTCTCCGTCAAGCACCAAGATGCCCCGCCATTAGCGCCCACCAAGAGCTTCATCAACGCCGCAATCTTCGCCTTTGCTCACACGAACACGCTGCATTGATTTCCCCTCATCTCGCCAAGGCTTCGTTCTCTTGCCTGTGCTCGATCGCAGCGCGCAATCACCGGGATTCCTCAATTGCCGCCGTGACACCGCTCGCGTGATCTTCCGCCTCCGGCCTCCTCCGCCCCTATAAATAGGAGCACGGTGAGCCCTTTCAACCCGCACTAAAACCCCGGGCCCTCTACCTCCCTCCTTCTCAATCATCGTGAATTGAAGTTTCTTGCGCCACAGGGACTTTCTTCCCCGATTCCGGCGCCGTCCGAGCCACCTCGTCGCCACCGACCTTTTCTTCAGCATCGCCACCTCCTCGCACACCCAATGCTTGCCTCCTTTTCGCGGACGCCATCGAGCCGCCGCCAAGAAGTCTGAACCGCGCCACAAGACTTCACCTCGCCGTCGGCGATTCCAATAAGGCCCTAGTGCCGCCAAGGTAAGCATCGGATCAAGACATTACGCCCTTCCTTTTGTACCACCCACACCTCGTCGGAGTTCTTAACGCCGGCGAGCCTGTCGCCGAGCACCTCCTCACGGTCCGGACGTGGCTTCGCCACGAGGCGCCACCTCATTGCTTTGCGTGCGTGGCTGCCATGTGGCAGCCCACGTGGCCGCCAGTGTGGCGGTAGAGTCGTCAGCATAATAGCTGCCATCGCTCCAAGGACCAAGTCCATCGTGGAAGTTGATCAAGACTGTGGACCTAGTCCATTGACTAGGGGCCCACATGTCAGTGACTATTTTCTTTTTCCATTAGAAAATAATTTAACCGGAAAATCTTTTTCTGTGCACTGACGTCATAATCCCAATTTTCCTTTAGGAAAATAATTCGGGAAATTCATTTAAATTGCACATTTAGGTTTAAAATTTGTAAAATTCATAACTTTTGCATCCAATCTCCAAATTGGGTGTTTCAAATTCCTAAATTCATACAAAATCATTATCTAGCTAACTAAACCAAAATTATTTAATTTTAAGCTATTTTGAATCTGTATTTAAATTTAGAAATTCTTTTAAATATCAAATTTAGACTAAAACTTGTAAAATTCATATCTTTTGAACCTCAACTTCAAATTGAGTGATTCAAATTGCTAAAATCTTAGAAAATTATTGTCTAGCTAAATAAAATAAAATCATTTCATTTGGAGTTAGTTTGATTTGTTTTTTTGGATTTATTTGAATTTTATTTGAATTTGTCGTACTTTCGCGTATAGACTTTGACGATTCCGGAGAGGTAGATCCTTCAGAGGGTTTAGAATCTCAAGACTTCAACGAAGGCAAGTTACATTCTTGACCATCTTGATCCCAGTATTTGAAAGTTAATTAATTCTGTTTTTAAAGTTATTATTGCATGCATATTTTTATCCAAGTATTTTAAATTGCTGTTTTAATTCTTAGTTATGCCAATTCCTTTGTATAGCCAATATTGATGTTTGGAATGCCATGCCCTTGTCACCTTAGTAAAATAATTAAGGTAATTATGCTTAGTCATTGCTTAGACCAAAAGATGATTTGGGGAATTTTGCCAAAATACAAAGTTGTTTTGAAAATGAATCTATGGTATTGCTTTTACCATAGATGTTTGGAAAACGTTTTGCCAAAGAAAAATAAATGAAATTGGTTTAGACTTGGGTGAATTGATTGTTGGTGGGTGCAAGTTCATGCACGGCTCAATACTGATGAATGGTTGAGACCTGTGGTTTGTTTTGGAAGTCGCCTACCATGTAAGGACCGGTCATGCGGGCATGGATGTTAAGCCAAACTCGTACCACCACAAGTCCGAATGGGACAGACTTGGCCAAATAAGCTATATCATTTCACCATGTTTATGTCTTGGAAAGATGTGGGAGTCGTGAAGACTTATTGATGATACCCACATGGCGCAAGAGGGGTAGTCGTTTGCGCGAAGCCTTCGACACTGAAACCTTAGCGCATAATTATGTTGAAATAATGTAGGGTAAAGGCCTCGTGATAGTCGCTTAGTCGCACGCCCACTCTGGCGTGTATTGGCCGACATAATAAGCAAACTATCTCTTGTGGGTAAAGCCGCACCAACTCGCAGAGTATTAATCTATTCAATAGCCGTGTCCACGGTCATGGACATGCTTAACAGAAGCCACTCGAAGTTAGTCTCTGGATTTGTTTGAAAAGACTTTATCACCTGGTTTATGAAAATGGGTTTGGGCAGAAGCCTGGTGTAAGGGGGGGTAATCCTTCACCATTTGTGTAAGGAGGTTCATCCTACACTTGACATTGAGAAATCGAAATTTGATTTGGATCTTATTCTAAAAATGGCCTTGGAAATTACTAAGAGTATTTAAACTGAAAATGCTGTCTTATGCAAATAAACCCTGCCATTACCCTTTGCTCACTTTATGCATGCATTCAATCACATTTTATGGGTGTAACTTGCAAGCACAAGTGGTAGTGCTTACTCTTCTTTGAATAATCTTTATTCAGAGAAGACTTCTATCAAGACGGTGAGGACATCGATGCTTAGGCTATGCTCCCCAGCATTTATTGCTCGTGGCGAATCGTTGGGTCTACTACTACTATTTTATTTCCGTTGTGTTTTACTTTATTTGGCCTCAGGCCCGATTGTAATAAACTCTGAATAATTATTAATAAAATGCGTGATATGTTTTGATTATCACTTTTGTTAACTGTGTACACTAGAAATCCTGGACTAGCGTATGAACACAGAGAATTCGGGATCCTTCGCTCCCGGGTTCGACAAAAGTGGTATTAGAGCCATATCGACTGTAGGTCGTGGCCTTAGAAAATGCCTTAAGGACTTATTTTCAAAAACTAAAACTATTTTGGGTCTATCCAAGAGTCTTCTCAACCTTTCTCTTTAAAACAATTACTAACTCATCTCCTTCTCTAAAATTGTAGATGGCCGAAAAACCAACCCGGATCTCCCACGGAATCTTCGGAGGACATTGGGCTGCACTTCTCTGGAAGATGATGCAACACCTGGACTACAACGAAAGACCAACCTATCAAGGGTACCAGTGTAAAGTGGGAAGCCAATATCGCTGGAGAGTTGAAGTGATCCTCTACGCCAACCATAACCCAAACACGGATTTCCACATCATCGACGCTCCAATAAGACGTGGCACCTTCGTTGAAGGCATTCAAGACGCAGCCAGAGAAGCCACAAGACGCCGCTACACCTACAACAATCGATTCCATGGCTCGAAGTTTCACTACCATCCAATGCATCGCCCAACCAGTCGATAAAGACCTTTTGCCCACCGAGGGGCGAGGATTCCTCGAGCTTACGATCGTGAACTGTGCAAGGCAATGGACTATGCTTATGGAAACGCTCTAGATGACTGCGTGCCACACTCAAGACAAACAAGAAGATGCGTAAGAAAGGTCAAGGTCGTGGAAGAAGAGCTAGCTACAAAGGCAAAGTAGGCGAGCTCTAGTGAGTCGATTATACCCCAATCACCCCTTAGTTGTTTCCCATATTGAAAACGTTAGACGCAAGTTATGAGCTATCGTTACCATTGTGATAGCCATAACTAAAGAATAAAATAAAATAATAAAAGAATTATTTTAGAAAAATTTTGGCTCTTTGTCTTGTGTTTGTTCTTGGGCTAATTAGATTTACCCTTTAGAGCTTTCTTTCTATCTCTCTTCTAAAATCCTTAGAAACATTTAGCGATGGTGACCACCCGTACCGGCAGCGGCAGTGCTCAAGGCCGTGGAAACGAGAACGCGGATTACCAGGAAAACCCCGTTCCGCAGCCACCACCCCCACCGACTGAAGAGCCTGATTGGCGCCAGATAATGGCCCACCAGACACATATGATGAGTTTGCTGGCCCAATCACTCAGCAACGTTCAGAACCCACAAGCCGCAACTCACGCTCCACCCCCACCTCCGCAAAAGTTGTCAATGTCGGAGTTCATGAGGATGCGTCCTCCGACATTCTCAAGCAGTACTGAACCTATGGACACCGACGATTGGCTCCGTGCCATAGGAAAGAAGCTGGATATCACTCAGTGCTCGGATCGCGAGAGGGTACTTTTCGCCGCTCACCAACTCGGTGGTCCCGCCGAGTGGTGGGACAACCTCTGATCACCCATGCCAACGCCAAGCTATCACTTGGGACGAGTTTGTGCGAGCCTTCCATCATGCTCACATTCGCAGGTCGACGGCATTGAAAAAGAAGGAATTCGTGCACTTCGCTAAGGCAACCGCCGGTGAGCGAGTACCGCATAAGTTCAACCAGCTTGCTCGCTACGCCCGCATGACGAGCGAGATGAAGACAGCGAGAAAAGTTTATGGAAGGATCAATGATGAGATATCTGTCCCAACCGATTTCTCAGACTTCACCGACTTCCAACAGCCAGTGGACAAGGCAATTCGCCAGAAGGCAAACATATAGAGATGGAGAACCGCAAGCGGAGGATGGCCGCCCAGAGGTTCAACTCAGGAGGACAACCCAAACCTCGCCTCGCTCAACCGCAACCCCCGCAGCGTGGAAGATTTTAGTCTACCACATCCAGAACTCCCGCACCAGTGCAACGCGCCAACACTTCCTAATCCACAACTCGCTCACAGGAGGCCCAAATCAAGAACTCTTCGAGATTACTTGCTATCACTATCGAGAAGGACACTTCGCCAATAGGTGTCCTAAGAAGTCATTTCCAAATGCCCCTAAACACGAGTCCAAGCTATCGCAAAACCTCCGTCGTCACAAAGACAAATCAGTTTATGGAAGGCGAGTTAACCACATTACCGCGAGGAAGCTCAAGCAAAGACCGGATGTCGTTCTTGTACGCTTCTTGTTAATTCAAGACAAAGATCACCCTATTTGATTCCTGAGCATCGCATTCCTTTGTTTCCGATAAATTTGTGGGAAAATATGGGTTACCTATCTCCTCTTTAGTTAACCCTATGATAGTCCACTCCCCTCTCAAATGAGAACCGCTTCTATGCCCAAACCTTACCCTTGAAATATCCGAGCACCTTTCCTAGCGGACTTGATAGTCCCGCAATCCCAAGGTCTCGATGTGATTCTTGGAATGGATCAAGCTAGCCAAGAATCGTGATGATAGATCGTGCTAATAGATCTATCACCCTTACCAATGCACAAGGAGAATCAAGAGAATTCGCACCCAAGTCTTCGACGGAGGAAGTTCCATCCCCGACCAAATTTTGAAGGAAATAAAACTTGAAGACATACCAGTTGTGCAAGAATACCCAAATGTTTTTCCTGATGAGTTACCCGGCATGCCACCGGATAGGGATGTAATGTTGTTAATTGACTTAGTCCCAGGGACCGCCCCAATCTCGAAGCGACCCTATAGAATGCCGACCAATGAACTAGCAGAGCTGAAGAAACAAATTGAAGAACTAAGGAGCAAAGGTTATATCCGACCAAGTTCATCACCTTGGGGAGCACCCGTACTATTTGTCAAGAAGAAGGACAATAGTATGCGAATGTGTGTGGATTATAGATCGCTCAATGAGGTGACGATCAAGAACAAGTATCCGCTACCCAGGATTGATGATCTGTTCGATCAATTGAAGGGAGCAAGCATCTTCTCGAAGATCGATCTACGATCCGCTATCATCAACTAAAGATCCGGCCGTAAGATATCCCAAAGACCGCCTTTCACGACCAGATATGGGTTGTATGAATTTACAAATATGTCTTTCGGTTTGACAAACGCCTCGCCATTTATGAATATGATGAACAAAGTGTTCATGGAATTCTTGGATAAGTTTGTGGTTGTTTTCATCGATGACATTCTCATTTATTCAAAGGATGAAGAAGAACACGAGAAGCACCTAAGGATGATTTTGGAGAAACTCAGAGAACACCGACTTTCGCCAAATTTAGCAAGAGCGACTCGCTAAAGCAAGTGGCCTTCCTTGGTCATATCGTGACGGCTAGGAGGAGTTGTCAGAGACCCAACCAAGGTCGAAGCCGTTATGGATTGGAAGCAACCAAAGTCTGTCACAGAAGTAAGGAGTTTCCTTGGACTAGCCGGTTATTACCGCAGGTTCATTGAAGGATTCTCCAAGACAGCAAGGCCTATGACACAACTTCTGAAGAAGGAAAAGAAGTTTGAATGGACAGATGCCTGTGAGAAGAGTTTCTAGGAGCTGAAGAAGAGTTTAGTTTCTGCACCTGTGCTAGTATTACCCGATATTCATAAGGACTTTGAAATCTTCTGCGATGCATCTCGACAAGGTCTTGGATGTGTCCTGATGCAGGAAGGCAAAGTCGTGGCTTATGCATCCCGTTAGTTGAGGCCACACGAGGGAAATTACCCAACTCATGATCTCGAGTTAGCAGCAATTGTGCATGCTTTGAAGATCTGGCGGCATTACCTCATTGGTAACCGCTAGAGATTTTCACGATCATAAGAGTCTCAAATACATCTTTACCCGCCTCAACTCAACCTCCGACAGAGAAGATGGTTAGAGTTGATAAAAGATTACGACCTCGAATTCATTATCATCCGGAAAAGCAAATGTTGTTGCAGATGCCCTAAGCGAAAGGCGACAGCAACACCATTTTGGTTCGTAATAATCACCGAAATTATATAAAGAATCAAGCACTGAACTTGGAGATTGTCAAACAAGGCTCGTGAATGCTTTAGAAGTTCAACCCACTCTTCGTGAGTCGATTAGGGAAAAGCAATTGGAAGACGAAGACATCAAGGAAATCAAGAAGAATATGAGAAAAGGCAAAGCCCTGTGATTTTCTCGAGGTTGAACAAGGAACAAGTGTGGTTTGGAGATCGCATATGTGTGCCCAACCATCGAGAGATAAAACAATGATTCTAAAGGAAGCTCACGATCGCCATACTCCATCCATCCCTGAAGCATGAAGATGTACCAGGATCTGAAGGAGAAATTTTGGTGGGTCAGCATGAAGCGAGAAATCGCTGAGTTCGTTGCTCGTTGTGATGTTTGTCAGCGAGTCAAGGCAGAACACCAAAGACCCGCCGGTCTGTTGCAACCATTACCAATTCCCCTAATGGAAGTGGAGGAAGTTGGTATGGATTTCATCACCGGACTCCTAGGACCCAAACAGATGTGATTCCATCTGGGTGATAATTGACCGGTTAACTAAAGTAGCTCACTTTATTCCATCCAAGACCACTTACGTATGTACCAACTAGCGGAATTATATATGGCCAAGATTGTCTGCATCACACGGAGTACCCAAGAAGATCGTGTCCGATAGAGGCTCTCGCTTCACATCAAGATTCTCGCAGAGTTTGCACGGCTTTGGGAACAATACTCAACTTCAAGATCGCCTACCACCAGAGACATGCATTTGCCAGACCAATGTGTCAACCAAGTTCTTGAAGACATGCTTCGAGCACAGGCCTTAGATTATGGGAAAAGTTGGGACAAGAATCGCCCTATGCGAATTCTCGTACAACAATAGTTACCAAGCCACCCTACGATGTCGCCATTTGAAGCTTTGTATGGTAGAAAATGCGTAACTCCGCTTCTTTGGGATGAAGTAGGAGAGCATCAATTCTTTGGACCGAATTGATAAAAGAAGTCAAAGCAAGGTTAAAGCAATAAGGAACGCTTGAAGGTGGCCCAATCTCGACGTAAGAGTTACGCGATAATCGATTTAAGAGGATTAACCTTGAGATAGGAGACTTTGTTTATCTCGTGGTTACTCCTCCGAGGAGTAAAAGGTTCCGGACCAAGGAAAACTTGCACCTAGATTTGTGGGACCTTACAAGATTTTGGCCAAGAGAGGTGAAGTTGCATATAAGCTTGAACTCGCCAACCTCCTTGTCGCCATCCACGACGCCTTCCACGCCTCTCAACTCAAGAAGTGTCTCCGAAAGTGCCAACAAGAAACACCCTTGAGAACATCGACCTTCAGAAGACCTCACGTCGTGACGAGAGCGACCAATCAAGATTCTCGATGTGGCGTAACGGGTCACTGAAGCAAAGTCATCCGCTCATGCAAGGTTCAATTGGAGCAATCATTCAAGAAGAAGCCACCGGGAGCGAGAAGAAGATTTGAAAGCCGAGTATCCCCACCTTTTGCTAATTCAAGTCTCAATCTCTGGTCGAGATTCCTTTAAGGGGTAGGTTTGTAATGTACCAAAATTCAAATTCGAGAAAATTTAAAACTTATTTATTTTGGTGGATTTTCCAATTTTCTTAAAGCTTTTTTTTTTTTAACCTTAAAGCTAAAACATAGTTAAATACAAAACTATTACAAAGTTTAAGTTGAAATTATTTTATTTAAGTCCAAAATCATTCTAGGAATTTCGTGAATTTTTCTAGAATTTTTGGAATTTATTTGCTATTTTCTAAAGCCTCTTTGAATTATCGAATTAAAACAATTAAGAAAACAAAAGAAAATCCTCAACAGCTTTTGGGCGAAACTCATTCGCCCATTTCTTCACGCCAAGACGCCAAGACGCCCGAGCCACCCCCAATTCAAGATCTCACCTCCCCTATCAATCGTGACCGTCGGATTAAGATCCGACGGCCAACACCATTCTGCCCTTTTCTTTTTGTTCGCTGTCACGGACGCGTGGGCCCGCCCGAGCCTTTCTTCCCCGTGCCCTTCTTCTCCGTCGCACATCCGCACGCCCCGCCATTAGCGCCCACCAAGAGCTTCATCAACGCCGCAATCTTCGCCCCTTTGCTCACACGGACACGCGCATTGATTTCCCCTCATCTCGCCAAGGCTGTTCCCTCTCGTTGCCCGATCACAAGGCGCAATCAATCCGGATTCCTCAATTGCCGCCGTGACGCCGCGCGCGCGATCTTCCGCCTCCAGCCTCCTCCGCCCCTATAAATAGGAGCACGGTGAGCCCCTTTCAACCCGCACCAAAACCCCCCAGGCCCTCTACCCTCCCTCCTTCTCAATCATCGTGAATTCGAGTTTCTTGTGCGCCGCCGCAGGGACTTTCTTCCCCGATTCCGGCGCCGTCCGAGCCGCCTCGTCGCCACCGACCTTTTCCTCAGCATCGCCACCTCCTCGCGCACCCGGTGCTTGCCTCCTTTTCGCCGGGACGCCATCGGAGCCCGTCGCCGCCGCAAGCCCGAACTTCGCCGCCGCACCTCACCTCACCGTCGGCGATTCCAGTGTGTCCTAGTGCCGCCAAGGTAAGCATCGATCATCGATTACGCCCTTCCTTTTGTACCACCCACGCCTCGCCGGAGTTCCTTAACGCCGGCGAGCCTGCCGCCGAGCACCTCCTCGGGTCCGACGTGGCTCGCCACGTAGGCGCCACCTCGTTGCTCTTTGCGTGCGTGGCTGCCATGTGGCAGCCCACGGGCCGCCTGTGTGGCAACCGAGTCAGCCGGGCATAATAGCCGTCACTGTTCCAAGGACCAAGTCCACCGTGGACGTTGATCAAGACTGTGGACCTAGTCCATTGACTAGGGCCCACATGTCGCTGACTATTTTCTTTTTTCCATTAGAAAATAATTTAGCCGAAAATCTTTTTCGTATGCCGACGTCATAATCCCAATTTTCCTTTAGGAAAATAATTCGAAATTCATTTAAATTGCACATTTAGGTTTAAAATTTGTAAAATTCATAACTTTTGCATCCAATCTCCAAATTGGGTGTTTCAAATTCTAAATTCATACAAAATCATTATCTAGCTAACTAAACCAAAATTATTTAATTTGAAGCTATTTTGAATCTGTATTTAAATTTAGAAATTCTTTTAAATATCAAATTTAGACTAAAACTTGTAAAATTCATATCTTTTGAACCTCAACTTCAAATTGAGTGATTCAAATTGCTAAAATCTTAGAAAATTATTATCTAGCTAAATAAAATAAAATCATTTCATTTGGAGTTAGTTTGATTTGTCTTTTTGAATTTATTTGAATTTTACTTGAATTTGTCGTACTTTCGCGTATAGACTTTGACGATTCCAGAGAGGTAGATCCTTCAGAGGGTTTAGAATCTCAAGACTTCAACGAAGGCAAGTTACATTCTTGACCATCTTGATGCCAGTATTTCAAAGTTAATTAATTCTGTTTTTAAAGTTATTATTGCATGCATATTTTTATCCAAGTATTTTAAATTGCTGTTTTAATTCTTAGTTATGCCAATTCCTTTGTATAGCCAATATTGATGTTTGGAATGCTATGCCCTTGTCACCTTAGTAAAATAATTAAGGTAATTATGCTTAGTCATTGCTTAGACCAAAAGATGATTTGGGGAATTTTTGCCAAAATACAAAGTTGTTTTGAAAATGAATCTATGGTATTGCTTTTACCATAGATGTTTGGAAAACGTTTTGCCAAAGAAAAATAAATGAAATTGGTTTAGACTTGGGTGAATTGGATTGTTGGTGGGTGCAAGTTCATGCACGGCTCAATACTGATGAATGGTTGAGACCTGTGGTTTGTTTTGGAAGTCGCCTACCATGTAAGGACCGGTCTGCATGTCATGGATGTTAAGCCAAACTCGTACCACCACAAGTCCGAATGGGACAGACTTGGCCAAATAAGCTATATCATTTCACCATGTTTATGTCTTGGAAAGATGTGGGAGTTGTGAAGACTTATTGATGATACCCACATGGTGCAAGAGGGGTAGTCGTTTGGTGCGAAGCCTTCGATTCTGAAACCTTAGCGCATAATTATGTTGAAATAATGTAGGGTAAAGGCCTCGTGATAGTCGCTTAGTCGCACGCCTACTAAGCGTGTATTGGCCGACATAATAAGCAAACTATCTCTTGTGGGTAAAGCCGCACCAACTCGCAGAGTATTAATCTATTCAATAGCCGTGTCCACGGTCATGGACATGCTTAATGAAGCTACCAAAGTTAGTCTCTGGATTTGTTTGAAAAGACTTTATCACCGGTTTATGAAAATGGGTTTGGGCGAAGCCCGTGTAAGGGGGTAATCCTTCACCATTTGTGTAAGGAGGTTCATCCTACACTTGACATTGAGAAATCGAAATTTGATTTGGATCTTATTCTAAAAATGGCCTTGGAAATAACTAAGAGTATTTAAACTGAAAATGTTTGTCTTATGCAAATAAACCCCGCCATTACCCTTTGCTCACTTTATGCATGCATTCAATCACATTTTACGGGTGTAACTTGCAAGCACAAGGGTAGTGCTTACTCTTCTTCAATAATCTTTATTCAGAGAAGACTTCTATCAAGATGGTGAGGACATCGATGCTTAGGCCACGCTCCCCATTTATTGCTGTGGCGAATCGTTGGGTCTACTACTACTATTTTATTTCATTGTGTTTTACTTTATTTGGCCTCGGGCCCAATTGTAATAAACTCAATAATTATTAATAAAATGCGTGATATGTTTTGATTATCACTTTTGTTAACTGTGTACACTAGAAATCCTGGACTAGCGTATGAACACAGAGAATTCGGGATCCTTCGCTCCCGGGTTCGACATAACCTTACTACAGTCGGCCCTATAGAAATTATAAAGACAAGGAGGTCATATTGGACTTAAAATTGAGGTTCCAATAGGGGCAAGATAAAGAAACTAACGAGGAGATAAGATTGAAGTAGAATAAGGTAAGAAAAGATTTCGACAAGTTAAGAGCAGCATAGAACCAGAACAAGGGAAGAACCTTCAAACAGATTTTAAGTTGTTTTGCTTTAGAAAATAACTTTTTGAATCAAAACTAAACCGACCTTCCTACCTATGGCCATGTCCTACAGCCGACCAGGGCTCTGATACCACTTTGTGACGTCCCACCCTGTGATGCACCGCAGGAGGTCCGGGAGGACCATTTTGTTTTGCGCTGCGGAGCCACCACGGAAAGGAGTGGTAGCCCGCACGGTGCGTTCCCGAGGAGGTCTGCCAGGACCTCCCAAGAGGTCCTCAGGACCTCCTGGAGGTCTTGGCCCACAACCCCTCGGTAGCACCTCCAGGTACATCACAAGAGAGGTCCGACAGGACCTCCCAGGTTAAGTCCTGTAGGACCTCCTGGAGGTCCTGCCCCTGTGCAACCGAGCTAGTCCCAGGACAACAGAGCTAGCTCACACAAGAACACAAGCTAATATCACAACCACGAGGTCAAACAAAGATGAAGCAGACAAATTAAACTTTATATAACAGGACCTTATGATCAAGCTTGTTAACAAGAGGTCTGCCACTGAGGGCTTACAAAAACCAGCAAGGACTTACAACCGGCAACAAGGAGCTTCTAAGGCTCCAACACCAAAAGCGAGCACAACCATACAACAAGCACCACAGGCTGTCGGGTGGAGGACGTCCTAGGCAGCTTAGTCGTTGAAGAACTCCTCCTCAAAGAGGTCTCAGACCGCCTCAGACTTGATCATCTTCATAATCTGCTTTGACACAGGGCTTGAGCCATGAGTACATTGAATGTACTCAACAAGTCACATAGAGCATTCATGCAGTAATAATAATGCAAGGGCTTACCAAATGAGAGCTGTATGGTTAGTTTGCGCAAAGCCAGATTTGAACAATAATAATAGTAATAGATTGAAGGCAGCAAGGCAAAACAATAGTACATAATACATTTGAAGTTTAAAAAGGTGGAGTGAGCACCAACTCACAGCCACAACAAAAGGAGGGAGGTCTGGTCACACCCGTGACCAGGTCCTCACCCAAAACCCACTCTAGAGCACCCACTCCAGAGGTCCGAACCAACCCCTGGACCACTACCCGAGCCAACCTTAACCCCTCTGGAGCCGACGAAGGTCTCTTCGAGGCAAAGCCAAGACATCTCGCTGAAGTGTCCAGTGGCACAAACTTTTGGAACAACTACCCCTTGCACCATTTTCACTGAGCATGTCCATGACCAAGGACTTGGCTATTCGAATAGATCTTACACTTTGCAGAGGTGTACAACTTTACCCACAATCCACGATCTCTCTAGCGGGACGGGTTCCGGTCACTCTTGCTCACTTCCTAAGGTGAGCAGTATAGAGAGCGCGGCAAGGCCTTTACAAAGCTTTGAACTGACTCAGAGCTGCCCGCTAAGGTTTCGCAATCCCCCCTTTGGTCTAGAAGTCCGCAGGGTTCATGGGGTGCCCCCTCTTGCGCCAACGAATCACATGCTCAACCACAACAGCCCCAAGCCATCCCATTGCTAATTATTCAGCCCAGACCATTCCCATAAATGATCTTGTGGTTGCACTGTTGGGCCCAGATCAATAGACACAAAGTTAAGTCCTTAATTGTGCTAAGGCAAGACTTCCACAACCAAGTGTGCAAAGCACCCACTACTCACTCCCTGCCTTCTTGCCTCAGCAAAACCATTTGTAATTACCCATGCCAAAAGACCACCTAGTCTTGGCACAACAATTTTTAACCAAGAGGTCTCATACCATAGTCAACACAGCTTAGGCATCCCGCCATAGCTGCTCAACAGTGGCACCAACCACACATTCCATAAGTTATTAGTCAAGATTATTAGAGATGAAGCATGATACGTCCGAACCACGTTTTCTAAGCAAAGCTATAAAGACCTACGACCCCCAGGTTGGCAAATAACAAAGAACACCAACTAACTATCCATCCTAAGGCTCACAAGGTGAACATGACAACATGATAGGGACAAAGTATGAAGGCGGCATAACAGCAAGTAGGCAAGTAACTACAGCCCAAACCATTTTCTTATAAACATAGCCACGCATGATAAAGTAAAACCAAAATACATTTGCAAAACTAGGTTCAGAATGATCAAAAGGAGGTCTGTGGCTTGCCTTGGTCAAGCAAAGGGGAGCCTTCAAGAGAGAGAGTTGGGTCCAAGATCTCCTCAAACTCGTGATCTACACGTACAAGAAAAAACCAAATAAGCAAAACCACACTAAGCCAAAGAACTTCAAAAGACTCCAAGGAACACAAACCAACTCAAAGAAGAAAGGAAAACCAAGAAACTCAACAGCACCTCAACGAGCTCCCCGGGAGGTCTCAAGCAAGGAGGAAACCAGTGGGGAGACAAGGAAGAAAGAAATGAGCAACAAAGTTACAAAGGCTTGCCCGCCAAAGCTATATATAGCCGGAGTTGGTAGTGTGCACCACAAGGAAGCTCGATGACGGTTGGCAACGGATGCTAGGGCAGGGCTTGCCCTTAAAGAATTAAAATAGGGTACCTCAAATGTGACTGCATTTAATGTGACCCGACACCTATTAAATGCGCACAGAGTTCTGAGGCAAGAGCAATAATAGCAAGGTTGAGAGGGACTGGCAAGTGGGGCCAGTCAAAAGGGTGCACCACTGGTCAAAGAGGTGGCCCCACCGCAAGGGTCGCCCCCGCAAAAGACCACAGGGGAGGTCGTGGACAGGAGGTCCAAAACGCTTACACGAGGAGGTCCTGACACTCAGATCTTCACAAGGGAGGTCTAACGGTCAAGATCTCAAAGGGGAGGACCTCAACGGTCCAGATCAAAGGGTGCAGGGAGGTCCTGACGAGTAGATCTCCAAGAGGGAGATCTAACGGTCAAGATCTCAAAGGGGAGGACCTCAACGGTCCTGATCAAAGGGTGTAGAGAGGTCCTGACGAGTAGATCTCCAAGAGGGAGATCTAACGGTCAAGATCTCAAAGGGGAGGACCTCAACGGTCCAGATCGAAGGGTGCAGGGAGGTCCTGACTAACAGGAATAATCTAGTTTAGGAGGGTGGTCTTTACAAAAAGACCAGCAAGGATCGAGGAGGTGGTCCTTGCAAAACAGCCTGGAAGAGGTCCTGGGAACAAAGGAAAACGCGCAAGAAAGCGAGCCGCTCGATTGAATCCAAGGCGGTCTAGAAGGAAAGGAACGTTCGACCATCCAAACGTTACCTCGCAGCTTGAGCCGTCAAATCCAGATCAAATGGCGCCAAAACAAAGGGGCCGTTCGACCGAGCGAAACAGAACCATCGGGACTAGGCCGTCTCGATTTAAATCGGACGGCCAGAAGGGAAAGGGGACGTTTGAACCAAGCTAACGTGCCCTTAGGATCGGGCCATCCGAACAACATCGGACGGTCCTAAGGTGATGAAGGCAAAGCCTCACGCGATACAACCACAAGAGTCAAAGATGGGTCCAAGTGCTAAGGAGGTCTGGACCTTTGGATCCAACGGAGGGAGGACCTGGGCGGCTAAGATCTCCAAGAGGGAGGTCCTAATGGCCAGATCTCAACAAGGGAGGTCTGCGGCTAAGATCTCGAGAGAGGAGGTCCTAACGGCCAGATCTCAACAAGGGAGGTCTGCAGGCGGCTACGATCTCGAGAGAGGAGGTCCTAACGGCCAGATCTTAACAAGGGAGGTGCAGTGCGGCTAAGATCTCCATAGAGGAGGTCCTAACGGCCAGATCTCAACAAGGAGGGGTGCAGGCGGCTAGGATCTCCAGAGAGGAGATCCTAACGGCTAGATCTCAACAAGGGGAGGTCTCAGGCGGCTAAGATCTCCAAGAGAGGAGGTCCTAACGGCCAGATCTCAACAAGGGAGGTCTCAGGCGCTAAGATCTCCAGAGAGGAGGCCCTAACGGCCGATCTCAACAAGGGGGTGCATGCGGCAAAGATCTCCAGAGAGGAGGTCCTAACGGCCAGATCTCAACAAGGGGGGTTACTGTGGCTAAGATCTCCAGAGAGGAGGTCCTAACGGCGAGATCTCAACAAGGGAGGTCTCAGGCTGCTAAGATCTCCAGAGAGGAGGTCCTAACGCCAGATCTCAACAAGGAGAGGTCTCAGGCGGCTAAGATCTCCAGAGAGGAGGTCCTAACGGCCAGATCTCAACAAGGGGGGTTACAGGCGGCTAAGATCTCCAGAGAGGAGGTCCTAACGGCGAGATCTCAACAAGGGAGGTCTCAGGCGGCTAAGATCTCGAGAGGAGGTCCTAACGGCCAGATCTCAACAAGGAGAGGTCTGTGCGGCTAAGATCTCCAGAGAGGAGGTCCTAACGGCCAGATCTCAACAAGGGGAGGTCTTAAAGGACGCAGAGAGGGGCTAAGGGAGCTCCATATGGTTACAAGGAGGTCCATATGGGCACGGGGAAGTCCAGCGGGACTTGGGACGCCCAAAAGAACTCAGGGATCACAAAAGAATCGCGAAGAGGTCCACGGGGAGGTCCAAAGGAAACAAAGCCAAGCTTGGCCTTGAGAGGTCAAAGGGGTTTGAAACACAAACCCGAGCTGGGTCGATAACAGGAAACCCAAAGCAAGGGGAGAGGTCCGAGCAGAGGGGGAGATAAGAGAGAGATCTAGATCTCAAAGAGATTCAAACCAACAAAGGAAGTTAAAAGAGAAGAGACAACCCAGGGGCACACAGAGAGGCTTCGAAGAACCAACAGCCCAAAGACAGCAAAGACGCAACAGAGAGCCACAACCGGCAAGGAACACCAACAAAGAGCTTAGTTAAGGTTTGATTAATTCCAGTTGAACTCTCCAAATTTTCAAAATATCAGGTTAAGCTTTGGATTCTCAATAAAGCCAAATGGTTACTTTTATTTTGAAAACTTGGCAAGAACTTAAGGAAGCGGACGTTACACCCTCCCCTCACTCTTTCGACATCGCGCCACTAGTCGACAAAGTCGGCGCCCGCCTTGAAATCGCGACGCTTGGATCGAGAAAGGTCGGGAGTTGTGGGCTTGCGGCAGTGGGAAATCTTTCTTATCTCTATACGTGAGAGAGTTCACACCTTCTCTTTGATCGCGGTCCCGCCTGTCATTGTGCGTACGCTTTCTCCGTAGTTCCATTTCGCGCAAGTTGTTTTGGCGTCGGTGCGGCGTTCGTCCGTGTTTCCCCTTCATCTAGTACGAGATCTCTTCCACACGCACAGCGCTGTCTGTAAGTGTCACGAACCATCTCGTTGCCTCCGTCCGCTGCTCCACGCATTTGGGTCTGTACTGTCCGGCCATAGCGTTTGCCTTCATTGTGACTACCAGATCCTCCTTCTCGATTCGTCATCTTTGCTCGGCTCCGAGGCCTCTGCGTGCAGTTCCTCCTCCTCGAGTCGCCGCAGCACCCGTCCTCCCCGAGTGTTGCGTCGTAGAATGTCCTCCCCGACTACGCTGCCTCGATGCGGACACGGTCCAGGTCGTCCTCCCCGCCTCTCTTTGGCCCTGAGTCTACCATGTCCTGGCACCTCCCCGAGTGTGTCGACGTTCCGCACCTCCTTCCCTTCCTTCCTGTCGTCCTCCCCAATGGTTAGACGACCTTCGCCGCCTAGATCCCCCAAAACCCTAGCCCAAGGGCCGAGAGGGAGGGTGCCTGTGCATGGTGTCTATGCCCAAATCCCCCCAACAAAAGCCCAAGGAGCGAGAGGGAGGATGCTTGCGCATGGCATCTATGGCGGCGAACCTAGCGGCCAGGCAGGGCGGGCGGGTCGTCGTCATTAGTGACCCACAAACCGGCAAGTCCACCCTCTTCGTTGCCCTCGCCACCGAGCAGTTCCCAGATTGTCCCCTGCTTCATGCCCCCCCCATCCGCCTCCCAGTCGAGTACATCCCCGGCCGCGGCCCCATCAGGACATCACCATCATTGCAGCCCTAATGGTCAAGATGATCGCTGAGTGCCAGGAGGCGAGCACGGTGGTGCCGTCCTACGCCTGCGACCGCCGCGCCACGCTAGAACGTCTTAGTTCGTTCTGCCTACCCGAGCTCCAGCGCCTCTAGGTAAATCAATCTATTACTCTCAGTTGTGCTTAGATAAGATGATTTAAATGGATTTGAGCTTTGCAGAAACACAGTTGCATATGCAAATTGCTTATAGATGAGCATCCTTATCAGATTGTTGCATCTGCGGATAACATTTCCTTATAGATTGATGTATATTGCTAGCAGTATGTTGTTCTCCTCCTTATGCTTTGACCATCTATGCGTTAATTAGGTATGCATGATTGTAGTTTTATCTAGCATCACTGAGTCGTTTTTTTTGTTCTATGTCAGATTAGTCTACATTCAGAAGACACACATCATACTCAATGCTAAAGGAAGCTATAGAATTATTAGAAGATTGACGCATGTTCCTAATGTATAGGTATGTATCTCCAGTCCAGCAAAAATACTCCTATGGAGCGTTGATCATGATATATATATTTCTAATGTACCTGGTTTTCATCTATTTTTTGTTTCGCTTTTGTTTTGTTTGATTCCCTAATATATTTTATTATTATGCTCGAGATAGTGCAGCAGGTTAGATACCCCTGACCTGACCAATCGACCTGCAGCTCTTTAACTTGCTGCAGTTAGGTGATATTTTGTAATTCTGAGTTCCGAACCAAGGAATATCACTTTATTGCCTCCTGTTTAGTAACATCGTCCGACATGAATTGACAACAAAAAAAGATATCACGTTAAGCTTCTTGGCATCAAATCAACTTTTAGAAATAAGAATTGCAATGCCAGATTTGAATTTATCGTCCGGATGGCCATAGATATACATATATTAAATTTAGCTCATTGCTTTCAGATTACACAAGAACAATGCACTAGAGTGCTTTTGTTTATACCATAGTACATTGCATTGGTCATCTTTGAATTATAAAATCACAAATACTTTTAGTGCCATCTCTTCTGCTCATGTTTCATCCAGATAGTAAATAAAACCAATTCTTATTTTCTAAGCTTTTTATTGATGGTTGTCCCGCAGAGATGGTTTGCAAAAGTGGTTGAAGAAAGCAGCTTTCGTCAGATTGGTTGGTGAAGGAGATTGGTTCCATCAATTTAGGGCAGTTGCTTTACTACGGATTTCTCTGTTTCCATACATAGTTTTTAACTATACTTATGTGGCTACAATTGTCAAATATGGTCCATATATAGCTGCTTCAATGGCTGGAACCTTACATGAAACCTTCCTTGCTATGTACAGGTTTGCGTCTCTTGCATGGCTCCTTTTTTCCTCTCTCTTTTGATGCTATGAATCATCAATAATTTTCATATTGTCTTATTCAGTTATTCCTGCTTTTGCATCGAGCATGGCTGGTAGCCATTCAAGTGTGTTGGTGTGGTTACTATGATTGATGGTTGCCCTGTAGAGATGGTTTGCAAAAGTGGCTGAAGAAAGTAGCTTTTGTCAGATAATTACAGCAGTGATGAGTATAGGCATGTCAATGACATTTTTGATAGGGTCCGTATTTCATTGTAGAATACACGTTAGTCTCTTTTAGTGCCATCTCTTCCTGCTCATGTTTCTTCTAGATAGTAAATAAAACAAGTTAGCAAGTTTCTTGTTTTCTAAGATTTTGATTGATGGTTGTCCTCCAGAGATGGTTTGCAAAAGTGGTCAAGAAAGCGACTTTTGTCGATTGATCGTGAAGGAGATTGGTTCCATCAATTTAGGCGCTTGCTTTACTAAGGATTTCTCTGTTTAGTACATAGTTTTTAACTATACTTCTATAGCTACGATTGTCAAATATGGTCCATATATAGTCGCTCCAATGGTCGAACCTTACATGAAACCTTCCTTGCTATGTACAAGGTTTGCGTCTCTTGCATGGCTCCTTTTTTCCTCTCTCTTTTGATGCTATGAATCATCAATAATTTTCATCTTGTCTTATTCAGTTATTCCTACTTTTGCATCGAGCATGGCTGGTAGCCATTCAGGTGTGCTGGTGTGGTTAGAGCATACAACTATATTGCAAACAATTTACAGCATGCAAATCAAGTTATTGACAATATTTTTTTTACATAATAACATTTTTTTCATGCAGTCGTTTATGTTATTTTTATGCCATTGTCAAGAACTATTCAAAGAGATGGGGCATCTTTGGTTTGACAATTTCTCGCATGTTCTATCCTTTGGAATGCCCTTGTTTAGGACATGTTTTTGAACATTAAGAATATTTTATTTTAAATTTTGATGCGAAGGCATGCATGAAACCGAATCATGATACTGGTGTTCCTTTCGCTTCCAATCTACCCTCTATGAAATTCTCTGATTAATTGAAGGCCTGGAAATTTTCTAAAAGCTATAACGGATGTGAGGTTAAAATAGTTTATTAAAATGTGCTTTTAGTGAAATAGTTACCTCCCTTACTGTTTATAATGTTGACTTCCAGAAAAGTGCTATTTAGCAATGTCTCTTGCGTCTCCAGCACATCTACTCTTTTCGTGTTTTTGTATAAAATGCTCCTTTAACTTCTACGTCTTTGTTTTTCCCCTCCATATCAAATATGTCTGCTTTTGAAAGTGACATTCACTTACATTATTGTTTGATTTCAAGCTGAAAGGGACGGCTTCTTGCTCAAGCATGTAACTATGTTGCTGCTTCCGAGATATATCAAAGGGTCCTCGAGTCTTGGTAATTTTCCCATCATTAACTTTATATAATTCTCGATTGTTCTACAGAGTTGGCCATTGACCAATTTCATGTTTTATCGGTTTGCTCCAAGATTGTAGTGCTCTATGCATCTACAAATATGTACCTGCAACAACTTGTAGGAAGCACCCTATCAGGTACCAACTGCCCTGTTCACGAGCATACCCATTCCATGATATGCATAATGCCATAGATGTACTGCAAGCCCATCTAGCAGGCTTGTCATTTGAACTATTTGTTTGCTTCCTAGAAACTTATGGATCGATTTGCCCTATTTCAGTTATATAATCAGATTCCTTGTATCTACTTCGATTTTTATTTAAATTTTAAGCTTGATTTTTAACATTAGCTTCTTAGTTAGGGAGCGTTGTTATACTTCGCATTGTTTTGTTTTAAGGTGTTCTTCGTCCTTCCTTGATTTGTTGAAGCATATTTTATCTGTATATTCATCCATTGGAAATTTCCTTTTACTTTTGTTTAGTTTTTGGTGATTGTCTTCTCTCTTTTTTTGATCGAGTCTGATGAATGGGAGTCCTTTCTCCATTATTTAGGCTGTTTGGTGTAGCATGCCGTGACCGTGCCTAAACCCAACACTAGCGAACACACTTGTTCTTCTTGCTTTGTAGATTCGCCTTTGTCCAGCAAGACTTCGCTTAGTGAGGAGCTGGTACTTCCTCCACGTAAATCACTTTTCTTTTACCTTGTGTTGGTGATGTGCATGTGATTTACTGAAAGTATATGCACGCAGGTTTAATCTTCCCTTACAACATCCTATATCTATCAGATGGGCGCAGCAAAGCGCGCGTGCCCATCTAGTAGGTTTAATCGGCCACATGACATGAGGTCCATCCAACCCCGGTTGATATTGATCTTGAGAATATTTTTTTATTTAATTTTATTTTAAAGTTAACCCTCATGAACTTTAATTCCAATTCTGACCCCTTTGGCCACGCCACCATACGTGACGTGGCCAAACCGTGCTGTCACGCCACTGGAAGCGGCGTAACAAAACATACCACGCAAGCCCTCGGCCACGCGCCGTGCCAGCGTGGAGGGCTTGCATGGCATCTCTCACGCCAGATACCATAGCGTGACAACCCCTCCTTGTCACGCCATATCTCATGGTGTGACAATGTTGTTCTGTCACACTTTTATGTGTAGTGTGACAGGACCCAACATGTAATTGTTGTTGGTTTGTAAATTTTGAATTGAGTTGATGGTTGGATTTAGTCCAAACTTGATTTATGGATTTCGAACCTTAGAATTTAGTGGTAAGATGGTAACAAAAGGATTTCCTTTTGAAAGATTAAAAACAATTGAATTTACTGTGATACATAACACCATGTACTTGTAACATTTAACAATCGATAACTTAAAAATAGAGAATCTATCTGTGAACGAAATATAATACCATCCTTTTAACTGAGAGTAAATACATATATGGACCGATAATCTTTTTGTGGATTGATAACCTTTAACACTTCAGCGTATATATCTGTCATAAACACCCGCACAATAGTTCTAGGCCGTGTCCCAGAAGTGATACATACTGCATCTTGGAAAAAATGACTAATATATGTACTGTGTGGTACAACATGAAGCACAAGTATGGACATATGCTAGGCAGTACCGCTGATGAAAGATGCGTAGACATCCTACTGGAATGATAGGTGGTGCTCTTCATCACTTTGTGGTCGCAGACCATTTCATGCCAACTTCCAGAACTCGTTTTTTTTATGTTATTGGATATCTTGCTACGCGAAGAATTGAATGCGAAAAGACGGCGAGATTTGAAGTTGTGAATTTAAATAGACTTTATAATAAAGCTTGGAATAACACGGCGCACAGGGTTTGGTTACGTGCATAAAAAACAACATTATGCACGATGCAACAAACCGAAGTACTCCTACGATACATATGCGCCTTTTTGGAATGGAAATAAATTCAACCTTCCAAGAACTAGTACGGAATTGTCCGACCAACTGCATCTGCGTGGACTAGGGCCATTTTCCCTTCCTTGCGAGCTTGGTGTTGAACTCTTCGCCGGCCTCTTTGGCCTTGACGGCCATTTTCCTCTTTTTCTTGCGCTCCCTCTCGCGAGCCTCGTGCTCTTTATGCCTCAGCGCTGGAGATGAGCTTTTGTCTCCCGACAAATACACTCGTTTTGCTCGTCATTGCGCGCCTCCTCCTGGATCTCACGGGCCCTTTTGGCATCCCACTCGTAGAAGTCGAGAGTCCATTGGTCATGCGGGTGGATCTCTAGGTCGATCCACTTGCGGTAGCCACATAGCGGATCCGGGGACTACGGGTAGACAGGAGAGGTTGTTAGCGCATACTTTGAAAGAGAAATAGTAGGGGAACACACTGTAACTGGTCCTTACCGGCTACCGATAGCTTCTCGTGTTCCAACGGCGGTCGGGATAGTCACATGAGTAGTTTGTGCAACCCCAGTAATGTATGCCCAGGTTGAGCCGCTTCTTGGACTTGAAGAACCTACATGTGTCCCTACACCAACATAGGGGCGGCATCTCCCCCTCTGGCGGGTGTTGCGGCGAACGCTCGGTTGGAACGTTCTGAAAGGGGTTGCTGCTACGGGGGGCCTCATTACGGAGAGCTACCATCCTGGCAAGCTCCTCTTGCGGACTTGGCCGCAGAGCCCTTGCTTGGTCGTCCCGCCCAATGACCCTTGCTTGTTCGCGGATCTCGTCCCATTACTTCTTCATCTTGTCCATCCTAGCATAGTAAAGCAAGCTCTGGTGTAGTGTTGGGCTTGGTTGTGTAGTGTTCTCTCCCAGATATCTTTCACCTCCTTTTATAAGCCAGAGGGTTGGCATGGTGTGATTAATTTCATGTAGAGTCCTATCTTTTTGGTCTGAATAGCTGAGGAGGTAGAGTGTTATCATGTCGATCTGAAAAGCTGGTGAGGCAGAGTGTTGTCATGTCTTACTTTGCACAGAGAAGTCGTCGGGTCACGTCTTGCTTTGTAGAGACAAGTCATGTCTTGCTTTTGCAGAGAGAAGTCATGTCTTGCTTTACAGAGTGCTGTCTTTTCGGTCTGAAAAGCTGGCGAGGCAGAGTGTTGTCACTTCTTTCTCTGCAGAATCATGTCTTTTCGGTCTGAAAAGTTGTGGAGGTATAGTGTTGTCATGTTGATCTGAAAAGCTGGCGAGGCGGTCAGGGTTGTCAAGTCGATCTGAAAAGCCTAAACCCTAAACCTGAACCTAAAGCTTAATAGCCTAGACCTTGACCTAAACCTAAAGCCTAATAGCCTAAACCCTAACCTAAACATAAATGTAAACCTGAACCTAAAACCCTAAATCCTAAAACCTAAGCGCTTTAATTTCATTACCTTTTTGTACTTGGTTCAATTACTTAAGCACTTATTAAGTGACTTCAATGCTTGTTTCGTTGATTTGGGTGATCTCAATATTTGCACGATCTCATAATTGAAACAATATTATCAGAAGAACAAGTAATGGAAAAGCTGGTGAGGCAGAGTGTTGTCACGTCTTACTTTGTAGAGAGAAGTCGTCGGGTCACGTCCTGCTTTGCAGAGAGAAGTCATGTCTTTCTTTGTAGAGTCATGTCTGTTCAGTCTGAAAAGCTGAGGAGGTATAGTATTGTCATGTCGATCTGAAAACCCGGCGAGGCGGTCAGGGTTGTCATGTCGATCTGAAAAGCCTAAACCCTAAACCTAAATCGTAAACCTAAACCCTCTTATAGCATGAGAACCCTCCCGGCCTCGTTGCTTATGCGGGCGAGCTGCCTTCCCTACGAACGGGTCAACACATTAAATTAATTTACGCATGGTGACATTGCTAATTAGTGGTGGGATAGAATGTACTCACGTAGTAAGCATTGATGGGGGCCCTCTCCGGCTGAGTGCTCATCCGTGTGAACTCGTCGTAGTCGTCCACGATGTCCTCATCGGATGAGTCACCCTCACCTATATCTTCTTCGTTCATCGCCGGTCGAAGCTGGCGACGCGCAACGCCGTGTAGCCACTCTAGGTATCTTACAAAGTCATGCCTCTGATGGATCTGGGGAACGTTCCTCGACCGATTTCTCTGGTCCACCCACTCCAACATGTAGGCACGGTGATAAGCGGACCAGTCGGTGTGCCAGTACCTCCGCCTTCTATTCATCCTACGACGGGGACAATGTAACCATTAGAACCCATCCCTGTGTCATATCGCCCTTGCATTCCAACAACAACCCCAGGCTCATCCCATCCAAAGGTCGACTTAATCCTAGTCACAAGAGTTTTAAAGTCCAGTGATTCACGAAACAAAAGGACGGTTGCTTCCATGCCGCCGAAGTCGATAGAATTACCCGTTTGGCTAATCGCCCCACCAGTAAATACATGTACAACTTTGTCCATCTACATCCAACAAAATATTGCAAAGTCAGTACTACATGCCATAGGAGCAAAATATCACAATCAACATTGTACAAAACAAAACTTGTGTTTCAGTGGACATGCTAGCAGTTTGAAGGTACAGACTAATGGTTAATAACAACTTTATTGTTGTTGTACCATGTCAATACTATGTTGTAGTTATAGAAACCAGCATGATGGTTTCTGTAATCATGGAATAGTTCGTCTTGTTAAATGAAGTCTTTGAGTTGTTTAATTTTTGATTGGAGGGCAATTGTGATCAGTAACTCTCATATTTCTTCGGCAGAGACTAACGCTTTATTGAGGGTTGTTAGGCCATACACAGTGGACGAATAACACCAAGAAACAATGAGATGCAAAAAGATCCAAATCCTACACTAACTGAGTCCCTCGTGCTCAGTCACGCTCGAGATCCCATTCTCGAGACTGCCCAAACCATGTGTTTGGGACCACTCAGAGCTTGCCTCTGAGTGTGACCTACACTACCCTGGATCCACGTGCCCAGGTATGCTCGAGATCCCGTTCTCGAGACCACCCAAACCACGTGTTTGGGACCGCTCAGGGCTCATTCCTGAGTACGCCAAGGACTTCGCTCTTGGGTACGCCAGAGCTACACACTCAGAGTGCCACGAACCACTCGTTCGGGAAATCTTATATACAGAAAGGAAGTAAGTCAACCTTTATTTCATTTCTTCTATAGAGGTCCTTTCATAATTTATTTTCAGTTAACTAATTCTGCACAACATAAGGTGAGAGCTTGAGCAAAATGCGGATTACTTCTTTTCAGTGGCATTGTCTAGTGGTCATGAGGCACGCAGGAGAAATCCTTAACAAGCAGTAGAAAACTAGCCAAATCGTCTTGAAGGTAAATTTTGAAGTCTTGAATGGGATAAACAGAATATTTAGATCACCTATAATTGTATATGGTTGCAAAATCAAGCTGAAACATACTTCCCTTTTGCCTAGTTGGATATATATTTTATATGTATTAATGCATATCACGAAATTTTACATTTTGATTTTCAAATTAAGCATTTAAGTTTGTAAGAAAAACCAACCAAGAAAGGTTGATTTACGCTATTGCCATCTTCGTGTTTTTCACAAAAGCCAAAATTGTTGTCCTAGCTTGTAACTAGTAAAAAACTATATCATATTGAAGTTGTGTCCAAACTTCTCTATTAGTATCAATTTTGATTCTCATGAGTCACGATAGCACAAAGTGTTTCATGAAAGACTAGAATATCAAATCTGACGGATGATGGGTTACTCATAAATCATCATGTAGAATGACAACATCTAATTGAGTATGTCTGCTAGTTCAATGAAGTTAGAATTCCAACTTGTCGGTGTTTTAGAACCGAACTTACGTAAAGATTGTTTGATTCGGGGGGTCTCCTAGAATGGAATCACGCAGAGAGACTGACACGGGGATTTTTATACAGGTTTAGGCCTTCTCCGGAGAGAATAACAACCCTACTCCTGTGTGTGTATGGTATTGAGTGTATTCTGAACAATTAGGGGAAAAACTAAGACTATTACAGATAGTGCTTGTATTCCTGATGGCCTGATTGATCTTGTCCTTCCTTTCTCTGATTGCCGCCTTTTATAGTACGTGAAGGAGCGGCAGTTACTCCAGATAAAGCGGCGCCTCATCACCTCCCGTAACGGGCGCACGTTGGTAATAATCACCGGTGTATTAACTCCTCCACGTCGCTCAACAGCTATATACCAGAGATAATGGAGTATTACGTGTCATTACTCTGCGAGAATAACAAATATGATGATCGTTGAATCCCTTAATCAATAAGACCCACTTGTCTCGTAGGTTTATTTGATCATAAGGTGGTCGTGGTGACCTAGTCGTAGAGGAGCCTACGACTATGAGGTAGTCGTAGTAAGACTTACGACTATGGGATAGTCGTAGCATATCTTACGACTATGGGAGTAGTCGAGCATAACTTACGACTATGGGGGTGGTCGTAGAAGAACTTACGACCACCCATTAGGCTCTTCCTCATAACATTAAGGGGTATACTCGGGGTCCACATGGCGTCATATTTACCTATAATAAGAATTATAGATAAAAGATAAAATGAGGATTATTATATCCTCGTCATCTAGCCCCCACTTCAAGTGAAAGCAACTTACTTGGTAAAGGAGTTATAGATGGTCTTACGACCACGAGAGGATCGTGAAAGATAGTCGAAGGAAAAACTCTTCGATATTATTGTATGTTACTTTGACCGAAATATGCTTGGTCAAGAAGATTACCTCGAC
This sequence comes from Phyllostachys edulis, assembly GCA_036346405.1. Taxonomy (NCBI): domain Eukaryota; kingdom Viridiplantae; phylum Streptophyta; class Magnoliopsida; order Poales; family Poaceae; genus Phyllostachys; species Phyllostachys edulis. The sequence continues at coordinate 66,886 of JAYEVD010000213.1, read as the reverse complement.
TATCAAGTAGTCGTAAAAGCATTCCTACGATCACGAGGTGGTCGTAGTATAGTGATCGGAAGAAAGAACTTTCCGATTATCATTTCCTTTGGTTGAAAAGATCTAACCAAGGAAGTAATTTAAGCTTGAGGTGTAAACGCATAAACCTGATTTTCTCGGCGGACACCTGGGAATCTCAAGCGGCGCTTGCTTAGCTTTGCTCATTGAAGCGGTTCCGAGACAATGGCGACCCTTGGAATGTCACGCCTCGGCTCAAGGTGCGCGGTTATAAATACCTACCGGGGTAAAACCTAAGATCTTACCTTTCCCCAAATCATTCTCTCGTTCATCAAGTTCTTGTCTTCTCCGCCACCAACTCGTTAAAATCTCCTCTTCACGAGAAAAATGGCCGGAGAGTTTCGAATGGGCCGAGTCGGAGATGGATCTGGCGAAGATGCAAACCCTTGTCAATCTTTGGGAAGATTCGAGAGAGTTCTTGTGGAGTGGTTCCCAAGATAGCAAGAATGGCCGTCGGGGAGGAAGGACAAATCCCGTCTTCCAAAGGCGTATTGTGAGTGTGGTCTTCGATTACTGCTCACCCCTTTCACACCGATACTCGAGCATTTTGGAGTGGAATTGGTGAACCTTGGTCCTAATTCCATCACCATCTTTGGCGTATTTGTATCTCTGTGTGGCGTGCACAGGAATTCAGCGGATCTTGAGCTTTTCGGTATTTCTACTGGAATGGCTTGACAATGCAGGATAAATTTGGAAGTTGTGGTTTGAAGCTCCATGGCGGAAGTCGAAGGAGTATATTCAGATGTTCACTCGGTCCTCATGGCGTTGTGGAGGAAGAGGTGGTTTCTTTCGAAAGTCACCTCCGAAGACAATCTTACTTTTCGAAGGAAAGTTGCAGAAAAGAAAGCTTCACGGATTCGACTCCCGGGATATCAATCGAATTGCCCCTATATTCAAGCCATCAAGGATTTGAAAGCAGAGGGGTTGACTGGATGGCATGTGGTGAAGGATTTCATCACACGTCGAATTAGTCCTTTGAAGAAACGAGTATCTCCTATGTGGAGATACTAAGGCATACTGAACCCGACCGAGGATTACAACGAGGGTAAGTGAATTTTCGACTTAGCTCTCGGTTTGGTCTTCTGCAAAGTTGTTTAAAGAATGCCTTTATCTGCGAGCAGATCTTTCACCAAATGGAGATTGACGTTAGAGTCGGACTTCGTTTGCGAAGCCTTCGCCACTTAGTGTGGTAGTTCCTAAGATCCTTGCGGTCGTATCCGCAGAGGAAAGGATGGTTCGCCTAAAGGTAATCAGTAGTTGATTTTATCCTTAGGACTTTATAGTCGTAGAAAGAACTTACGACTAGAGAAGTGTTGTAGAAAAACTTACAACTTAGTAGTGACCGTAGAAAATCTTACGGTCGAGGAAAGGTCATAGAAAAACTTACGACTTGATACTAGTCGTAGAAGGTCTTACGACCAGTTAGTAATTCTTCTTTTTCTGTTTTGCTTTACAGAAAGTAGGTATGGAAAATTGTCGGGACGATGAAGAAGCTGTACCGATAACCATCGGTGCAGAGTTGACAAAAGACAAAGGCTTAGCTCCTCCGTCCAAGAGACGTCGACTTACAAGAGCCGCTGATAAGGGAAGAGCAAGCTCGAGTTCTAGCCCTTCGACCAGATCCTCTGCAAAGCCTGTGGCAGACATAGCCGCAGTTGAAGCCGAGGCTGAAGCAGCTGAAGCTGAGGAGGTTGAAGCAGCTAAACCTCTTAAGCGTAAACCTCGCAAGGCCAAGGTACCCTTCTATTATGACAAAAAATCTTTCGCAGTTTCTGCCACCCCTGGTTTTGTCAGGCACCTAGAAAAGGAGATCTGGAAAGATTTTATGTCTTTTGTGAAGGACAATGCCACTCTAGCAGAGCCTTTGGCTGAGGGCAGCGCTGCTCTTAGAGTGGTCGAGACTGATCTCGGCCATCCGGAAAATCAGGAAACCAGAGGAGTGGTTCCTGTCCAAAATCCACAACCAGACGTGGTCGTAGCTGAGCCTATTCTTCAACTTGAACTCCGACCAGACGTGGTCGTAGAGAAGAAGAAATCTTCTGTTGGGAAGGTGACTCCAAAATTCCCGTTTAGGTCTAAGGTACAGAGGTATGTGAAATATACTGAAGTGTAAGAACAGCATTTACCTTATTCCTTTTCACAACCTGACTTACTTTCCCTTTGTTGTTTTTAGCCCGACTCCTTCAGCCCCCGAGAATGTTTCCGTTGAGAAGCCTATTGCTACCTCTCCAGCTGCTGGAGAGACAACAAGGGAAGTGGTCGATGGATCATCCTCGGCCCAGGTGGTAGAAGAAGTCATAGCTCCCGAAGCGGTTGTCACGACCGCTGAAGTCGTAGCTATGGCCACTGTGAGCACCCGGATTTATTAAGCTCATAATACTTAGTCATCCAATTGACCCTAGTATTATCAACCAAATAAACCAGTCTCGAGAGATGTATACTCCCGAATGCGGATACATACCTCACAACAAAAGAGTGTATCAATTCCATACAACACATAGTACATAAGCAACAAACCGAAGTTAATATTAATAAGGATAGGTTATTACAAAGAGGGCCTTACGGCCAAATAACAACAAGAACTACTAAGATAACAATGAAGCAAAAGTGCCATAAAGATGGCTATAACACAAAGCCAATCGGTGTGCCTTAACCCTAGGCATCGTGGGACCGCCAAGCTAGTCGTCGAAGAAGGCGCAACACGTAGCACAAAAGAGAGGCTCTAGGAGCTCCCTTCTTCCTCTGCAACAAAAGCCACAAAAATGCCACAACCACGGGCGGATGAGTACATAAAGTACTCCATAAGACTTACGTGTGAGATAACAGAACTATAAATAGCTACATGCAAGCTTATTTAAGTGGATGAGGTTTTGGACTCATTTTAGCATAAAGCAAGTTTCATTTGCAATAACATAATAGATTGAAGGCAATTTGGCAAAGCATTTTAATTGTTGAAATAACAACGAGATAATAACATAGTAACAACAACAAGATCAACCTGGAAGTGACTAACCCAATAGTCACCACAACAATAGCATGAACTCCCCGTTCATACCAACCATGTCAAGTTTTAATTAAAGGTTGTAGTCTAGTTCTCACGGGGCGTATCCGAGCGTGTCCATAACCTAGGACGAGGCTATTTGAATAGTTTTAACCCTGCAGGGGTGTACCAATGTACCCACACGTCAGACCGCCTTTCCTTTAAGCACACTACCTTTGGTATGCCGGCACGGCTAAGTCCTATGAGATATTTCCAATGGACGATGCTAATTAAGAGCCGCATCCCACGGGGATAAGGATACATTAGACAGCCTAACCGGTCTGTTAATGCTCCCCTCCTAACACCACACACACACATTTTATTAAAACATACCCACCGACCAGCTCATAATTAACACCTTCCAAAGTACTTAGTCAAGAGAGGTCCCATATCCCCCTCGTGTGGTTAGCACGCAAAAATTGCTCAGAACGGTGGCGCAAGTAACTCGGTCCTTAATGACTCAGGCATACTACCACATTCCAAAAACCGCACCATCCATCCAATATGCCCAAGTCTAAATCAGTCTTTTATTTTCAGTTTTTGATTTTACAAATTAATCAAAGCACAAGTGCTGGACATATAGGAGTAATAATCAGTTTTGAGTGATCAAGACCATCGACTAAGTCGATGATCGCCCATAACTACCGAAAACTAAGCATGTCTAAGCAGTAGAAAACGCAACTACTAAGTGATAAGAGCTCATCCAACGAGCTCAAACCACAGCAAATAACCTAGGCTCATTGGTAGTAGAGGATAAACAACTCCTACAGATTATGCAACTATAGGATTACTAGCGACATTTAACACAAAGTAGCATGCATACATAGAAGTAAAACAATATATTAACCTTTAAAGTAATGGGACGTTAGAGGGGATATGATCAAACTGCTTGCCTTGCTGATCTTGCTCAAGTTGTGGCAGAGGGTCACTCTCGGGATTACCACAAATGTCGAAACCTAGCGGAAAAGTGATAAAGAACCGATAAGAACAACGAAAAACCGAAAAGACTCAACAGAGAAACTTCTCCGAATGATATGAAAATTTTATAGCAGCAATACAATGATTTATCATGAATTTAGCAACAAGAACCAATTGATTTGGATTCTTAATGCAAAAGATATGATGAAATCAATTCTGCTCAGCCTAAAAATACCAAACTGCACTATTCACTAATTTAATTATGAGGCAATATTTTCTAGAAAAGAGGTGACACTGAGATTTTTACTGTAAAACCAGCACCTCATGAGATGAATAACACAATTGAGTTCATCTCATTTGGAGCTATATTGCACTTTCTACCATTTTTCAAAAACAAGAACTTGAACAAAATTATAATGCACAAGTCCTCATTTTCATAACAGCAACATGCTCAAAACTAATTTTCATAGTAAGTTCATTAATAGAGGAAACCAACAAAGTTGGTCTCACTCAAAAATAATCTACAGAGCATTAGTTATGTATTTTACAAGTTAAGCATTAATTTGAGTGTATATTTAAAGTGAGTTTTAAAATCTAATGGCAAAACTGTGCTCTGGAGCTGAACTCAACTTACAATCATTTTTAGATTAAAGTCAAGTCCAAGACAGAGCTAACACAATTTGAATGACCTCAATTGGATTTAAAACGAAAAAGATATGAAATTCTAAAGTTATACCTTATTTCAGTTTATACTTAAGAGTTCATTGGAATTTCTAAAACCCACAAGGACATGGGAGGTCATAAGCGGCTCAGATCACGCGGGGGAGGTCCTCAACGGTTGAGATCTTCCAAAGGAAGATCTAAACTATCAAGATCTCCCGAGGAAGATCTACATCGTCGTGGACCTCACAGGGAGGTCTGGGACGGTCTAGATGTTCCAAGGGAGGACTTTGATGGTCCAGATCGTCCGAGGGAGGACCTTGACGGTCAAGATCTACCCGGGGAGGTTATGAACGGCTGAGATGACCTAGGGGAGGTCCTAAGGGGAGGTCCTAACGTCACAGACCTCCAGGGAGGTCTGGACGGCCACGATTGCAAGGGGAGGTCTTGGACGCTCCAGATCTCCTCGGAGGAGGTCATGGACGTCCCAGAGCTCGCGACCACGTGCTTGCGCGCACGGACGTGCTTGGACAAGGGATAAATGCGCGCGGGACAACGAGGAGGTCCGCGCGCGGGAGGTCTTAAATGCGCGCAAGGGGAGGATTAAATGCAGTTAAGACACGCCAATGATTTCAATGATTTGAGCACTTGATTAGTGCATTAACTCGACAAATCTTTGTCCTAAAAACGGCAACGGCGCTGCCGTTTTGTCCGACAAAGACCCGGGTTCAAAGACGTGGTCATCGCCGCGCGATCTGAGACCTCGCCGCGACATCAATGGTACCGTTGGGTCCGCATAACCATGCGCACAATGGACCTCCTCTCGGCAATGACGGTCTTGAACGCCGTGGCCGAGAGGACAACGAAGGCAAGCACGGCCAAAACCCAAAATGCAAAAGGGAAGCTCCGCACGACATTCAAGCGTGTGCTCAATGAAAGCTCCGCAGCAGCATACATGCGGGTGCCCAGCAGCTACGGGACTATCAGGAGGTTTACATGGAGGTCCTGAAGGTGCCGGGGAGGTCGAGGATGGTGATGGCCTGAGTTGGAGAAGATGGGAAACTCCGCTGCTCAAGACCAAGCTCCAACTCCAAGCTTCAAGCTCCACTAGCCCACTCCTGAAAATGTCACCTCACAAAGTGTTAGGTTCACTTGAGAGATTTTGGGGAGCTTAAAATGAGCTAGAGGTGGAGAGGGAGCCATCGGAGCAAGCCTTCACCACCGAGGGCTTCAAGCTTCTCAACAATGGCGGCCAAGAGAGCTTTGGTGGTTTAGAGCTTCATAAGCACAGGGTGCAAGCAAGGGGATAATGGTGTGCAAAGGAAGCCAAAGAAACAGTGGGGGAGGTTTTATACTAGGGCACCGGAGGTTGTGAACCACGGGTTAAGCTCATGGTGAGCTTGGCCCATGGGTCGGTCTAGGGCTTGGACAAGATGTAAAGTTGACATGGTGACAAGGCTAGGGCGGTGGAGGCGGAAAGTCGACCACGCATTTAATGCGGGCCAGCAAGGAGTTGTTATAGGTACACAGTGGACAGCCTTCGCATTAACTCCCTCGCTCAGGAACACGCATGCGTGACCAAGGAAGGAGAAGAACAGGGGAGGTCATTTTGACCGTTGGATAAGCCCACGGGGAGGTCCTGGCCCTCCGATGTGGTTTTTGAACCGTTCGCCTAAATGGTGGGAGGAGGTCCCACCACACGATCAAGGATGGGGAGGTCATGGCCTCACGATTTCCTTAATGTGTATGCGCACGTGGGAAAATAGGACAGGAGGTCCAAAGCGTTGGATCTCAATCCAATGGTGCGGACCTCCTGTGAGGTCTTAACCGCACATGAGCTTAAGAGCATGAGGGGGAGGTCATGGCCTTTGGATTTAAATCCAAGGGCGCACGACCAAAGGGAGGTCTTAGCGCTTGCTGCAAACCCTAAAAGAGGTTATAGCCATCGATCAAGATCTAGTGGCGATGAGAGGCGAGGAGGTCATGGCCATTAGATTTAGATCTAAGGGAAACGACCTCACGTGCGCGGGGAGGTCTGATGCGCATAAGACAAGGAGGAGGTCGTGACCGTGGATCTTTGATCCAACGGCTATGACCTGATGAGGTGAGGAGGTCCTGGCGGTATTGACCGCGGAGGAGGTCGTGGCGGTTGGATGTTAATCCAACGGCTATGACCTGATCAAGGTGGAGAGGAGGTCTCTGGGTCAAGAACACGGTTGAAATGGACCACTTTGCCAAATGACTAGCCCAAGGAACAGTGTAGGCTTTTAAATTTAGTTTTTAACAGCTGAAACTTAGCAGAATTATTTGTGATAGCAAATGAACTCCAAATTTGATGAAATTTTAACTGGAGCTTGCTGACAATGAGATTAACCTTGCATAAAATTTCCAGAGGTTATTATGCAATGCATTTTTCTCAGGAAATTCATGAAGGTGGTTCAAGGATTTGTTTTACCTCCAAAATTTATCAAACAAGTTTTACATCTTGGGATATTTTTCAGAGGGGTCCCACATCAGATTTAGGACCAAGAAAAAAAATATTTCCAAATGTTTGGCACAAGATTTAGACGATTGGAAAAATGAGTTTGACTTTTGGGTCAACAAGAGCTTTGTGTTTTTGGATTACACAACTCTTGGACAAGAATCACAGGAGAGATTAGGGGTTTTCAAGATGTGAGAAAAAGTTTTAATTTCTACACATATAATTATACTTGAACAAACCCTGTTTATACAGCTGGGATATTCTGACCACCGAGGCGTGACCATAATTCTTGAGGTGGCATCTACAACCACCGAGGTAACCGCCATGACCACTGAGGTTGCAGCTACTACTACTGAGGTAGCGGCTACACCTCTTGAGGCAGCGGTTACGACAACTGAGATAGTTGCCATGACCACTAACGTGGTCGTAGGACCAGCAGAGGAAGTCGCAGAAGCCTCTGCCCAAGGTGGTGATGTGCCTGACCACCGTGCGGGGAAGGAAATCGTTGCAGACCTCCTTCCTGGTTCCCAAAGAGAAACTACAATTTCAGAATCGGAAGATGAAGAATACTTCAATTCGCTTACGATTTCTTTGGCCCTCGCTTCCATAGTGGGGTCTTCGCCTTTAGATCTATGCCGAGTCCCCATCCCAAAGACATTCCCAATAGAGGGAACACTTTTGATAATGGCGCCTTGAGAAGGTTTGGTGGGACCAAGTTGAGAGAGTGGACGAAATGAAGCACCCAGTGGTTTACTCAATATTTGCTCGATCAACCATGAATGTAAGTATTTGATGATACTTATACATACAGTATAATCTTCTCTTATTTCTCCTTTGTCTTGTCTTTTGCGAGAAAGCCATAGAGCAAATCGCCGTTGTCGGTGAATATCATCGACAACTTCTAGAGTACGACGACAGAAAGAGGAACTCTGCAAGCAGCGAGAGGTGGTAAGTCACTTTTTTTCATAATCATTTTTGACTACTTATATAGTGCTTACGGGGTTTGTCATGGAAAAACTCACGACTAGGTACTAGTCGTTAAAGACTTCGACCGATGGCTTTGTCGTAGAAGAACTTACGAATAGGTGATGGTCGTAGAAGAACTTACGACCATGAGATTTTGTCGTAGAAAAACTTACGACTAGGTCGATGGTTGTAGAAGAACTTACAACCGATTGACCAATGCTTATGTTCACTTTTATCCTTTGCGGGTTGAGCAAAGGTCAAAGACCTTAGCCGACTCGCTCGATTATGAAAAAGAGGAGTCAAAAAGCTATGGGAAAAAGTAGAATTCCTTTTGGGGAAACTTAAAGAAGCCAACTCGCAAACGCTAAATTGCGGAAGGAATAAGCGATGAAGTCTTGAACTTAAGGCGCTTCGACTTTGATCTTTATCTAACTCTCGCTTCTTTTGAGAAAAATGAGATGAGATGAAAGCTCGAGAATGAAGTCAAAGAAAACTTGGTCATTCACGAGCTTACTCGTATGTCCAAAAATAAAGATCAAGATCTTGAGGCGAGAACTTCGAATATCGGGTAAGTAATTCTTTACTGCAGTCCTTCTGAGTTATTTCCTTTTCTTACTCCCTTCTTTTTAGGAATGGATCTTGAATTGGGAAGGCTCGAGACTGAAATCACGGAAAAACCATGATTTATAACGCACCGTCCTTATTGCAAAGAAGAATCGAGAGGACATTAGATCATGGGAGAAAAAGCATCTTTGAGACCGTTGCTTCCCATAATGAAGAGGTCAAGAAGTTGGATTCTCGACTAGTGGGTAAGAAATTCTTTTACCCGTGATTATTTTTGTTTTTACTTCCTCTAGGAGTTTATCTTTGTTTGACCAGTCTTATTCTTTTCGAACAAGTGGTGAAAACAAAAAGCTTCATGAGGCTTCGACTTCGTACCCAACAGAGATGGAAGCAATGAAGATTAAACTTCAAGGCAACATCACGCTCTGAACAATGTGCTTGGTGAGCTACATAGTGAGGAAAGACTCCTCAAGATGATCGATAACCGCTCACATAAGTACTATTGGGGATCAAGTCGGGACTTTGCAAGATCTGGTGACTACTCTGAAGGCCAACCAAGCTGAATCGATAAAGGAAGCGGTCGAAACTGCAGTAAGTTATGCATTAGCAAAACTTAAAGCTCATGACCCCAACCTTAATGTGCAACCACTCGAAGCCGACTTCGACTGCTCTGAAGCAGAAGGAAGACGTCTGATGGAGGAGATGCAATCAGTTAGTCGAAAGTTTGGAGGAGATGCGGTTGGGATCTCCCTCTTGAGTAGCTTGTAAAAACACATGAAAAACAAGCTTTTGTTGATGTAATATACGATCCATCTTGTTTCCTACAAATTATCTTGTCGAGTAGTTAGTAACTCAAAAGATAATTAACGAATTTTAAAGACTAAAAATTGAAGTCAAATTAATGACTTTATCCTAGCCCTCGACTATTTGCTTAGTTTGTTGAAACTAAGTAAATAGTCTTATCTCTACAAATCATCTTGTCGAGTAGTTAGTAACTCAAAAGATAATTAGCTAATTTAAAGACTAAGAATTGAAATCAAATTATCCTAGCCCCGACTATTTCTTTGAGTTTGTTTAGACAAACTAAGTAAATAGTCTTTAAAAGGGTTTCAAAAGCAGAGGTTTGTTTAACTTGTAGTTTTTGGGCGCAATTGTCATGCCTTTGGTCGAAAGAGTGGTAGCAATTGACACTAGGAAGTTCCTTCTAGTGGGCGGGACCACGTCTTGCAGAGAGGAGAGGCTTCGACTAGGTAATGTTAACATCTCCGACTAGATTAATTAAATCGAGAATAGCAACTTGAGTTAAACAAACATCCAGAGAACTTCAAAAAATTCGTTCGCCCTTCTTTGGAGGATTCAATAAGGGCCTTACTGTTATCAAGAGTTGGAAGCTGAGCGATGCTAGGAAGTTCCTTCTAGTGGGTAGGACCACGTGCGAGAGAGAGAGACTTCGACTAGATGTGTTTCTTCCTCCGACTTAGTTAAGGCGAATTGAATACACCAAAGGCAGCTGAATAAATCTTAAAAAGTGCACTCTGCTTAGAATATTTTTCAAAAATGAAGTGAAGAAATAATCTAAGGTGAAAGGAGTTGGCCTTCAAAAAAATTTCGACTAAATAAAACCCGAGTTCTTTGTGTTGGCAACAAAAGCGAGTAACGAGTTGACACTAGGAAGCTCCTTCTAGTGGGCAGGACCACATGCAGAGAGGAGAGGCTTCGACTAGGTGATGTTATCGCCTTCGACCGGTGTAAAGAAAACGGGTGTTTGAAACATAGTCGAAAAATTATGAAAGCACTACTCAAAAGTAAGACAATAGAGATAGAAAACACGAGTCTTTATTGTCCTAATGATTGGTTACACATAGAACTTGCGTGGCGGTCGATGTTCCAAGAATTCGAGAGAACTCAGCCGTCTTCCATTGCCAATCGTCTCGACCCTAGGCGTGTAACCCGACCACTATGTAAGGACCTTCCCACTTGGGAGAAAGTTTGTTCGATTAGACTTGGATTGGCAAAGCCTCAATACCAAGTCACCTCTGACAAAAGGCTGCGAGGTTGGACCTTCGATCGTAGTATCTTCGCAGGGCTTGTTGGTAGGCTACCAATGAATTAGGGCTGGTTTCTCCTTTCTTCAAGTAGATTAATATCATCGGATCGAATTTGTTCTGGTTGGAGTCTGAATGTTTAGACTCGTGTTGACCGTATCTTTAGTTAGGAGGAAGCATGGCTTCAAAGACAGAAGACTAGAAAGAAAGGTGTTTCTCTTGTAGTTGATCGGTAGTTGTCTGAATCGCCCATATCTGAGGGTAACTCTTGTACCCAAGCCCCGGCGTTTGACGAGTGGTCGAAAACTTCGAGTCTTAATTCCTCTCATTATTTGGCCGTTTGCATGTTCGATTGCCCCATTACTCTGGGGATGGGCCACAGAAGCATAACACAACTTGGTACCCAACTCGTCGCAAAATTCCTGAAATTTTGCGCTTGAAAATTGCTTACCATTATCTGTAATTATTCGACTCGGTACTCAAAATCGAGAAATTACGCATCTCATCATAAACCATTTTGCCGCTTCCATTGTTATCCCAATCACAGGTTCGGCTTCAATCCATTTTGTGAACGTATCAATAGCTACAAAAAGGAACTCGAAACCTCCCCGGAGCTTTGAGGAACGGTCCCGGGATATCAAGACCCCGTGGTTGCAAAAGGCCAAGATAGAGTATTGTTTGTAATGCCCGAAATTTGGTTGGTGTATTTGCTCGCTATGAAACCGCATTTGGACACACTTTTAACCAACTCTTTAGCATCGTATAGGGTCATGGCGATAAAAACCTTGTCGAAAAGCCTTGCCGACCAACGTTACGTAGGAAGCATGATTTCCACAGATGCCACCATGTATGTCGTGAAGGAGTGTTAATCCTTCGCTCTGCGGAATGCATCGCATGAGCACCCCTTGAAATACCCTATTTATAGAGAACTCCTTCACCAAAGTATACATTTTGGCTTTTTGGATAAGCGATCCGCCTCGAGATCGTCTTGGTCTGTAACCCTTCAAGATAATCATAGATGGGCACCATCCATGTATCCTCGTACTCTAGAGAGGTTGTCTCAATAGGAGGTGTCTCGGCTCGTCAACCGAAGAAGGCCTCGAGTTGTTCAAGAAGACTCCTTTTGGTACTTGGATCGGGAAGAAGCTATTCGAGCAAGCCGGTTTGCGAGAAATTATCCTTCGAGGATGAATTGTGCCTCGAAACCTAAAAATGCTTTTCTAGCTTACGCACTTCCGATAAGTACCGAGACATTGTTGGGTTAGAAACCTTTGGTACTCTTTGCCGACTTGATTCACGACTAGTTGAGAGTCTCCTCTCACGAGTAGTCGGCGAATCGAGCGCTTTATTGCTTTCGTATACCGACTAGCAAACCTTCATATTACGCCACGTTATTAGTGGCCGAAAGTTTAATTGTATGGCATACTTTAAGGTCTCTCCGGTAGGAGATACCGGACCACCTAGCCCCGAGCCACTTAAAGTAAGTGACCGTCAAAGTACATAGATCCCAATCGGTGCGTGGGAATCGTCTTGGGGATCTGAACAAGTTCAGATTTGTCCATTCGGCGACAAAGTCCGCCAAGATCTGGGATTTAATGGCCGTTCGGGACACGAAATGGATGTCGAACTCCCCAAGTTCGACCGACCATTTTGCCATCGCCCATTGTTTCCCTAATACGGAGGATCGCTCCCAAGGGAAACTCGGATGCACATGACTAGTTTGTGCGCTGAAAATAATGCCGCATTTCCTCGAAGACATGAGGAGGGCATATAGAAGCTTTTGGACCCGAGGGTAACGCGCTCCTTAGGTCCGTGTAAAACTTCACTTATGTAGTAGGCCGGTGGTTGTACATTTTCACGTTCTCGACCACTCTGCGCTTCTTGCTGTGGCGTGGCACTAGGTAAACCAAGGCGTTTCTTACGGCCTCGGAGAGACTAGAATAGGAGCACTCGTAAGGTACCTCTTGACATCCTCAAAGGCGGCGTTGCCTCTTTCGACCACTCAAAACCTTCGTGTTTCCTTAGAAGTTTAAAGAAAGGTAGTCCCTTTTCTCCCGATCATGCGATGAAACGACTTAAAGCCGCCATGCACCCAAAGTGAGTTTGGACTTCTTTCCGTGTAGTTGGAGGGCGCATTTCTAAAATGGCTTTTATCTTTTCGGGATTTGCTTCGATTCCTCGTATTGATACTAGGAATCCAAGCAATTTCCCTGAAGAGATTCCAAATACACACTTCTCAGGATTAAGTTTTAAGCGATGTTTTCCGAGATTGTCGAGCGTTTCTTCTTGGTCGATAATATGATTAAGTCTCTTGATGCTTTTGACAACTAGATCATCAACATAGGCTTCTAGATTTTGGCCTAATTGAGATGAAAAAGTTGCCTGCATCAAGCGTTGAAAAGAAGCGCCGGCATTTTTTAGACCAAATGGCATTTTGACATAGCAAAATATACCAAATGGTGTAATAAATGTGGTCTTTTCTTCATCGTCTAGACACATATTGATCTGGTGGTATCCGATTATCGTCTAAAAACTTAACATTTCACAACTGCGATGGAGTTCAACCAACCGATCGTCTGAGGTAAAGGAAAATCGTCTTTTGGACAAGCTTTATTAAGATCGATAAAGTCTCGCATTATCGCCATTTGCCGTTTGACTTTCTAACCATTACAGGGTTAGCCAACCATTCTGGGTGGTTGACCTCTCTTATAAAGCCTGCTTTAAGTAGCTTATCCAATTCCGATTTAATAGCATCTCGTCGATCAGGGGCAAATCTCCGCAATTTTTGTTTTACGGGTACTTTGTGAGGCCGTAAAGCTAGCATGTGCTTGATCACCTCCCTGGGGACTCTAGGCATGTCGGATGCTTGCCACGCGAATACATCTGCGTTAGCTCGGAGGAAGGTGATGAGGGCGTCTTCCTATTTGGGGTCGGAAGTATCCCGTCTGATGCGATCTTGAGGGCTCCCTGCGTCGAGAGGAACCTCTTTGACTTTGTCGTTCGGCTTTGGTGCAGCTTTGAAGCTTCGACTTGCTAGTCGAAGGTGACTTCTTCTCGAGTTGGTATTTGTCCTACCATCTCGAGGATCGATGATCGCGGTATCGCCATCTTCTTGTCACAATGGATTGTGATTACTCCTTTGGGACTGGCATCTTAATACATTGATATCCATAATGAGTAGCCATTAGGAATTTTGCCAAAGTTGGTCGTCCGAGTATGGCGTTATATGTTGTATCAAAATCGACCACATCAAAGGAGATTTTCTCGTCTCGAAATTACTTGGTGAACCAAATGTTAAAGGAAGAAAACTTGACCAATTGGTTTGGTCAAGATCGATGCGATCCATGGAAAGAGTATCGTCGGGTCTTACTTTGGTCTTAGGTACTTGCATGTCATCGAGCACTCGTAAATAAAATATTTAACGAGCTTCCACCATCAACCAAAACTCGATTGACCCGACAATTGTTGATGGTGGGTTCGACCACGATTGGGTATCGACACGTCGAGTCGAAGGAATCGGCGATCACTCTTCTCGAAAGAGATAGTGACTTCCACCACTTGATAATTTATTGACGAGAGGAGGATCTATGGAGTTTACCTCACGTTCGTGACCTTAAGTCGTCGCTTTGATTCATATGCCGATGATCCCGTAGATGTGTTCGATGGTGTGTTGCGGATCCCGAACGGCATCTCCTCTTCGTCATCTGAAGATTTATGACCACTTGTTTGACCTACTGCTCGAGAGTGGGAAGTGGTCCTTCTTGTTGTAGTAGTCTTCAAGCTTTCGTTGGAAGACCTGCAATTCGAAGGTCATGCCCTTCCTTTTTATGGAAAGGACACCACCTAGGCTTATCATTTTTCCGATCGTATGCTTACCTTTGCCTCTGTCGAGATGCGGCTTGGATGTGCGTGGTTTTTATCATTCACACCAATACCTCCTTGGAACCGCTGGTTTGGAGTTTTGACCCTTCGCCTTGTTCTGGACTTTTTGCTTTTTATCTTTCTTCTTACCAATGTCGCTTTGGCTCTCGAGAGGTATTGTCTTCTCGATCTATTGTATTGTTCCACTCGACCGCCTCGAAGCGGTGGCATATCGATCACCATCTCGAAGAGTTCGCAATGTAAGTAGGTGGGTTTAAAGCAATGTCTTCGTTATTCTCCTACTACGGACTCCTGGAATGCTCGATGATGATGAATCGAAACTTCCGGAATTGAGTTACTGAACTGACTAAAGCGCTTGATGAATTGGCGCAAGGTCTCGTTGTCATTCTGTCTCATCGGTGCAAGTCATCCTCCTTTCGAGGCGATTGTAAGTGCCTTGAAATTTGCCAATAGAAGGTCGCAGAGGTGTTGCCAAGAGTAAATCGACTCGAGTGGTTGATTCAGTAACCACGATCGAGCGGATCCTTCGAGCACAGTTGGAAGATAATTTGCCATTACATGCTCTCCTCCTCCTGCTGCTCGGACAGCCGTTGTGTAGATTTGAAGGAATTCGATGGGATTTTGGGAACCATCAAACTTCTCCATGTTCCTTTGGTCAAAAGCGAGGTGGCGTGAATGGCTCGGAGATCGGCGAGAATGCCCGACATCGATAATGACTTCTTAGCGCCTCCTTTGCAGGAAAGAAGGGTTGATATCATCAGGTGGTCGTACTCGACGATACCCAGTAATAGGTTGACCGGACCTATGATAGATCTCAGTCTTACGAGGGGAATACTCCTCGTAGTTTATCTGCTGCTGCAGATTCCCATGTCGGAATGGTGAGCGATCACCTCTCAGGGGTTTCTTGATCATCGATCGTTCGAAAGACATTTCTCCGTAGGTGATCGATGCGACTTACTGTTGCGTCGATTCCTCCGTGGTGATATGTTCGATCGACCGTAGCCGAAGTCGTATTGCTATGACTTCCTGAATGATGTCGGCGAGGTGCTTCCAGCCTTGCCATCGTGTTCCAAAGCCTTTGTGCGATCTCTTCAACGAAGAGGTCGTAGCCTGGTGCTCGGGCTAGCTCTTGAGTTGGATTCTCGAGCAAGTCATTGATGTACTGAAGTTCTTGAGCTTCCTTCGATCGATATTGGATGCGCCCAGACAGATTCTTCTGGGCTTCAATTTTCTTCCGTCGAATAGCCTCAAGAGCTTCTATGTTGGACTCTTGAGATTGCCTCAATGAAGTGCGAGAATGTCGAGGATTTCCCTCGTGTTCATGAAGGTGTTGGTCGTGTCCGCCAGTGGTGGCGTCCTTGCCAACGTCACGAGGGGCGATGTGTGATCTTCGGAAGGGTCTCCATCTCGGTCTCTAGAAGAGTGATCTTGATCTGAGGAAGGACGAAGACCTCCCATTGATGATTCTCACTTGCGCTCGAGGCCTCTCCGCTTGAGGAGTCGTCGAGAGACACCATCTGGCGACTTGGAGTAATCCCCTCCAGGTAGGGGAAGTTTGGGTTATAACCGTCTCCGTCGGCAGGTGTGATCTGCGGAGAGATGGTCGAATTTGTAGGAAAAGCATGCTTGATCCCGCTCTCTCTGGCGTCATCCGGAGAGAGAGGATCACCAGATGACGGTGAAGTCCCAGAATTGTGGATTCCAGAGCTTGCCTCACCAAGTCGGACCGCCTTAGGGGGACTTGGACACTTCAAGGAAAAACTCTCGTCGTGTCGTGAGTCCACCTGGGTGTGGTCCTGGTCAGATTGACCCTTGTCCTTTGAGAGGGTAGATTCCTCTCTCGGACGTACTGTTGTAGGGGATAAGGATCCCTCCTCAACTCCGCCGGCGACATTGTCTCCTGGATCTGTGGAAAGATCCCCGGAGGCAGCAATGCCATAGGATGAGTCATCACTTGGTTCATAATCGAATCCGGCATCCATGTCGACGTCTGCGTAATCTGCCAAGTCGAACCAGTTCTCGTCGTTCCATTCTCCTGCCATGAGTGCATGAGATTTGGAAAACAGAGAGTATGTTGACAAGAGATTACCGGAAGATCCCCACGGTCGGCGCCAACTGTCGGTGTTTTAGAACCGAACTTACGTAAAGATTGTTTGATTCGGGGGGTCTCCTAGAATGGAATCACGCAGAGAGACTGACACGGGGACTTTTATACAGGTTCAGGCCTTCTCCGGAGAGAATAACAACCCTACTCCTGTGTGTGTATGGTATTGAGTGTATTCTGAACAATCAGGGGAAAAACTAAGACTATTACAGATAGTGCTTGTATTCCTGATGGCCCGATTGATCTTGTCCTTCCTTTATCTGATTGCCGCCTTTTATAGTATGTGAAGGAGCGGCAGTTACTCCAGATAAAGCGGCGCCTCATCACCTCCCGTAAACGGGCGACGTTGGTAATAATCACCGGTGTATTAACTCCTCCACGTCGCTAAACAGCTATATACCAGAGATAATGGAGTATTACGTGTCATTACTCCGTGAGAATAACAACAGATGATGATTTGTTTGAATCCCTTAATCAATAAGACCCACTTGTCTCAGAGGTTTATTTGATCATAAGGTGGTCGTGGTGACCTAGTCGTGAGGAGCCTACGACTATGGGGTAGTCGTAGCAAGACTTACGACTATGGGATAGTCGTAGCATATCTTACGACTATGGGAGTAGTCGTAGCATAACTTACGACTATGGGAGTGGTCGTAGAAGAACTTACGACCACCCATTAGGCTCTTCCCTCATAACATTAAGGGGTATACTCAGGGTCCACATGACGTCATATTTATCTATAATAAGAATTATAGATAAAAGATAAAATGAGGATTATTATATCCTCGTCACAACTAATGGTTACTTTCATGAAGTAAAGAAGCTAGGTCAATAGTTAACCCCAAATTATATGCCCACGTATGGAAGAAAACAATAGACTGAATGTTGTTCAAACTTTGAGCGCTTTACCGCAATAATTGAAAAAAAATGTCCATAAAAAGGAAACAAGTCAAATCGAATTACCTTTGATGTGAGTGTAGAACCAATTATGCTGATAAAATTTGTTCCAGCTTCTGTTGCAAGTGCCTTTGCCAAGAGTGTTTTCCCTGTTCCAGGAAGCCCAAAAAGCAAATCACCTTTGCAGGGCTGAAAAAGGTCCATACAGAAGTTATATCAGAAATTCAACTAAGCCAATTCAAGTATGCAGAATTTCCAATAAGAAGAACATGAAAAGGTACAACAATTAATAGGACATCCAAATTTAGATATTGAGATAATTAACTCAAACAACAATTTGCCTAAGAACCATTAGCGTTAATTTTTGGGTGAACTGGTTAGTGCATACAATCAATAGAAAGATCCACTCCGTACAGTATACTGCAAATACATTCAAGGTAGAATAAATGTGTCAATTACAAAAAAAAAAACAGCAACAAATGGGGGCAAAACCTAACTCAAATTAAGGTCTAGGATTCCAACAATCACTTAGAGCTAACATTGTGCCGTCTTTAGGATTAAAATGTGCACTTTCTTTAAAAATGACAAGGAGTTTGCAAATATCACGCCACCAAAAGGAGCCTTTTCTGATAACTTTGCTACATATGGTAACTATATATGCCAAACGAGGCTAGCTAACCCGTAGAATATCCGATTAGTTGAAAAACTTGCATAGATACTTTTAGAAAAAAAAATGAATGTTCTGAATTATAAGTTTTGCACTCTTCCCAAGCCACCAAGCAAGTTCGTTGAGCAGATTTTACTATGCCTTTCAATGGAAATATTTGTCATCCTCTATTGGTTTCAGCAGTAACCCAGCTGTAGCTAGCATCTAGGCAATACTGATAACACTACATTTAGCACGGTAAGCCTTCCACAGTTCCACCTCTAAACCTAAAACACATTGATAATCTGAAAATGTTTTGACAATCCTTTTTGAAAAGATGAGTAAAATCCTTAATTTTGCGCTTTTTTATGCACAAAGTGCAATCCTAAATATGTCAAAGGGAAAAGAGCATACCTGGCATCAAGAACACCGACCAATAGGGGAACTTTCTTCTTTCCCTAAACATCACATAAACTGATGCAATCTGAGGTAAAATTATAGCATAACATTACCAGCACAGACAATAATCAAGGATTGCATGATCAATGTGTGGTACCATGGTGCCTATCAAGCTACCCATATGATGTCCGACTGGTAGTTGGTATATTGGCAATGGAGTTTCGAGAGAGAGAGAGAGAGAGAGAGAGAGATTTGTTTGCGGATCTTGGTGCATGGTGAGTATGGAACTGCACATACACAATCATTATATGCAATCACCTATCAGCAATATATGGGTTAACAGAAACAATATATGGGTTAACAGAAACAAGACAAATAAACACTACTGAGAAATAGTACGTTCAGCAAAGATAAATTGCAATATCGTCTATTGGTAAATATGCTGCATTGATATCTCTACAGCTCTACATCCAATTAAATATAAATATGCTAATAGTACTCAGAAAATTTGAGTACAAGACCTGAAAAAATTAAACAAACTACAGCTTCATATTAAACCAAACCTGAAAACCAAAGTTCAAAATATTACACTAGCATAGTCCTGCATGTTAACTACTTGTCAAGCTTGCATTGCAAATATGGACATAACAATAATTTGAATTGGAAATAAAATACATATTCAGGGCACATAATTCATTTGTTTGAGGCTGGTTATTAATATTACATATTTCTGTCGAGATTCAATGCTGGATGATGTATTACTCCTGGGGTCCTGGGCAAACAAATCAACCTCTCTTTTATCAGTAATTTGCAACAGATTCAAAGCTCCGCTAAGGGAATTTTGACAAAATATTTCATAGGAACTAAACTCAGAAGGATGTCTTGTTAATTTGGGCATAATGAAGCTACGCCAAGATTTTAGCTGCCTCCAATCGTGGTATAGAATCTAATCCTATTATCTCCCAACGAACTCGATTCATGGGCGGATTCCTATTATAGTTCGTAAGTTACAATCCTAACCCCTAGACGGGATTGTGAGTCATTCAGCTGAACCTACCAAATCCAACCAATTAGATCATGACTGGTTAGGAATATCACAATGAACTTTGAAACAGTCACATATGACAAGATGAGCAATTTACCCAACAAAATTCAAGTTTTAGCCAGACATCATTACTGATGTATCAAGGCATGAGCATCCATACTCTGGATGTGAAGCCATGCCATTTTGCATGGGCATCCATGCGGCAATTTGGTCTGTAACACATTACTAGATCACAGTCACAACACAAGAAGCAAGCAACAACTTGAGATATGGCTTGAGTGCAGCGATGTCGATTACCTTCAAGCGCGAGGGGCGGAGGGCGAGCCGGGCGTCGGGGCCGGCGTGAGGGGCGGAGGGAGAGGCCGACGGCGGGAGGAGCGCAGGTGGCGAGAGGACCCGGCGTCGGGGAGGAGCGCAGGTGGCAGGGGAAGGGCGACCGGCGGCGGGAGGAGCGCAGGCGGCGAGAGGTAGAGAGGCGATGGGATGAAGATGGGGAAAATGGGTTGCGTCACTACTTTTAAGTGGCCATTGTCACGCCATATATCGAGGCCGGTGGCGGGAGGAGCGCAGGCGGCGGAGGTAGAGAGGCGGCAGGATGAAGATGGGGAACGCCATATATCGAGGCGTGATAGGGAGGGTTGTCACGCCATGGATGCCATCATGACAGATGCCACGTGGACCCTCTACGCTGGCACGGCGTGCGGCCGAGGGCTTACGTGGCATCTCTGGCCATGCCACGGTATTTGTCGTGCTAGAACGTTTTGGCCACACCACTGGTGGTGGCGTGACTAAAGGAATCAGAATTGGAAATAAAGTTTGCGAGAGATTAACTTTAAAATATTAATAAAAAGGATTAAATTAAAAAAAATTCTGATCTTGACGTGGTGGCTAGATCTCTCTCCTTCTGTGGATTCATCATTGGTTTCCGGCGCCCTGTTGTTTCTAGTTGATCTTGATGACTTGATGTGGTTATCAGATCAGTAGATCACAAACACTTGGTTTTATTTGACACTAGATGCCGATGTCATTTTACTATTACCAATGAAGAGGATGAGATGCTATTGATGATCATCCAGTCTACATCTTCTTAATAGGCCATTAGGGACGAGCACACACAGTTGTGTTTCTCAACAACTCAGCCTTTGTCTGCGTAACCCACCCTTAATTTTAATTCTACCATCAAATTTTGTACACTGTTTTATGTCAAATTTGTAGGTGCAATATTGCTCTATTTGAGTTTAACTATGCAAACTCTCTGTAAGTCATATATGAATATTTCTTCAAATAACCGTTGACATCTTGAGAATTTCCCTAAATCTCATATCTTAATCCAGGTGGGAGTTTGTATGACTGCATTTATGTTTATGGTTTGTGCTATTTATCCTCTGTTTTGCTTTCAATATCAATTAATTTAGATAAGTAGACAAAATAGCGCTAAAATTAGTGAACAACCTGAAACAATTTTGAAGGATGGAATATTCCTCTCTTAATCACATTGTATTTCCTTTTTATTAAAAAGCTTATTGATAATGAGTTAGCACTTTTGGTTAACCCTTTTTATGAAGTTATTTTAATAAATCGGAATTTCTCCAAAAAAAATCCCTAACTGGAAACTCGCATTTGAAATTTTCCAGGGTTTGCTTTTAGTACAACCTTTTCATTTTCTAGCAAATCTTGATTCTTCAGTGATGAAATATATACAAGCATGCGTATAGTATATCCGATCTAATTCTAGCCAGCATCACCATTTTTAACAATAATTATCAGAGTAACGATCTTAAGGTCAAAGCTTACAATTAATGCCTCAAAGGCAAATAACTCAAATAAGCTGCAGCGGAAGGAAACGGAATAACTTCAATGAAACTCATCCATATGCCCATAGGCAATCGATTGGGATAGTGCAACCTAGTTCTCCACGATCCTTGAAGTAAACCTTGTTGACCAACGGTGAATTGATGTAGCCTTCATCAACTGAACAACATTGTTTATAGCAAGGTGAGTACATAGAGTACTCGGCAAGTTGCATCATATAATGCAACTATAGATGATGGCTTATTTCAAAAGATATAACATCTATGGTTCTTTTGCATAAAAGCAACAGTTGTAGTTGAATATGAATAATATATTGAAAGCGTAATTTAAAACAAATAACAATAATAATCTTAACAAGTATTTTCACAAAGCTCACATAACCTGATCATTTTCTTTTACATAGCTGCATAAGTTTACTCACACAGCTACCCTCCTAATTGTTTCATGAAAATCTACCCCTCGTGTGAAATCCCCGAGCATATCCATGACCGCGGACGCGGCTATTTGAATAAATTGAGTAACACTCTCTAGAGGTTTGTACACTTTACCCACAAGATGCAATTAACTTGTACGGAGTTGATCACAACAAAACCTTTCTGAAACTTCATCTCAACAATTGACCACCCCGTTATGCAATACTAACGGCACCAAACCCCCCACAAAGGTTGTTGGCCTGTCGCACACCGTTGGACCTGGACACGGCAAACCGCTCATAAATGTGAATCGTCACACAGACATAATCACACATCCACCCTGGCACACAGCTTAACCTATCTTTCTGAGTAATCAATATCAAGACTCCACAGCTTACTAAGTTAGGCATGTCCCATACCAGACATGTGGTCGTACAGTTATGGCTCAGTTCAATGGTGCACAAACTTAAGTCCTTAATTGACCAAGACAAGACTACCAATTATTACCAACATCACATTCATTTTTTCAGCGCACACAGCTCCACCACATCACAATTCCATCAACTTGCCTCAATCTAAAGCTTTTACCATCCTGTTGGTTAAGTGCAACATATGCCAACAATGAGTAACAACATACTGCACACAACTTTCCATAAAGCATTCCATATTCACTTAATCAAGTTTAGATTTGCAACTCAAAATGATGTCAATAACCCATTGCATGGCTAAGCAGACTATTCGTTTCAAACCAACCCACGTTGGTGCTATAACGATACCAACTAGTAATTATCCAACTAGGGTGACAAAAGATCATGATAATACAATAATCAAAGTGGATATAATCAAGTAGGTGTATAGGTAATCCCAAAGCATTTAAAGAATTAAATAATTAAAATAACATGCAATAATTTGAATCAAAGTAATTTTGGAAAAACTAGGTTCAATATGGTCAAAGGTACAACTTGCCTTGCTATAGCAATAATGTTCTTCTTTTATCTTTGATCTTGTACTTCCTTGACCTTCACTCTTTCAAGACTATTTCGAACGCCAACGCCTAATAAGAGAGAAAGCGCAAAAACAAAAAAAACTCAAAGAGACAAATCAAATAAACTCCAAATTGAAATTGAATGATACTGGAAGGTAGGGATTGATTTTAGATGAATTTAGAAACTTGAATGGGTTTAATCGGAGCTCGTATGAGGGAGAACGAGCTCTTGGAAGTTTGATCGGGAAGGAAAATACTGAAAAAGAAAAGGAAGAGAGAAACTAATAGGTGGGGTTCGTGGAATATTCCTAGAATATTTTATTTAGAAAATATTGGAAAAAGGGTGAGTGTATTACTTGTGGGGCTAAGGGAATTTAAGGATTTTCAAGAATTAAATTAATTCCAAAAAATGGGATGAGGGACTCACATATGGGCCACTGGTCCATGGACCATGTCAACGGCAAAGGAGAGTTTCATGGTGAACCGGGTTCATGTGGCTAGGGTTTGACTAGGGTTAACCAACATTCGGGACCCACATGTAAGTGAGAGGTGGGTCTTAGGTTATGGTTTAAGTGGCTGACATGTGGGACCTGGTAGCAGATGACAAGACATACATGTCATGCAATGAAAGTGATGTGGCGACAAGGTGGCATGATGTGGCGGACACGAAGGATGATGAGGTGAGGTGGCACTTGCGGCATGGTGGCACATGGGGCTCGTCGGAACTATCGGCCACGGTGGCAAGAGTGGAGGGGCAAAACAGAAAGAGGGCGACGAGGTGAAGAAGATGATGCAGGTGCGGGGTCAACGGCACGTCGGAGATGGCCGGCGACGAGCTCCAAGCTGCGGCGCAAGCTCGGCCACGGTGATGATGGAGTCGCGGTGACACTCCGAGAAAGGGGAGGGAAGCACGGCGTAGAACGCGATGCGAGGAGTAAGATGGTGGTGAAGATGAATGGCGAAGCTCATCAGTGGCAGCACATCTGCTGGCGAAGGGAGGCGGCCAAAGAGGAGAGTATCATATGAAAATTTCGCAGGGCACACTAATAATGATCACTTATTAAGTTTCATCCATTCAATTCTTAGTGATGCTCAACACCAATTTTAACGTATACTAATTGTATTGTGGAGATTATCATTAACAACTGGCGATCATATTAATCATGGAAACATTTATGGCCCTACTTCTATTTGCAATCACATAAACCTTTATAAACATTGATTCAACATTCCACCTTATGTTCAGAAATTAGGAAAAATTATTATTAAAGATTTAATAACATAATTTTCTATAAAACAAGGTTTCACAAAGCGATACATCAACCTTCATCTAGTTCTTTATACATGTTTCAACAATTTTCGCATATCAAGAATTAGGTAAATCTAATATTTATATAAGATCATCAAATAGCCAAATAGAAGACAAATTCATGATTAATATCTACTAAGGCAATAATCTAACACCTCCTTAACCTAACCATCCCTAACGGTTAGATTAATCCTAACAAGACCAATTAATCAAGTTTATCTCACAAGTTTAGCAAATTAAACAATCCTAATGATTTAATATAGTTTATCAATGATCCACACTTCTTAGTAACCCTATTAATTCCAATTAGGAATTGATGTACTCTTAATCACAAGTCATCATGCAATTATTACAAGACATCAATAAATTAATCAATTACGCTACCAAGGACATCAATTAAGATTAATTATGCATCACGCTAATGACACAACTTGATAAATCAGACCATATCAATTAATTTCTATTATTACAACCTCACACTTAAACATAACAAGGCACCACAAAAGGGTTTTGAAATTTCCTTTCATAAAAGAGAGGCATTAAACTTCTACACTCAAAATAACCCAAAAGAAATGCATAGTCAAAGCTTCCACATGTTAAAGAACTTGCAATAGAAAACTTTCATCATCCAAAATACCATGCTAACAAATGAGTCATGTTTCCCAACAAGAATGACGAAACTCCCATGAAAAGATCAATCTTGCCACTTAACAACATTCGCTAGCCGCAAGAATAACTCAACATTCGGGAAAACAATAATTGTTTTATGGAACAAATAAAACTAAGGGAAACCAATCAACTACATTGTAACCAGAATAACCAAATGCAAACTCAAGGAAAACAATAACATTTCTCGTAGGAGCTCATCCTCAACGCCAGTAACTAAGCTATCTGAGGTAAACACTTCACTATTCCTACACCACATACAGTGGTACAAACTAGTCATGCCCATGGCCACAATCACAATCTCTACCTCTCGACATCATCTATCATAACACATATAGATCATATAATCAAATCATAACCATTCATAATCAATTCATATCAGCAATCATCAATGTGACATAATGGAAACACAAATGTAATGCTGAACCCATCCCCATCCTACTATGCACAGTGTGTCAATTTTGAAGTTAATAATTTTTAAGTTAATTAACCATTAGCAAATTTTAGTTAATTTTACTAGTCCTAAAATAAATTTTAGCAAATTATGTTTACCTAAGTTGTTAATCTATTCACCACGGACCTAAAGCCCGCTCTGATACCAACTATAACACCTTGGCCCAACACGGAGCCCAGAATGCCACTAAACTAACCTAGCTATAACAACAATTACCACTAAATTACAACAAGCATATCAAAGATAAAACCCGTCTACGGGTCACAATAATACAAGGATAACAATAAAGAAATCGTGGATAATTAATTCATAGGAAGCAAGCCAAAATAATAAACTAAGATCAACGCAAAACCAAACCAATCAAGTCTATTTAATGAATAATCAACTAAGGCTAAGCAATAATATCCATTCCTAATTATAACTTATCACATTAATAAACTGTCTCATGATCAATAGTTCTTGTAATTGAGTGAATGACATGATTCCTAGTGTGTGCTAGCCCTTCCCATGTGCAGCGTCGTCAACGGTCACCTAAGAACAACAATAGAGCAAGAGTGAGTTGATGACTCAGCAAGCATAATAATAAATAATGAGCAATGCTTAATCAACGGTAAACAATATCATCATCAACATCAATTATTTCTCTTCCCTTTATTCTCATACTCAATCATTCAATTCTCTTTCCATTCTCAGGCATCCCTATGCTACATGTCCACATGCACCTCTTTCACAGTATACCAAGATAGCGTGAGTGAACACTGCAATAATGTTCACTCTCAAGCCCATCCTCCTCAAGGATCGGGGACCTCCTCCACTCTCGTGGAGTTGTGATCACCATGATCACCTTCTCGATCATATGCAATGATATTTATGAATGCACAATTATTCATAGATTCATCATTATTAACATTATCCAATATTCTCATATCCATCAATACGAATAAAATCATGACCATTCACATTGCTTGCAATTAAATAAAGTAAATGCACAAACAATATAATGGTAATAAGTGGTAAAGAATATAGTGATCAACTAATGAACACTGTCTACCATGCACTTGCATCTTTATCCCTGTGAAGTTGGATGCGAAGCGGCGGCAAAGCACAAGAGACCACACTCTCTGGACAAACAATTCAAAACACATCTCAAAATCATAACATCAAAGAACCAACATTTTATTCTAACCGTCAATGCACTTCTATGCCAAACCGACCTATTTAACCCAAAACTACCGGACGCACTACTCGCTGTCTTAGTAGTAAAATGGCTCTAATGTATTCAACCGAACTTCAAATTCAACCATCCAAGACTTTCTAGAATTCTCACGAAAAAACCTACAATTTCCTAGTTATGACGAACCTCTGATTCTATCATTTTCTTTACCCAAAGACCGTTCTAGAATCTGTTAGAACAGTCTGTTTCACAATTTTATATCTTTAATTCTAAAACTTGAAAATATATGAACTACACCAGTTCTGGAAACTACAAAAAAAATTCTACATTATTCAAATTGTCACCATAATTTAGTTTTACCATCTACTATATGAAATCGATCCTTCTTCACGACGTCTGCTAGCTAGTCCAAAATATAGACAATGACCTTCCCGAGACCGTATCTTTTCGCTCGCTATCCAATTCTAATGTTCTAGACCTTCTTGGAAAGCTAACGAGATTATCTAACTTTTCTCTAATTAGATCGACCTCTGAATCCGATTCTAAATATCCTTAATCAACCCCATAAGGCTCTGCACCTAACCTTGACGAACTAGGGCGGATTGAAAACTAACTTCCCCTAATCAAAATGACCTGCAAAATTAACAGTGACTAATCCATGACAATCTAAAGGGTTTCAGATCGTTACCTTTGGAGATCACGAAGATGATCACAAATTCCCGCGAAAACCTCCTCTTCTCTCCCTTCTCTTCTGCTTCATCTTCCTTCTTCCTTCCTCCACCTTGGCCAAGACTAAAGATCGGCACAACCATGCAAGCAGAAAATGTTGTGCAACAGCAAGTGTCTTTTCTTCTCTCTCTCTCTTTCTTTACCCCTCTCACTTTTGCAAGTGTCATGAACAAATGCAAAGGAAGCAATGCAAGGAAACTAGTAATCTAGCTAGCAACTACGAGTGCAGATGCATGCATGCATGCAAGGTAGCACGTGAGGTAGAGGGCGGTGGCGGCGCACAAGCGAGGCGGTGGGAGTCGAGGATCATGCCAAGAGGAGCTAGGGCTTTTGGCTGGCTCCTCTCTCTCCTTCTTAAAACCAGACTCCACCACTTGGGCTATGGGCCGGCAGCCCACTGTTCTCCCCAATCCACTAAGTTCTAAAATTCTCTTTTAATTATATTTAATTTTCTCTTTTTAATTCACTTAGTCCTCTAATGATTAAACGGGATATTACACGACGCGATGCTGTCGGTGGAAGGAACTCGACCCGAGAAGCGGCGATGACGGAGGAACGGGCATGGCAAGGGTGGTGGCCGGTTGTGAAGAAGATGACCGGGGTGGCGGTGGCGTGAGGGGCGCGTGGAACGAGGATGGCCCAAGGCTTTTATAGCCTCGGGAGATGTGTGGGTGTGGACGCCAAGGCAGTGGCACAGAGTCATGGGCGCACACATGCACACTAGCAGCGGTGGCTCCGTCTTCCAGGCGGGCTCGGGTACGAAGACAGGGAAAAGAAGCGGGAGCGAAACGGGGAGAGGGGAAGGCTGGTGGGGATGGGCTGGGTGGAGGAGTGGGCGAGGGAGAGCTAGAGAAAAGGAAACGGGCAGGAACAATTTAGCCCAAGAGGATTTTCTGAATTATGAATTGATTTTAGAATTTAGAAAAATGCTAAAAAATCAAAAGAGGCCAAATAAATAGCAAATAAATTCGGAAAAATCTAAGAAAATTCAGAAAAAAAAGAATCCTTGGAGCACAAGGAACCCAACTAACACTTTTTGTCATTTAATTGATCTTTACATTAGTCAAATTAAATATTTTAAATTTTGGAAATTCAGGATTAAGCTTTATTAATTCAAGGAAAATTGGTGAATTTTTTTTCAGGAATCTAAAGTATTCAAAAGATTTTTGAAAACCCAAATTTTGGGATGTTACACTGTCGTTGCCAGTGTTCTCCAGGTTTTGAAGGAAATCTATAGTGGTTGTACAGGTGTGTGTCTCTCTCTATCTCCTGATTCTCTTCCCCTCTTGTCACTTGTGAGGGCTAGCTTTGGACCAGAGCAAAAGGGGAGCCACCCAAAGCCCATGGATCCATCTTAGAAGACAGTGTGTATATATATACATAGTCTATTACATAGCTCTTTTATCCCCTGAAAATATGAACATTTTGTAATGAAGAGTGGTAGGTTTTGGACCTCTGAACCTCTTGACCCAATGACTACCACTATACCAATAGTTTTATTATCTTAATAATGTTTTTCTTATAGGCATGCCAAGTTAAAGCCTTTTATTCTGTCTCATCTTGTAAGCACCAGGTGTTGTAGTTGTTTGTTCAAATGGGCAATCTTCGTGCTGTTTGTTAGAGTATAATCTCTAGCAGTGTTCCTATATGAAAAATGCTAGATCAAAACCCTGATGGGTGACATCTAGTCTGGACATGCTTAAAGTATGTGATGAAATCCATTAATTTTTTTTGAACATCTTCATCCAAAGAGTTGATTTCTGGTTAAGTATTTTGTAATAGCGTACTGTTCGGAAAAGAAATAATTTTTCGAATGCACTGGTGTTGTTAAGCATGGAAAAATATCACACAAGTTGACGTAGCATCTATGTGAGATTGGACAACATAAAACTTATAAAACAAATTTAGATTCAATATTTCGTTAATTTGTCTACATTTAAATTGCACATGTAACAATTAGAATGATATACAAACACCAAAATACCAATTGCTGCTCACTTCCCGATAAATTACAGATGTCAATGAGTGTTTACTGGCAAATTATTGCAATGGCACATGTCAAAATTTTGACAGGAGCTATAATTGCACAAAGTGCTCTCATGGAAAAGATTTTGATCCAATAAACATGAAATATGTGACATCAGCTAGGCAACACAATCTTCTTCCTGGTAAGTCTTGTCCATATGACCCTCTAATTGTGGTAACAATGCACAAAATGTGAAGTGATATCATGACTGTAATTAATGGGTGTAGGTATTGCAATTGGAAT
This sequence comes from Phyllostachys edulis, assembly GCA_036346405.1. Taxonomy (NCBI): domain Eukaryota; kingdom Viridiplantae; phylum Streptophyta; class Magnoliopsida; order Poales; family Poaceae; genus Phyllostachys; species Phyllostachys edulis. The sequence goes on along the minus strand of JAYEVD010000213.1, from coordinate 37,370 downwards.
TGGCTGCGGCCTTGGCTCCATCAACATTTCATTGGGTGCAACTGTACTCGCCAATAGGTGGAAGAAAGGCATCCAGAAGAGAATCCACAGAGCATACTTCAAGAAAAATCAAGGCCTGCTCTTGGGGCAACTAATCTCAGATGAAAGCGCCACAAATAAAACAAAGATATTCTCCTTAGAGGAACTAGAGGAGGTAACCAACAACTTCGATGCAACTCGTGTTCTTGGTCGTGGAGGACATGGCACAATTTACAAAGGGATTCTATCTGATCAGCGTTTGGTGGCCATTAAAAAATCCAAAATTGTGGAGCAAACTGAGATAGACCATTTTATCAACGAGGTTGCTATATTGTCTCAAATCATCCACCGCAATGTGGTAAAGTTATTTGGTTGTTGTATCGAATTTGAGGTTCCCTTGCTGGTCTATGAGTTCATATCTAACGGAACTTTGTAGGACCTTCTTCACATTGATATTAGCGTTAAATGCTTGCTGTCATGGGATGCTCGCATTAGGATTTTAATAGAAGAAACAGGGGCACTTACTTATCTCCACTCAACAGTTGCAATACCAATTTTCCACATAGACGTGAAATCTTCCAACATACTCCTGGATGGCAGCTTTACGACAAAGGTTTCTGATTTTTGGTGCTTCAAGATCTGTTTCACTCGATGAGACTCATGTGGTGACTATTGTCCAAGGCACATTCGGCTACCTAGAACCGAAGTATTACCACACTGGCCAACTAACTGAAAAGAGTGTCATATAAGAGTGATGTATATAGTGTTGGAGTGATACTTGTGGAACTTCTGACAAGAAAGAAGCCAATTCTTATCAATGATCTAGGTGCAAAACAAAGCTTGTGTCATTATTTCGCTGAAGGACCTCAACAGGGAGCTCTCATGGAAATAATGGATTCTCACCAGCTCTGTCGGACACGGATTCCGAGAATCCAAATCCACTGAGAAAACACTGTGCTATTCCCTAGATTAGTAGATAGCACTCAAAAGCACATTGCTGAATCATTCATACAAGGCATGAACTAAAACATAAATATATTACAACACAGAGTGACATATACCATGTCGGGTCAAGTTTTACAAAAGGGCCGAACAAGGCCAACTTGATTACATTACATGAAAGCAACGAAATCTACAGTGGTAGCAAAAGGGGAGTGGGGCTCATCTCACCATAGGCAAGCGACTGGGGCAACCTGTGTAACCTGGGACATTAACTAAGAGCTGGACAATATCAGTTGTACGCAAGTACCAACGAGTCCACTTAGACTAGGGCGAGACCTAGACTATAAAACTATACTACTCCTCATCGTTTCCTTGTCCATCAGCTTCTGGGCCTTCATAGAATGCGTAGTCTCCTTGATCTTCATTGTCTGAAGGTTTGGGGAGAGGAGCGAGAATGAGCACAACTTCCGTGCTCGTGAGCCAACACACAATGCAATAATATATATATGCAAGGCTAAACAAGGATGGCTCGAGTTCTTTTATTTGCTAAATCAATCTTTTCAATTATCATAATTACAAATTCCTATCACTTAGCATTTTAACAAATTGCATTTTATTAAAGAGAGTAATTGTGCAATATTTATTTCAGTAGAGGTTCCCTCCATCGGAAACTCTACACTATGCATCCTTTGATTGGAGCTACCTCCAATTATTACCACCGCTGAGCTCAAAGGCTCAGGTAAAATCCAAACTCAGGGCTAGGTGAGCCCTCCACATTTTTCATACCACCCACAAAATTTTTGAAATAGAACTAACTCAAGTTAAGTTCCCATGTCATAACTTGACCGTAAACACACTACTGCTTAAACAGTTTAGACTCTGCAGAGGTTGTACATTATACCCACAAGAGATAGTCATACTCATTACCCTACACGATTCCTTAGTCATGTAGTTGAGCGACTGTCACAGTAACCTTTCAAACTACCTTGCCCTTTCCGTTCTCACCCATATGCCCATACGTTGCGCGAGATCATTGTACCACAGCTTTGGGCGTAGTTGGACTACCCACAACAGCTGGCAACTTTACCCATTCAAGCTGGATGTACCGCAAGCTTGCGCATTCCCTTTCTCCACCCAGTGAGATACATTCAGGGTTTAATAATTTTACTAAACCAAGTTGCAGTTTGCAGACTTGTGGTTGTAATTGTTTAACATAGGAGGTCGTGACAAGATTAAGTCCTTAATTCATCCAGGCAGTTCTTTTCACATACCAACCACTCTCGTGCTCCTTGAGCACCCACCGCCTTGCCATCCGCCCAGATGTGGTACTAGCAATTATTAGGGTTTTGAGAAGTAAAACCAAATTATTTCATTCATTTCAGTCAATGGACCACCAATGACTACCCAAAATCATTTCATGTTTGAAGGAATGATGATTGGGGTATTTAATACCCTAGTACTTAAGCAAGACTAGCATGTAAGCTTAAGTACAACATATAACTAGTATTACCATATAGTTACTAGGGTGACAAGGAATAATGGAATCAAGTATTGATGGATGGCATATTAATTAATTAATCATCAAATGGGTGTTTAACTACCTTAAGCTTTAACATACATTTGATTAAAGAATTAAAGCATGCAATTTTAGTTAATTTAAATGAATATAATTTACATAAAATGTAGGATCAAAATTATCAATGTATTGACTCACCATGGTTATAGGCAAGAGGGTCTTGATATTCTTGGGCTTAATCAACTTGGGGTCTCCGCGTCTTCAAATCCTATTAGAATTTAGCGTCTTGGGAAAAAGACACAAAGAGGCAAAGAGAGCAAATAAATACACAAGAATAAAAAAAAATTACTCCAAATTGAACAAGACCTATGCCATTAGCCAGATCTTGAATTTACAAAATTTTAGAAACAAATTTCAAAATTTTTGGAGTTCTGACGGAGGAGAACGGAATTCTGAAGATCGGAAGGAATAAAACCTAAAAAGAAAAAAATCGAAAAAACGGGAGAGAGAAAAGGTCGATGAAGGGACCCACAGCGCAGTGGTGCGGCTCATGGGAGGTCGCGTGGACCGGTCTCTCTGTGAGTGCGCCGACAGTGTGCGTGGGCCGAATAGTGGCCGGGCCCACTTGTCAATGAGTCAAGGGGGGGTTTAAGACACCCAATTAAAGGCTAATCATTGGTTAGTGTTTAAGAACACCATTAGGGTTATAAATGGCACAGTTACAGGAGCCTGTCTTAACGTTCCACGCGCAGGGGGGGGTTAGCTCACGGGCGCTGGCGGCTTGAGCTCGCTGCCGGTGAAGGAGGGCACGGCGGCACAGGCGAGTGACCAATGCGGGATGCCCACCGTGGGGCAGAGAGGATGGCGGTGGTGGCGCGGTCGGCAGTTCACCGGAGAGGTGGGGCGGTGGTGAGGGCATGGCCACGGCGGCGATGGCGACCCGGTGGCGCTTCGAGATGGAGAAGAGGGGCATGAGCATCCTGGAGGTCCGTAGAGCTCACCGAAAGCGATGGTGTGGTTTGCGGGTGCTTGAGTTGAGCTGGCGATGTCGACCGTGCTGGCAGCGAGGTAGGCAACGTGGAGGGCTCGCCGGAGAGGAGGATGGATCTCGGTGGTGCTTGGGGCAGCTTCGGGGTGCTGGTGTGGTGCTCCAGGTGGCGAAGAGCTCAAAGCAAGGTAGTTAGGATCGCGATCCAAGTCTTAAAGTCTTGCGACTCTACGAACCCACGACAGCCTGTCGATCCAAGTCTTACTGCCGATCCGATCCTACTCAAGGTAGGTAGGATCGCGATCCTACTCTTAGAGTCTTACGGTTCTCTGAACCCACGACGACTGTCGATCCAAATCTCCTTGTCGATCCTACTCGTAGAGACTTAGGGCAATTTTTTAGGGGCGGACTTTGCGATATTTTGTTTTAGAGCAAAATTTGTTGATATTAATTTCGAGAATGACACTATAAATAAACAAGGAGCATGCAAAATATTGTATCGGTGTGGTAATGCTAGTACAAATATCTATATTATGGCATGAGCAATCTTGAGCTTGATAATGATAAGCTATTTTTATTCTGGAGTATGTCTAGCTACTTTTAAGGAACATGCAAGTGGTAAACCATATAACAATCATACAAACTTATAGTATAGATGTTAAATATGTGTATTTTACAAATCCGTAGAATCGCCGATTCTACGATTCGACATCTACAATTGATCCTACGGAGGCAACCGTCGATCCGACTCGGGATCTCGACTCTGACTACCTTGGCTCAAAGGGTGCCGAAAGGGGAGATTCGGCCGGAGGGGGTGAAGAACTCAATTCTGGGCGATCCTTTGGGGGAACTTACCCGAGGAAGAAGGGGGTGAAGTGGAAATGGCAAGGGAAGCTTGGGGACTCTTATAGCTGCAAGGAGGAAGGATGGGGGAGGGGAGAGCCGTTGAGGGCCAAGGGTGGTGCACGGTCCCGAGGCATCCATGGCATGGGTGTGCTCTCGACGGGGCATGTGCACAGCGTGAGGAAGTGACTTGACGAAGGTGGTCGCGAGTGAGGACGAGCTGGTGCAGCGGTGATGCACGGGCGATGACTCGGAGTGGCTTGCTGACGCAGGCGTGGAGCTCGGTCCGTGCGGCTCCGGTCATGGTGACAAGATGAGGCGAGCTGGGGTCGCCGAAGTCGCCGATGGCAGCAGGGGCAGGCGAGGGTCGGTGGCGTCGCAGAGGCAGAGCAAGAGGCCGTGGCAGAGGGAGTTGGTGGCTATGGCAGAGGCTGCTCGTGGCGATGGCGGTATAAGAATGAAGCGAGAGCGCAATGCTTGACGGGGAGAAGATGATCCGCGCGGGGCTGTGCCAAAGAAGGTGGCCGAAGGCGGTTAGGCCAATGGGCCATGAAGAAACAATCGGGGATTTGGGCGAGGCGGCCGAAAAAAAAAGAGGGCCCGGGTGGCTAGGCCGAGCGGGCCAAAAGAAAATGGGCCAAGAGCAAAAAGGGCCAGGTGTAAAAGGGGCTGGGCCGGGGAAAGAAAGAAGAGAGAGCGGGCCGGCCCGAGAAAATTAGGGTTGAGCCCAAGATAGAAAGTGAGGGTAAAAGAGAAATGGGTTCGAAACTTCGAAAGATAGAAAATTCAAACTTGAAGTTGTATTTCAAGGTTCAAGGATATTTGAAACACAAACCCGAGCTAAAAGAAGAAAGGAGATTTTCAAAAATAGCAGCTAGCTTCAAATACGGACGAAGAACAAAAACCGGAATAGTATACACTATACGCCATCCGAAAACAGGACATTACAAATCCTACCCACCTTAAATAGAATCTCGACCTCGAGATTCGAGCTGCTCCGAGAATAGGGACTGGTAGTCTTGCTTCAGTTGATCTTCGCGCTCCTAGGTAGCTTCTTTTGCTGAGTGGTGGCTCCACTAAACTTTGCAAAGGTGAAAGACTTGACATCTGGTTTGCTTCTCGATGACGTTGAGGATCTTGATTGGATGCTTTGGATAAGTCGGAGTCTTCTTTGAAGGCGATGGCCGATGGGCGTATGCTCTTGGTACTCGAGACACTTCTTGAGTCATGAGATGTGAAACATGTTGTGGACGTCGACAAACTTTTCATAGCTCTAGTTGATAGGCGACTTCTCCACGCTTGGCGATGATTGGGAACGGGCCTATATATCTTGGTGAGAGCTTGCCTTTAACTTTAAATCTTCGAGTTCCACGAAGCGGCGATACTTCGAGATACACGGCATCTCCCACTTCAAAGGTTAATTTCCTTCGACGGTTGTCGGCATAACTCTTTTGTCTTGACTGAGCTGCTTGAAGGCGATCTCTGATTAGTCGAACTTCCTCTTTAGCTTGTTTGAGAGTATCTGGTCCGAAGATATATCCTTCATCTGATTCGACCAATGCGAGAGGGTTCGCATTTTCTTCCTGAGCGCTTGAGCGGGACATTTTCGACTTGGTCGAAAACTTGTTGTTGTATGCAAACTTGGCATCTGGTAGACATTTGTCGATCTCGGTAAATTCCAAAGCACAAGCTCGAAGCATGTCTTCTAGAATCGATTTGTTCTTTACATCGACCATCGATCGGCGGATGATATGATGTCTTTGAAGGCAAGGTGTGTTCCAAGCGTATCATGCAAACTAGCTAGAAATGCGAGGTGAATCGAGAACCTTGATCGGAGACTATCCTCTTGGGTACTTCATGTAAACACTGTCTGAGCCACATACAACTCGGCTAACTTGTCTCCCTTGTAGGTTGTCTTTATAGGGATAAAGTGGGCGACTCTAGTTAATCATCAACTATAACCCATCTTGAGTCACATCCGGACTTGGTTCGGGGGTAGACCGGTAATGAAATCCATTCTAATCTCTTCCCATTTCCACCGAGGGATCTATAGTGGTTGAAACAATCCTACTGGTCTTTGATGTTCGGCTTTGATTCACCGCATATATCTGTGAGCTACATACTCGGCGATGTCTCTTTTCATTCGTGGCCACCAATACAAAATCTTCATGTCTTGATACATCTTGGTCTTTGCTGGGTGTAGGGTATATCTTTGAAATGTGGGCTTCTTTTAGTATCAAGTCCTTGAGTTCCTTCTAGTGGGGAACAAAGAGGCGTTTCCCATATCATAGGATTCCTTGCGATCTTGATCATCTTGGGGGCTTTTCCTTTTGCCATGAGATGATTGAATCTCTGGACACTAGGATGTCCTTTTGAGTGACCTTGATCTGCTCTTCTAAAGTTGGATGTGCTTTCATAGCATCTATAGTGTCTTGTTTTATCAAACAAAGGTTGAGTGCTTGAATTCTTGGTAGAGCTCGGGTTCTTTGCTCTTAAATCATAACATTACTATAGTAAGACTTGCGACAATGCATCGGCAACTACATTAGCCTTTCGGGATGAAAATGGACATCAAGTTATAATCCTTTCTTAGCTCTAACCATTTTCTTTGTCGGAGGTTGAGATTTGATTGAGTGAAAATGTACTTGAGACTCTTGTGGTCCGTGTAGATATCACAATGATTTCCAATCAAGTAATGCCGCCAAATTTTGAGGGCATGCACTACTGCTGCTAACTCCAAATCATGAGTTGGATAGTTGTCTTCATGAGGACAGAGTTGTCTTGATGCATAAGCTACAACCTTTCCTCCTTGCATGAGTACGCAACCAAGACCTTGGCGCAATGCATCACAATAGACTTCAAAGTCTTGATGAATGTCCGGTAGGATCAACACTAGTGCAGAAGTTAACTTCTTCTTCAGTTCTTGGAAACTCTTCTCCCAAACTTCTGTCCATTCATACTTTTTTCCTTTTTAAGCGAGATGGGTCATTGGTTTGGAAATCTTAGAGAATCCTTCTATGAAGCGTCTGTAGTATTTGGCCAAGCCGAGAAAACTACGAACTTGATTCTTGATGTAAGTAGCTTCCTCCAACATTATTGACTAAATCACGATGTCATTCACTTAATTCCTTATGCATTTATCAATTGCAATCCTCCATAATGTCTTTATATAAATCCACTATCTTCATTATGGATCCTTCCAAAAGTTAAACTGTAACCCATAATTTCAATTTTAATCCATGAATTATTTTATCACCATCTATCCAACAATTATTTAGCCCAACTTCAATATCAGTGAGATATCCCTCAATAATTATTTGGACTAACTCCGATATCAGTGAGGCATCCTTCAATCATATATTCCAATATTCAATAGTCATATGCTTGCAAAATCCAATATCCCGTAATTATACCCTTCTATAATCTGATCAAGATATGTCTCTATAATCCAATCAAAGCTTCTTCTAAATCCCAACTTCTCTATTCAAGCATATCCAATTGAATCCAATGTTACCAACATACCCAAATAATTCCATATTCTCTTGATTCAACCTATTCTACCACAATCAATATCATGAATTGGTAATCCCATAATCTAATCTTCAACAATTATATCTCCATAGTCCAATAATTATGTATTTCTACAATCCATCCAAGATTTAATCAGCTCTACCAAAATTAACACGAGAATTGATAAGGCAAATCCAATTCTTTCTGCATTTTACTCTCTACCTTCAATGCACACATATCTCAATTCCGAGTTTCCAACCAACATCATAATCAATTTAAGATTTGATGAAAATCCAATTTCTCCTAATAATCAAATCGGTACCCCAAACTTCTATACCTTTTATGATTAATCAAAATTTTTCCTCCACGATCATTTTCTTTCTCCATAATCTATACAATCCACCAATCTGCTATTCTTTAAACCATTCATAGTCAAGGCTGATTCATCATCGTATTCTAGTTTTCACAAGAATTTATAGCATCGGCAAATCTTAAAATTCTCAAAATCAGTCCCATTAATATCTCCAAAAACTATCTTGCTTGACATCCAAACACACTAGTTAATCTCAACAAGAATAGCTTCCATGCGATTTACTCATTTAAACAATCTTCAACAATTTTTCACAGGTTACAAGATGAGACGAAGAAAGCACAATAGGCGAGAGGCAAAAGCACACTAGGCGAGAGAGAACAAAGGAGGAAGACAGAGGCACCCTACTGGTGGGTTGTCTTGTCATCTTCATTCATGACGATTCTCACACAACTTGGAAACTTGTCCATTGCAACTCGGTGATTTGGTCGATGCTGGCGTGAGGAGCAATCTTTGGGGCGATGATCTTGTCCTTCACGGAGGAAGCACATAGCTTTAAGCGTCGGGCATTCTCTGGTGGTGGTCCTCATCGCAGATTGGGGAAATTTATAAGGCATTAGTGCACTGATGTCCTTTTCTCCTAGCGTGTGCAAGCTACAGTTCATAGGGCAATCTTCGATTGGTGATGTTCCTCATGGCGAGGGACGATGGGGGCTGGGCATGTGTAGCAATAGTGTCCGTATTGCCCACATGTGAAGCATGCTCCTCTTGTATTTTGTCGTATTAGAGGACATAATTGGGCGACATGTCCTGTCTTGCCACATTCGAAGCAAGTATTTGGCGGAGCTTCGGGGTCTGATAGAACTTTAGTAGGTACGGCTTGCCTCTTGCTGGGGCTCTTGATGAATTCTTTGTTACCAAGGCTGAGGTTGATTACTTTCCTTGTAGGTTTTTCAGGATTCCGTTGGGGACAATTGTTCACATGGTGTCCTAGGTTGCCGCAATAAAAGCATTTGATCCTCTGGCCTTGCTTCCTTTGAGGGCATTTATTAGCGACGTGTCCGGTATTCCCGCAACGGAAGCAAGTGATAACCTTCAGGGGTTCTTCGGGTGCAGCGATACTGTTATCTTTAATGTGACAGCTTCTTCCAGGTAATTCTTTAAGTTGATTGGTGGCAGGGTCTGCTCTATCGTCTTCTACACAAGGTGTGAGGCAAAGCTTCTTCTGGGGGCATCTATTGGCGAAGTGCCCTTTTTATCCACAGCTAAAATAGTGAAAGTGAGCTACAGGGTTGATTACTGCAGATCGTCTGGCGGAGCGGAGAGTGCGGAGATGATTCCCGCTGGAACGCGGAGTTGGAGCTCTTGGTGGTTGGGGCGCTGATTGATTGAATGATGAATTGTTGAGAAATGTTGACTGCTGGGGGTAGCTGTCTTGTGGCCTTTGCGCTGCCATCTTTTTGCGACTGGCATCACTTTCTTGGGCTGCTGCTCTCTTTGGTGCCATTTGAGGGAACAACTCAGCTCAAAACGAGAGGAGTTATATGAGGGTTTACAAGCCCTTTAGAGCACAAAAAAACTTCAAACCAACGAGGGGAAACAATCAAATATAATACAAAGCCTAGAATGGCTGCATTATATTAAGGGATTAGTGGTTACATGACTCTGAAACATAGCATATAAGCTAGTTAAGTCACGACACGAGATACAAAAACAACGTCTACAACAAAGGAAGCGGAAAGTGCTTGCAACCCAAAAGACTGCCTAGCAAGCACTACTAGCTAACCTAGACTAACATGATGATGAAGATCTCGTGGTCGATCTCTCCCTCCTGGAGAGGCAGGAAGTAGTGGAAGGGCGACTCCACCAGAAAATCCTCGTGCATGTGGGTCAGACGGGTGCAGGTGAAACGTGCTGCGTCTTGGACTGCTTCAAAATAGCTGCTCTGCGGTGTCGCGGGTCTGAAGATGTGAGAGATGAACCCCCTCTTTGGCATAGAGGAAAACCTCCATGGTCCATGAATCTTGGTCTAAGGTCTGAGTTTTCCGGCCTTTGAAGATTGGCATACGACTGTAATCCAGGTGCTGCATGAGTTGGCGAAGAATGTCCATGCACTCATCTCCGTCTTCTTCATGAGAGCAAAAGTCCCATGGGCCATCATCGGAAGGGGTAGCCATATACAATTTTTGAAACAAGAGAAGAGATCAGTAAAAACTTAATGAAAGTAGAGATAAGTACAGAACTAAGAGTGATGAGCAGAAGCAATAAATGCTCTATATTTTATCAAAGCTTTTCTTAGCTTTTGAAAATAAGACCCAAGTCTTAACGCAAACGACCAATCTAACTAAGGATTCTACAGTCATATGCTCTAATACTAGCTCATGGGACCGGATTCGAGAATCCAAATCCTCTGTGAAAACACTGTGCTATTCCCTGGATCAGTAGATAGCACTCACAGGCACATTGTTGAATCATTCATACAAGGCATGAACTAAAACATAAATATATTACAATACAGAGTGACATAGATCACATCGGGTCGAGTTTTACAAAAGGGCCGAACAAGGCCAACTTGATTACATTACATGAAATAACGAAATCTACAGCGGAAGCAAAAGGAGAGTGGGGCTCATCGCACCACGAACAAGCGGCAGGGCAACTTTGTGTCAGACGGATATTAACCAAGAGCGGATAATATCGGTTGTATGCATAAGTACCAACGAGTCCACTTAGACGGGGCGAGACCTAGACTATAGAACTATACTACTCCTCATCGTTTCCTTGTCCATCAGCTTCTGGACCTTCATAGAATGCGTAGTCTCCTTGATCTTCATTGTCTGAAGGGTTTGGGGAGAGGAGCGAGAATGAGCACAACTTCCGTGCTCGCGAGCCAACACATAATGCAATAATATATATATATGCAAGGCTAAACAAGGATAACAAGGATGGCTCGGGTTCTTTTATTTGCTAAATCAATCTTTTCAATTATCATAATTACAGATTCCTATCACTTAGCATTTTAACAAATTGCATTTTATTAAAGAGAGTAATTGTGCAATATTTATTTCAGTAGAGGTTCCCTCCATCGGAAACTCTACACTATGCATCCTTTGATTGGAGCTACCTCCAATTATTACCGCCGCTGAGCTCGAATGCTCAGGTAAAATCCAAACTCGAGGCTAGGTGAGCCCTTCACATTTTCATACCACCCACAAAGTTTTTGAAATAGAACTAACTCAAGTTAAGTTCCCATGTCCGCTAACTGACCGTAGGGGCACTACTGTTTAAACAGATTTAGACTCTATAGAGGTTGTACACTGTACCCACAAGAGATAGTCATACTCATTACCCTACACAATTCCTTAGTCATGTAGTTGAGCGACTGTCACAGTAACCTTTCAAACTACCTTGCCATTTCCGTTATCTCACCCATATGCCCATACGTTGCGCGGAATCGTTGTACCGTAGCGTTGGGCGTAGTTGGACTACCCACAATAGGTGGCAACTTCACCCATTCAAATTGAACAAGACCTATGCCATTAACAAGATCTTGAATTTACAAAATTTTAGAAATAAATTTCATAATTTTTGGAGTTCTGACGGAGAAGAACGAATTCTGAAGATCGGAAGGAATAAAACCCTAAAAAGAAAAAAATCAGAAAAAAGGGGAGAGAGAGAAAAGGCTGACAGCAGGGCCCACAGCATAGTGGCGCGGCTCACAGGGAGGTCATGTGGACCGGGTCTACGCGCGGGTGCGCACGGGTGTGCGTGTGCCGAACAGTGGCCGGGCCCGCTTGTCAATGAGTCAAGGGGGGTTTAACACACCCAATTAAAGGCTAATCATTGGTTAGCGTTTAAGAACGCCATTAGGGTTATTAATGGCGCGGGAACAGGTGACTATCTGAACGTGCCATGCGCGCGTGGGGGGGGGAGCTCACGGGTGCAGGCGGCTTGAGCTCGCCGTCGGTGAAGGAGGGCACGGCGACGCGGGGGAGTGACCAAAGCGGGATGCCCACCGTGGGGTGGAGAGGATGGCGGTAGTGGTGCAGTCAGTGGTTCACCGGAGAGGCGGCACGGAGCGGTGGCGAGGGCACGACCACGGCGGCGACAGTGACCCAGTGGCGCTTTGAGCCGAGAAGAGGGCATGAGCATCCGGAGGTCCGTGAGAGCTCACGAAGCGATGGTGTGGTTTGGGAGTGCTTGATTTGGTGGCGGCGTCGGCGAATGGCGGCGGCAAGGTAGGCAACGTGGAGGGCTCGCCGGAGAGGAAGATGGAGCTCGGTGGTGCTTGGGGCAGCTCTGGGGTGCTGGTGTGGTGCTCCAAGCGGCGGCGATTGGACCAGGGCGGCGAAGAGCTCAAAGGGTGCCGAAAGGGGAGATTCGGCCGGAGGGGATGAAGAACTCAATTCTGGGTGATCCTTTGGGGGAACTTACCCGGGAAAGAAGGGGGTGAAGTGGAATGGCAAGGGAAGCTTGGGGGGCTCTTATAGCCGCAAGGAGGAAGGATGGGGGAGGGGAGAGCCGTTGAGGGCCAAGGGTGGCGAACGGTCCCGAGGCAGCCATGGCATGGGCACGTTCTGGACGGGGCATGTGCACAGCGTGAGGTAGTGACTTGACGAAGGTGGTGTGGCGATGATGAGTCTGTGCGGTGGCCGCCGCAGGTGACGACTTCGGGCGGCTTGTCGACAGGTGTGGAGCTCGGTCCGTCTGGCTCCGGTCATGGTGACAAGACGAGGTGGCTAGGGGCGCGAAGTCGCCGATGGCGTGAGGACAGTAGGGGTCGATGGCGTCGTGAGGCGAAGCATGAGGCCGTGGCGAGAGGAGTTAGTTCTTGTGGCGGAGGCTGCTCGTGGCGGTGTGGTAGAGAGAGAGAAAGAAGTCTGTGCTATGACTTCTTGACTGGGGAGAAGATGACCAAATTTGGGCCAAAAAGGTGGCCAAAGCGATTAGATAGACACCCAGAAGAAATGGCAGAGGATTTGGGCAGGCGAGCCGCATAAAAAGAGGGCTCAGGGTGGGTAGCGCCAAAAAAAACGAGCCGAAACAAAAAGGGCAGTGTAGAAGGGCCGGACCGGGAAAGAAAGAAGAAGGCGGCCGCCCGAAAATTAGGGTTGAGTGCAAGATAGAAAGGGAGGGTAAAAGAGAAATGGGCCGAAACTTGAAGATAGAAAATTCAAACTTGAATTTGAATTTCAAGGTTCAAGGATATTTGAAACACAAACCCAAACTAAAAAAGAAAGCAGATTTTAGAAAATAGCTGCTAGCTTCAAATCTGAGAAGAAACGAAAACCGGAATAGTATACACTATCGCCGTCAAAAAGCAGGACATTGCATTGTCGAAGAGGCAAACCAAGAAGAGATTGATGATATTAAGTAAACTACGAAGCATGCTTGAAACTCAAAGGAGGTGATGGACCTACTATGGAAGAAGTAGAGATGAGGTTGCAGTTCCGGAGAACTAAGAGGGTAAGAAAATTCCAACTTTGCCAAGGAAGCGATGGAGATATTGAGCAGTTTTTATGCCCAAAGTCTAGTAATTCCCATGCACAGATCAATTTTGTCAATGCTATCGGTTTAACACCTGAAAGCACCTCCAGGTGCTACAGTTTGGGGCAAGAATTTTCTTCCTCAGTCAGTTTGCCACGCTAACTATATATTGCAATAACTCAAGGGTTTGCTAGGATGTGTCTGAGTTAATATGTATTTTCTATTAGGATGTGAGTTACCATATATTTTCTATGAAGAATATGTCATGTAGTTCACTTTAGACGAGAGTATGTTTGGTTTAAAAAAAAAACGAGACGAGAGTATGTCATTCTGTTGCACTTCCTATACTAGCACATTGTATATGTAGACCCTGTCACTTGTATATTCAGCCTGTAAGGTACTATAATTTAAGATACCTCATTGTATTTAAGCTATATATGGTGATTCTGTTCACAATATTTAAGCTATGGTGGTGGAAAAAAAAGGTATTTTGTAGTGTTGTCCACAAGTCCAATAATGTCATGCCTCCCATTGGCAATAGCTTACCCAGTAGAGGTTCCATTAGGTACTGACTGACATCTAATTTAACTTGTTAAGACAGGTATCATATTTTGCTGCATGTTCACATAAGAATAATATGGTAAATGACTTGAAAGTTGTAACTGATAAATAACAGGCAAGACAAAATCAGGACCAAAGGAAGGAAGGCGTCCATTGGATGTCTTTGTATAACAAAAAGGCATGAATGGCACTGCTAACATATTTTCCTTCACAAAATCAAGCATTCGCACTTTCACGGTGTTCCATGAAGAGCTGCAAAACTGTATTTGCAATTTAGTAAGCACGTGTGCTCTACTGCATAAAGAATTGCTCCATAGTAGCTTCACAAGACATGCAACCGATGCAAAATGTAATCAATTTAACATTACCATGACCCTAGTTTACACATTCATAAATGTTAGGATTCAGCATCTCAATTGATATCGAAATTAGTTTCACATTTTAGATCTCCAATCATTTTGCAATATATGAATATAGTGCGTGTGCGCATCGATCAGTGCCTAAAATTATAAGTTTGGAATGTTCTGTTTCAATATACAGTAACTCTGCCTTAATCCATCCACATGGATAACATTGAACCACACAAAGCAAATACTAATAGATATGATTTTTTTTCGACTTCTGAATGAAAACTGGGGAAAAAAGATCAATTGTGTGGTGCTGTTAAGGAGGCCGGTGCCATGGAACTGAGGAAGCATACCCGTTCCAACAGCCAACCGGAGCCGAGCTCCCGACGACCACGCGTGGTGCTGTTAAGGAGGCCGGTGCCATGGAACTGCAGACTCGGTTCTGGACGGTGGCCGTCCTATCGACACACCGCGTGTTCGGACTATGAACGTATGACCGAGCTATTATTTTTGTCAATACGTCGCGAGAGGCGCTACTTGTGTCAAAACACCCCACAATAGTGCCATTTAGAAGAAGAAAAAAAAACTCGAGGGAGAGCAGCGGCTGCCAGCGGAGGACAATCAGGGCGAGGTTCAGTGTCACTTGCACAGTTTGGTTGGTCCGAGTCTGCAGAGCCCACGAGGGGCTGGCCTCTGTACTATCCGGGACTGAGCTCGGAGGGCCAGGCCAACAGTCCAAGAGGCAGCAGATGCATGGTCTGTGTTTTATTGTTTCTGGAAACGTATAACGAATAACATGAATCTTTGGTACGCACACGTTACACCTGGACTAGCTGATAGATGGCCGAGATTTGCCGCGTCATCGTCTTGTCTGTGTCGCCACCGCCGCCATCTCCTTCCCGCACAGCCGCACTGCCGTGGGATAGCACCGTCGTACGTCGGGTCGCCGTCGTAGCCTTCCGAATGTGTCGCGTAGCTCTACATGTGTATGTTGTATTAATTTGTACAATGTATCGTGTACCCAATTTAAGTTGACAATAGCTCTCTCTCTCTCTCTCTCTCTCTCAATGTAGTCCTTACAATGTGATTTACCAGGAAAAAAAATGCGAAGAAAAAGGATAACAATTCTCTCACAAAGCAAGCTTCAAATCATAGATAAATTGAGACTTGAGACACGACAATATCCTTCATTTTTCTTCTTCTTTGAAATAACCTAGATAACTAGAAAAAAATAGTACTGAAAGTAGAGTACCATACGTAATCAGTTTAAAGGACTGGATCTTTTCTCCTAATTGGCATGACCGCGTGAGTTTTTTTGTGAAAAAAAGGAGAAAATTAGCATTACAATTTTAAGCAGTTTCAAGTAACATGGCCATTCTTTTATGAGACTTTCATTAATAAAAAAATACAAAAAGGGAAAAGGGACATAAGAAAATTTTCGATTATTTTGTTTTTAGCAATAAACTTACCTTCAACTTTCTAGCAAATATTACTCCCTCCGATGATTTTATTATAGAAAATTCCTTATTTGCATGCAAAGTTCCTAGTTTCCTTGGAAAATTGCTCTTTCCTCAAGTGCCACAGGATGAGATTATGTTGCCCTCTCATGCCACTATTTTCCATCTTCCGTCAATGGGTTGTTAAGTGAGTCCGGAGACTCACCAGAGAGCAGTGGCGACAGTAATGGAGGATGACGGCGACAGATCAATGACAGCAATAAGCTGCAATTGACCAGCGCGTGAGAATCAGTGGAGGGTGAGGATGCTATGGACGTAAGGAATTGAAGCGCAGCCTACCGATGGAGGAGATCGATCGTGGGGGTGGTTCTTTTGGTCGACGGTGAGACGAAGCTAGCTCGGTACGGTTCAGCTGCAGCAGTGGCGGAACTAGGAATTAGAAAGACCCGAGGTGAACATGTAGTGTAAAAAAATACCGAGGCACAATCTCACGATCAACTAATTGTCATCTACTATTACGGTTCTAAAATAAGTTTGTATTGATTTCGTTTTCTTATAAAATTCCTACAAAAATCAAAATTTACTAATATCATACATTTGTACTCTAGAAAATCAAAATTCAAAACAATACTCAAGGGTCAAGCTGTGAGACCCCGATTTATTAAGCTCATAATATTTAGTCATCCAATTGACCCTAGTATTATCAACTAAATAAACCGTGCCTCGAGATATATGTACTTCCCAGAAATGCAGTACACACAACTCATAACAAAAGATTGCATCAATTCCATTCAAACACATAGAAACGAAACAAGCAACAAACCGAAGTTAATATAAATAAAGGATAGGTTATTACAAAGAGGGCCTTGGGGCCAAATAACAACAAGTCTACAAGAATACACATGAAGCAAAAGTGCCATAAAGATGGCCCAAAATAAGAGCCAACCAGTGTGCCTTAGCCCACAAGGCAATGACCAGGACCGCCAAGCTAGTCGCTTTCCCAACCACATTTGACTCACAAAAGTAAAGCCCTTTGGGCTCTACCTCCTCTGCAACAAAGTTATTAAGCAAAGCAAATGAGTACAAAATGTACTGCATAAGGTGACGTGTAATATATAGAACTATAGTTTAACTACATGCAAGCTTTATTTAGTGGATGAGGCTTTGGACTTATTTTAGCATAAAGCAAGTTTTCATTTGCAATAATGTAATAGATTGAAAGCAATTTGGCAAAGCATTTTTAATTGTTGAAATAACAACGAGATAATAACATAGTAACAACAACAAGATCAACTTTGAAGTGACTAACCCAAGTCACCACAACAATAGCATGAACATCCATTCATACCAAACCATCAAGTTTTAATTAAATGGTTGAGACTAGTTCTTGAACGACCTTACCAAGCATGTCCATAACCTAGGGCGAGGCTATTGAATAGTTTTAACCTGCGAGGGTGTACCAATGTACCCACGTCGAACCGTCTTTCCTTTAAGCACACTACCTTTGGTATGCTGCCTGCAGCTAAGTCCTCTGAGACATTTCCAATGGGCGGTGCTAATTTTGACCCGCACAACCCACGGGATAAGGACCCAATGGACAGCCTAACGATGCCTTGCTGCTCCATTCCCACACCACACACACACACATTTTATCTTTAAAACACACCAACCGAAGCGACCCCAATTAGCACCGCCCAAAGTACTTAGTCAAGAGGTCCCATATCCCCTCGTGTGGTTAGCATGCAAAAGCGCTTGGCTTAGTGACCCAAGTAACTCGGTCCTTAGGGACCCAGGCATACCACCACATACCAAAACCGCACCATCCATCCAATATGCCCAAGTCTAAATCAATCTTTTATTTTCAGTTTTGATTTTACAAATTAATCAAAGCACAAGTCTTTGGACATATAGGAGTAATAATCAGTTTTGAGTGATCAAGACCATCGACTAAGCCGATGATGCGCCCATTACTACCGATAACTAAGCATGGCTAAGCAATGTTAGCGTAAACTACTAAGTGATAAGAGCTCATCCAACGAGCTCAAACCACAGCAAATAACCTAGGCTCATGGGTAGTAGAGGATAAACAATTCCTCAGATTATGCAACTATAGGATTGCTAGCGATATTTTAACACAAAGTAGCATGCATACATATAAGTGAAACAAAATATTAAGCTTTAAAGTAATGGGACAATGATGGAAATGATCAAACTGCTTGCCTTGTTGCTGTTGCTCAAGTTGTGGCTGAGGGTCACTCTCGGGATTACCACAAATGTCGAAACCTAACGGAAGCGATAAAGAACCGATAAGAACAACGAAAAACCAAAAAGACTCAACAGCAAAACTTCTCCGAATGCTATGAAAATTTTACGCAGCAAGATAATGATTTATCATGAATTTAGCAACAAGAACCAATTGATTTGGATTCTCAATGCAAAAGATATGATGAAATCAATTCTGCTCAACCTATTTAATTAGAAATATGTTACTATTCATCATAAAGTTTTCTAGAATAGTAGTGAAGCTGAAAATTTTAAGGTAGCATAAGCACCTCATAAGATGAACAGCCTAGATGGATTCATCCCAATTGGAGCTATAATGCACCTTCTATTAATTTTTGAAGCAGAACTTGAACAAAATTATAATGCATGATTATTCTTTCTGAAAATAGTAACATGTTCAAAACTATTTTTCATAGTGAGTTCATTAATAGAGAAACCAACAAAGTTGGATTCACTCAAAAATAATCTGAGCATTAGTTATGTATTTTACAAGTTAAGCATCAATTTGAGTGTACATTTAAAGCTAGTTTTGAAACCTATTTGCAAAACCATGTTCGGAGCTGAACTGGGCTCATAACCATTTTTTGATTGGAGCCAGGTCAAGCCAGAACCAACAAAATTTGAATGACCTCAATTGGATTTAAAACGAAAAAAGATATGAAATTCTAAAGTTATACCTTATTTGACTTATAATTAAGACTTCACAGAATTTCTAAAACCCACAAAGACATGGGAGGACATAAGCGGCTCGAGATCAGCGGGGGAGGTCCTCAGCGGTCGAGATCTTCAAGGAAGATCTAAACTATCAAGATCTCCCGAGGAAGATCTACATCGTCGAGACCTCACAGGGAGGTCTGGGCGATCGAATGTTCCAAGGAGGTCCTTGATGGTTCGAATCGTCGAGGAGGACCTTGACGGTCAAGATCTACCGGGAGGTCATGAGCAGGCTGAGATGGCCTCGGGGAGGTCCTAGCGTCCTGAGACCTCCGGGGAGGTGCAGGCGGCCACGATCACTCAAGGGAGGTCTTGGGCGCTCGGATCTCCTCGGAGGAGGTCATGGGCGTCCCAGGCTCGCGACCACGTGCTTCTTGCAGCGCGCACGAGCTTGGACATGAGATAAATCTTGGCGGGACAACGAGGAGGTCTGGCGGGGAGGTCTTAATCTTGGCGCAAGGGAGGATTAAATGCAGTTTAAGATGCCCAATGATTGCGGGGTTGAGCAAATGATTAGCGCATTAAACCCGGCGGATCTTGGTCAAAAAAGCGGCAATAGGGCGCGATTCTTGTCCGACAAGATCCGAGTTTAAAAGATGGTTCTCGCGGCGATGTAGGCCTCGCGGCGACATCAATGGTACCCCGAGTGCACAATAACTGCGCACCGGTGGACCTCCTCTCAATGGCGGCGGTCTTAAGCGCCGCGCGAGCGAAGAAGGAACGAAGGAGATCACACGGTAAGTGCAAGAAGCAAAAAAGCTCATGCTACCATTCAGCGGGTGCCCAAACAAAAGCTCGCGACATCATACATCTGGTGCCCAGCGCCTAGGACTATCGGGGAGTACAGGAGGTCCTAACGATCTTGGGGAGGTTTGGTGCGCTAGATTTTGAGGGAGGTCGTGGGCTATTGGATCTGATCCAGCAGCTCGACCTCAACAAAGTGGGAGGACCTCGCAGAGAAGGTTTGCAGAGGAGGTCGTGGCCTTAGGATTGAATCAATGGCTCACGACCTCAAGTGAATCTAAAATGGAGGTCAAGGTGGTTTGAGCTCGCGGGAGGTCGAGGGCCATGGATTTTGATCCAGCTGCCAAGACACGATGAGGTGGGAGGTCTGGCGGTATTGACGCATGGGAGGAGGTCGTGGCGGTTGGATGTTAATCCAAGGGCTACGACGATCAAGAATGGATAGGAGGTCGATCGCTAAGGGAGGCGGTTGGGTTGGACCTGTTTTGCAAAGCGGTTCAAGCCCAAGTCAAACCAGTTTATTTAGATTAATAAACAAGCTGAGACAAAGAGGATTTATTTGAGATAGCAAATGAACTCCAAATTTGATGAAATTTTAACTGGAGCTTGCTGACAATGAGATTAACCTTGCATAAAATTTCCAGAGGTTATTATGCAATGCATTTTTCTCAGGAAATTCATGAAGGTTGTTCAAGGATTTGTTTTACCTCCAAAATTTATCAAACAAGTTTTACAACTTGTGATATTTTTCAGAGGGTCCCACATCAGTTTTAGGACCAAGGAAAATATTTTCCAAATGTTTGGCACAAGATTTAAGATAATTGGAAAAGGAGTTTGACTTTTGGTCAACAAGAGCTTTGTGTTTTGGATTACACAACTCTTGGACTAGAATCACAGAGAGATTAGGGGTTTTCAAGATGTGAGAAAAAGTTTTAATTTCTACACATATAATTATATTTGAACAAACCCTGTTTATCTGATTGGGATGTTACACAAGCTCGAGACACTTTCGATGGCGCTTTGCAAGCTAACGTCCTTTGTGAAATTGCGACTTACTGGCTGCCTACCCTCGAGACCTCGATGGGCCTTTGGTGGGCTGGGCGCAGTGGGCATGTCTGAGTGTCGGCCCCTTAGCTGATTGCTTACTGCGTCGGTGTGCGGTGTACTGCAGTGCAGCGGACGGCGGTGCCCCAGTCCCACTCCTTGCCACGTCGCGCCTTGCCCCCACGCCTTGCCCCTACGTCTTTGCGCCCACGGCCCTCGCGTCTTGCGGCACCAGACCATGACCCGCCCAGCGAGCCGCATAATCTCCGATGGGGCGGGAGGAAGAACCAAATAGGAATGGGGAATGGTTGATCTTTGCGGTCTTTGCCGATGGGGAATTCGAATTAGGGTTGTCTTTGGATGCACGATCTTTGGTGTCTATTTGGGCATTTGGCTAATGGCATGGGCCTTGCCGCCTTGGGTACCTGCCTTGGCGCGTCTCGACTTCGACCCATGGCCATAGCCTGTGGCGTGCCTCTGCGCAGCTCACTCATGAGTCATCACTTCATCGACTCATGGAGCGAGTCATCGATCATGGCGATGGCGATTTGGCGGCCCGTAGCCGTAGTGGCCAGTGTCGGTCCGCTTGCCTTGAGACCGAACAACCGTCGACTTGCCTGGCGGTAGTTCCTGCGAGGCTGCGGGTGCGATGAAATTAATAGAGGAAAAAAAGTAAAGAGGGTGGAGCATAACATGGCGTGAATAGATTCTTGATTTTCTCACGGAGGAGGAGTTTGAGCTCGGCGAACTCGACAACAATGGCGGTGATGGCATTGTACTCCTCGGGCGAAAGTAGAAGAGGAGGGCTGAAGGAAATGATGGTGAGGTGAGAGCGAGAGGGAAGGGAGGCATCTTGGCGGAGAGGGCCTGCGCCACTTCTCTCTCTCTCTCTCTCTCTCTCTCTCTCCGGTGACAGCGCCATCCTACCTCCACCTTCGGATCAATCCCAAGCTTCTCGGCATCATCCTCCTCCACCTCTAGATCTGACACATGGGAGCGAGCGCTATCAAAGTGGAGCTCGGGAGCTTCTAGGTGGCGCGGTGAAGCCCACCAAAGGAGAAGACAAGAGGGCAAGATGGGTATTTCAAAAATTTTGACAAGTTTTAGGTGTGCTAACGCGTGATTGACCTAATGGAGTTAGCGGAAGTGGCATGAAAGAGATGCAAAAAGTTTTCAATGGCATAGAAGGAAACAAGTTTTTCGATGACATATCGAGAGCCGAGAACTTTACATGACAAATAAGGAATTTTCTTGTTTATACAAAGTGCTTACGCATTTCAAAAGATTCAACTTTATAATTTTTTACCAATAATTAGTCCAACAATATATACGTTACGTGGGACAAAAAGGTAATCTGATTGAATTCATATTTGAAAGTACTTTCTTATTGTCATGATTTTGTAGTTATAAACAATCTATATTATAAAAGAATTAATGGTCAAAGTTCAATCTTGGAAACCATGCCTTATAGAAATCAACAGATGGGGGTATTTGTTGAGTGATAAAATATACACATGCATGTTGTATCTCCAGTCTAATTCAAGCTAGCACTCCCATTTTTAACCATGCTCGGCGTTGATCTATCGAGGACGAGTTCTTGTTTGAATAAAGCATCTTGTATATTCCAAAGGGCCAAAGGCGTTATATAACATGTACAAGGTTGGAACAACAGACAAATAACACCCTACACAATATATATATCTAACATCCTCAAACTCATGGTGGATCAACAATCTTGAGTTTAGAGATAGAAGTTATCTTGAGCTCGAGTCTTTGCCTTGGTGAAGAAATCGCTAGCGAAGCTCAAGGCACATCTTGAAGAGCAATAACTTGGTCTTGCACTGCGATCGCATGTCTGAAGCATTCACTCCAATGTGCTTGGTAGCTCATGCTTCACGGGATCTCAAGCAATCTTGTCGCTTTTGATACTATTTGATAAAAGCGGTCGGTGCATAAGCGAAACACGAAATCCGCAGAAGCCATCGAAGCTAAGCGATCTCAGCAGTCAACAGTGCCATGGCTCTCAACTCGACCTTAAGCGCTCGAGCAGCTGCGGTCTGCTTCTTAGTCTTCAAGCAATCAAGGAGGAATCAAGAAAAACACAATAGACACAAAGAGTAGCGTCGGAATGATCGCTAGCCAATCGCGCATCGAGTCGTCTGAAGGCGTAAAGCCTGTGAGGAAAGAAAAGAGCGTCGAGTGAGGGTTCCACGAAGATATCGAAGAACACGAAGAAGGTGACTATAGTGGAGCTGAGTGGGAAGCGAGACAAAGCTGACTCGGGATGTGAGCTGGGTGAGAAATATCGAGGCGAGTAATCCCAAGGTAGATGAGGTTCCCGACAATATGGCGATAGCGAGTGGGATCCTCAAGAGGCTCACCATCGATGGGTCGAAGGTGAACACATAGCTCCATAGGAGTATCCACCACCTGTTGATCGGTGAGACAAGCGCGAGTAAGGATATCTGAATGTACTTCTCTGGGAGATAGTAGCCCTCGGTAGCGAAATGATCTCAATCCCAAGGAAGTAACAAAGAGGACCCAAACCGGACATCAAGAAGCGCTTCTTGAGGCGCTCCTTGATAAAGGCAATGTCTTGAGAGTCATCTCCGATAATGATCATGTCATCCACATATAGAAGGAGGCGTCCGACCCGAGGAGAGGTCTGAACAAAGAGAGCGGTCGTGATCACTAGCGGAAGCTTGGCGGATGACAATAGAGGAGAAGCGATCAAACCAAACACTACGGGCTTGTTTGAGCCCATAGATAGAACGCAAGGCGGCAGACCATACCATCGAGGATGAGAATACCGGTAGGCGGTGCATGTAGACCTCCTCACGCAACTCGCCATTGAGAAAGGCATTCTTAACATCAATTGAGAGATGGGCCCTTTGGCGAACAGATGCCATAGCAAGGATAGTACAAATAGTAGTCATGTGGCGGCAGGCGAAAGTCTCATCGTAGTCACGACCATACTCTGCTTGAAAACCACGCGTTACAAGGCGAGCCTTGTAGAGCTCAAGGGAACCATCGGCGGGTCTTGATCTTATACACCCACTTACGTGATAGGAGTAACACGCAGCGAGCAAGGGCACAAGATCCCAAGTACTAATGCGCTCCAGCGACAATCTCCTCGGACATCGCGTTGCCACTCGGGGTGAGCAACAGACCTCCTGATGGGTCGTGGGCTCGAGAAGAGCGGCGGGCTGCGAAGTCGTGGCGCTTAAGCGGCTGACGGTGTGGCGATCACGAAGATCATATCTGGGAGGAGAAGGCGGAGCTAGACCCGCAAAGATGGAGAGGAGGACTAGGAGCAGGGCCCGATGAGGCGGAGGCTCAAGAGAAATAGTAGGCCGAGGGCGGCGAGAGTAGTGCAAGGGTAAAGGTGGAGCCTCAACAAAAGTCTGGGAAGGAAAATCTGGTGGAGAGCAGAGATGGAGCCGGAGCCGGGAGGCGAGTAGATGGAGTATGAGGCTAAAGCAGTGGTGGAAAGGTGAGAGTCGGGAAAAATCGGAAGAAGATCGACTCGACAAGAGAATCTAAGGCGACCTTTGGGGAACGAGGGTAGTAAGGCGGGACTCGTCAAAAGTGACATCCAGAAATCCTCATCCGCGAACAGGGGTCATAGCAGATAACCCTTATGCTCAAGGCAGTAAGGAAAACACACTCAAGCGGTGAGCGATCGACAGGCGGCGCTCACGAGGTGGAAGAAGGACAAAACAAACCACCGAAACTACGAAGATGGTATACTCTGGGCTCGACCAAAGAGGCGCTCGATAGGAGTAGAACCACGAAGAGCGATGAAGAAGCTCTTTGGTTGATGAGAAAAGCGTGATGAGAGGCAGCCTTAGCCCGAGTGAGGGGGAGCGAAGAGGCAAGCATGAGGCATAAGCGGTCTCAAGCAAGTGACGATGTTTACGCTCGAAGACACCATTACGGCGTGAGCACCATGATAAAATCTTGAGGAAGAGTG
The DNA here is from genome assembly GCA_036346405.1 of Phyllostachys edulis. Lineage (NCBI taxonomy): Eukaryota > Viridiplantae > Streptophyta > Magnoliopsida > Poales > Poaceae > Phyllostachys > Phyllostachys edulis. Next base: position 12,633 of record JAYEVD010000213.1, on the reverse strand, counting down.
CCACTTTCGGTGAAAGCGGCATAAGCGATGAGAGATACTCACCGGTGAGTCGGCCTGAAATACGAATGGTCGAATCAAAGCGAGTCACGAACCATGGTGGCAAACATCGATAAATAGAGAGAACAGCTCGCTTCGGACATGAAGTAGATCCAAGTATGGCGAGAATAATCATCAATAAAGATCACATAATAACGATGACCCCTTTCGAAGCGAAAGGGCGGACCCAAACATCGAGTGAACAAGATCAAAAGGACAAGTAGAAATAGAATCACTAGTGGGATAGGGGAGGCTGCGGACTACTTGCCAAGCTTACAACCCATACAATGTAAAGAGGTGTCTGACAGACCCAAGAACACCACGACCGACTAAAGGCGATGAATCGAGCCCCAGAGATGGCCGAGCGATGGTGCCCTTGAGCGAAAAGAGGTAGTGGAGGGCCTGACAAAAGCGAGAGGTAGTGGTAGCGGCCGGTTGTTGAGTGAAGACAATGAAAGGAAGATGAAGCGGTCGAGCTCCCAAAGAAGCTGCGAATCCGGTATGAGAGGGCGATTACCAAGCGAGTCCCGTCTTGGCGATCTGAACACAACAAGAGTCGATTCAAGAACAACACGACGGTCGTGATCGATGATTTGACCGGTGACATAAAATTGCATAATGGTGAGGAACATGAGAGAGCTGCGGAATATGAAAAGAAGTGAAAATGGTGCCTCGATCTGTAGCAGAAGAGAGGTACCATCTGCGATCTAAATAGTGGAAGAAAAATCGTGGACCGTCTGAAGTAAGGTGGGTAGAATCGGTGTCATGTGAAAAGAAGCACTAGAGTCTAAGATCCACGGAGACAAGATACTGACGGGACAGGGAGGAGGCGGAGGCGAGGAAGAGCGCTAGAAGCAAGATCCAAGCGAGTAGAACTCGAAAGTCTAGGGCGAGGCGACCTGAGGCTGAAATAGTGAGAGGAGCTGGCGTGTGGCGTCACAGAGGAGCCCTAGCGAGGGCCATCTCTGAGTGAGAGGAACCTCCGAGCCCTTGGGGGCGTCCACCCGGCGACTCTGGTCCCTCCTCCGCTTGTAACAATCCGATACCTATAGTCGACCCTGTTGTTGAGGAGTGCAGTGGAACTTCAGATAAAGCGGCAACCACCGGAGGAGGGGGGAGGGATTACGGTTGGTCTTTGAAAAGCAGCAGAAGGAGTAGTCTTGAAGCAAACAAGGCAGTTGTATCTGAGCCGCCACAGTGTGAGTCTCCTCGGCCACGCACTGTGAGGGCCTCCACCAAGCTTAGCGCGGGTAGCGAGTTAGGAGCTGAGTCGCCTGATCTCGAACTTCAGTGCGAGAGGCGTCGAAGTCGTAGAGGCGGTGAGTCTCTGGTGAGCCTGAGCCGCCTCTGATGAGGGCAGTCCGACAAACATCGACCTTAGAGAGTCAAGTTGGCGCCACACCTCGAGATAACCACGGTAGAAATCATTCATGGTGGCATCGAGCTGCTGAAGAGAATGCGCCTGATGCATGACTGAGAGATACATAGCATCACTAGTCGGCTAGTAGTGAGCTCGGAGGCGCTCCCACATAAATTGTGTCGTCGGCAGCTCCGCCACATCCATGGAGATGGTGACAGACATGCTACCCACTAGGATGGCGGTAACACGAGCCTCAGCCTCCTACCAGCGCTCGTAGGCGTGCAGCTCGGACTGGTAGAGCTCTAGCGCCTCCTCCAGTGCAGCATTGTCGACCTCCTGAACCGCCTTATCCGCACCAGTAGAGAGAGAGGGCAGTGTTGGCGGTGTAGGATGAGGCGAACATGGCTACTCACCAGTGAGATGACCCCAGAGATGCTGGCTATTGAGGTGGATCCTCAGGTGAACGGCCCACTCCCAGAAGTTCGTCCCATCAAACCGAACTGGGGGGTAGCGGGATGGCGAAGAGCCTCGGTAAAGCCATCAGTTTCTTTTTTCTTTTTCTGGTGGGCAGCTCACTTAGCCAGCTCAGCCGAAATAAAAGCGGGGCCCTTCTTGAAGGGCGCGCGCATGGGGAACTTTAGGGTTCCCCTTGGCGGCTATGGCCCGCCGCGGCGAAGAGGATCCGACGGCGAGAGGATCCGCGGCGCCACATGAGCAGCGGTGGAGGATCCGGAGAGGATCCGTGACCATGGGGCGGCGGCGGCGGGATCCGGCGTAAGCAAGCACGATCTGGCTCGGTGGATGCCCTCCTTCTAGTGCCAACAAGCGCCGCGTCGAGGAGAGGTCGGCGGCAGCGAGAGGCTCGGATCCGCGGGGATCTGGCTTGGTGGCGAGGAGGCTGGATCCGGCAGCGCGGATCCGCGATGAAACACGAGGCCGAGGCGGCCCGATCGAGGAGCGAGGCGGCAGCATGAGGTTAGGGCGGGCGGATCTCGAGCAAGAGCTTAGGGAGGTCGATGGCGGATACCAAGGTGTGGGCGGCGCTCGGGTGAAGCCGAGCGAGAGGCAGCGAACACGCCGGCCGGTTTGTGTAGTGGCGGCGGTGGGATCCGGCGGCGGCCACGGGAGCAGCGGCGGTGGGATCTATCCAGGACCAGTTTACAACCCTAAAGGAAGATGCAATACATCATGTGGGAGCACGAGCGTTCCCTTCCCTTTTGGGTTTGAAGAAGGTTGCTACGCGCTTGAAAAGTTTCGACTAGTTTCGACTTAACTGCACGTCAGGTAACATCACCGTCCTTCACCGATATCCGGTAAACTATCTTGTGGCCAACGTTTCTGTGAACGAAGGATATCTGAGTGTTAGAAACGTGCGGAGTAGTTCAAGTTCCAACAGCGAAGTGACAATCGAGGACGGTGGGTACATGGCTGAATACAACCCTCTGCATGACCTTTTCGATTTAAAAGAATACGATATGAAGATGGTGTGCTATCGTTGGGAATACCTTCTCCAATCGCATGCAAAACAGGGATACGTACACGTGCCGCAGTGTCAACAGTACTTGCCTTAATGTCACACATGGGAATGGAAATGGGACGATGCAGCTGGGCTATCGTTGCAAGTGCTCTCGAGGATGGTTGTACAGGTAAACTCACTGCCTTTTAGCTCAAATTGCAACCAATTGCATACTTTTCCTAGTACATGAGATGGTTGACTAAAACTTGGATAGCGAAACATCTAATGAGATTCATGTGATGCAATTCCTTGGCCATCTTGATCCAAAGAGTTGATTTCCTTTTCTAGATGGAATTGGAGTTCTATAAACCAGCTAGATGGCCAATTGAGAAAAAGTGGACAAGTAGGCAATATACTTCCCTCACGTCTAGCTCTATCGGGTCTAAGGCGTGGATTCAAAGAGGTCTCAATTATTATTATTTAAATACTAGTAGAGTGCTCGTGCGTTACAGCGGTATCCCAAACCTTACACAAATAATATTTCTCATCAACCAATAGTACATACTGGCGATTAAATGCGGATCAGGGGCGTTACAACGATGGGTTCTTTTAAAGGAGTAAAGATAAAGATTAAAAGCCTCTTGTCAATAAAGGAAAGATATATCTATTGTCCTTTTAGCTATGATAATCTTTAGTTTTGGCTTGCTGTGATATTTTTCTCTAATTATTATTTCTTGTTGCTAATGTGTTTTGACTGCATTGTCCATGTCAAAGTATTGTCATCTTATTTGGTTCTTTTTCATGTTCTGTAACAAAATTATGTAGAAAGGATTGTTACAGAGTCCAAGGACTTTGTACAGAATATATCGACTAAATAAAAATAGAAGGAGAAGCGAAATGACAAGTAAGAGTTAAAATGGATACTCTTTTATCTAGGGAAAATTGGCTCTGAGGCCTTGACCAATGTGCTCCTTTGCTTAGCGGACATCGGAGAATCGTCTGCAGCGAGTAAAGCGAGAAAAGATGTAATTTGGCTCTGAGACCTTGAACCGCTTATTATATTATTATTGATGTTTGGAGAAAACACTACCAAATGACCTTTATACCCTTCCTCTATGACCATGTGCTTCAGGTGGGACCTACATGTCGACATCTTGGCTCACCGAATAGATCGCGTGTGGTGGGTCCATAGCACACCTCATGGTCCATGCGGTGGAAGCACTATAGTTAACAACCTAGGGCCCGTGTCGATGTAAAGCGGCTTATTAGCTTAGCGATTAATCACCCTTTTAAGTAAATTAACCGGATTTGGTTCAATTAAGCGCTCTGATGCTCGTTTCATTTTCCAACCGCAAGCTCAGTATTGGGCTCTCCGACCACTTTCGCCGTGAACCGGGGCCTGGTGGCACGGCCGACTAGTCAAGGAACCGCCTCAGGAGGACGAACCTATAGATGCATGGCGGCGAGTCTCCATTGACCTGATGGTGGCGTGACATGGTTGGCGGCGGCGAGTTCATTATAAAATGCCAAAAGTACCAAGATGGCGGCGCCCTTAACCAAATGGCATGCGCTACAAGTAGCTCTGAGGCACTACGAACTCACCGAATGGTCTCGAGGAGAAGGAGCTCGACGGAGGATGGCCGACGGCGAGGAACAACGGCGGCAGCAATGGCGTCCACGTGGAGGAGCTATCCTAAGCCAACAAGAATGAAATGAATGGTGGGGAGTGTTAGTGAGGCTAGGAGATGGTGGAGGCGAGACAATTGAACAATGGCTTACGAGATAGAGGCGGCGGTGGAGGTGACCCTTCGGCCGCGGTGAGAAAGAAAAGAGCAAATCTGAGCTCTGTTCATGAACAACCAAATTAGGAGAGGGTTTTGCTTCTTGAGGGCTAAGATACAAGATGGCGGTTAAGAGAGAGCTCCATTGGATCACCGGCGTGGTGGTGGTGCCCGGCACAATGGAGGTTTGAGCTTTATTTGAGCTTGAGCTCAGAGAGAGAAAGAGGAGGTAGGGAGGACGGGGTGTGCTCGGGGTGTGAAGAGAGGCGAGGCTCACTCGGGTGATCTTAAATAGGCTTGGGCGGAGAACCCGCGAGGCGGCATGGGCGGCGGCATGGGCGGCCCAGCAAGAGGTGCTCCCAAGGCGGCAACAGGACATGGTGAGTCTTGGCTTCATGGAAGGGCGCAAGGTGAGGCGGCGAGGATAGGGGCGGGAGGCGATTCTGGCTCGGTTGGCCGGGAAGAAGAGGGCGCCATGAAAAGGGAAGAAGGAAGCGAGAGGAAGGTGGCGGAAGGGCAAAAAGGTATTTTCACGGCTTTCTCTCTCCTCTTTAGCTCAGATATATTATTATATTGGGTTCGGTGTCTTTTGGCAAAAACCACAAATGTTCAATGTCTTACAGCTGCGGCCGATTCTCCGATGTCCATTGGCAAAGGAGCACATTAGTCGATGCCACAGCCAATTTTCCTTCAACTCTTGAATCAAATGAGATGCATGCTTGGATGAAAAATATTACAATTTGATTAAACTAATTTTGTAAATATACACTTGAATTTGGTATCAGCACTATCCATCATGTTTTCATTAGTACCGCCACTCAACATATGGCTCTGCTGATTTACATTGTAATATATGATTTATTTGCAATGGAAAGCTAATATTTGTCAGGTAGGACTCAAACCACCAACTCTCTTGTGTTGATCTTAAGCTATCTGAGTTTGGTGTTATTTATGAAACAAATAAAGTCAACTTAAAAGTCCAGACAATCTGCAAGCTTGCAATAGACATTATGAAAAACTGTACATTTTCAGATTTTTTTATTTCTTATTGTATGGGCAATCACATGGTTAGTAGTTCAAATTTTCAATGAGAGTTTTCTATTCCACTTGACATTATCTCATTTGTTTGAAATATCTTGACCAAAACTCTGAGTGTTTATTGTAAAATATATGATTACAATATCAATTGAGTAAACTATGCAATGATGCACACTGTTCACAATCTCAAGGATGAGCGTCGTGTAATGTGTCGATGTCATTATAACATAACAATGCTAGACATTACATGGATGCTGACGGATCTAGAAAGAACAGGAACGTGTGTATTCACCTGGTCTATTAGTTGTTTAATAGGACAGTGAAGGGACTCAATTGTTGTTTGTTCATATAATCTTTTCGAGAGAATGAGAGGAATGGTAGCTACTTCTGGAAAAAGAAACATGATAGCAAAATGTATCAATAGCTGAAACTGAAAGGATGCACTCCTCTTGGAAATCTCTTTATTTCAGCAGGTTCTTTGGCACCAAATGACAAAGCAAACATCAGTTAATCTAAACCATTTTTAAAAGATGAAACCAAATTGGAGCAGTCAATCTAAACAAAACAAACAACAGTTAATCTAAACCTGAGTTGCGTGCCTGCTGCAAGCAGCAAGCGCCCTCCGCCTCCTTCTCTCAATTGTCGTCGCAAGCCCACACCCACACGCGCTACCCTCCTCGCTCGACTACGAAGCTATCCGTGCCGCCACTTGCCAGCCTCATCAACGTGCGAACTAGACTCGTCGCTCTTCAGCCTCACCGCCGAGCGTACTTGCTAACCCACTGGGATGGTGTCGGCATCGCTTGTTCCTCACGGCACTAGCAGGATCCGAACTGCCAAGCAAATAAAAACAAAATAGAACATCAACACGAATGCGGGATTATAGTTAGGAGAGCACAAATTTGACTATATATTCGGTGGCATTTATGATATTCAAACACAGGTGTAGATTCCATATGAGAATGTACTGTAGTAAGATATACTAAAATTACTCCTCTGTAATCTTAACTGCCTGAAAACGAACATTTTGGCAATGACTTTCCCAACTGTTGCAACAATTGATCGGAACTAATGCCAATTCGTTCAAAGCATCAGAGTAACAGTGAACAACGATAGGACGAAAATATCTCACGAGCTGGAACACAGCCAACTCCTTTTCGTGCTCGGCCTTCCTCGCAACGAGCTCCGCCTGTCGCGTCTCCTCCTGCTTCCTCATCAGCTCGAACAACTGCACAACCATGGGTCAACACAACATCTTGTCAGAACCCAGGCACAGACAAGATCCTCCCAAAGAAACTATCCCCGAATGCTCGAAAAATCCCACCCTTTTGGCCTGCAGCGATTTTTCAATCTCGTGCAGCGCCACGACCCCGCGCTCCAGCGCATCGGGGATGAACCCCACGGTGGTGGTGCGGGGGTTGTCATTCCGAACGCTGGGCAACTCCTCCATAGCTGGTGCGGGGGACGGCAGCGGCGCGGCGGCGGGAGGGGTGCGGGAGGTGAAGCCGGGGAAGTGGGAGGTGCCGCCCCAAAATCCGGGAAGGAGGGAGTCGGGGCCGACGTGCAGCGGGCGAGAGGTGGGCCGTTGGGATTTCTTCCGGATGAAGGGCTTTGTTGTTGCGGACTGCAACTAGGAAAGCGTGATTAGAGCATCTTTAGTGTATTGAATCGATGTTGATTTAAAGTTATGTTATGTAAGTATTATAGAAATTGAGCTTAATTTTTTCCAATGTATTGAACCGATTTCTACTAATAAGCTGAGACCCACGTTAGATTAAAAACCACAAAATAATAATATCCTCTCTCAACCGTCTCTCTGTCCTATGTAGTTGTTTAATGATCATATGAGTTGTTTAATGCTTTGCATCAACTCTTAAATAGAGTTTGGTTCTATGCATTTTTTTTGAAATCGACACCTCCAATTTATTGAATCGATTCAATGCCTTCGCTCTCCTCATTTGAACGGCTAAAACACAATATTGGAGATGGTCTTAGGAGCAGCCCACTTGTCTCGTGCTGAAATTTGGAGAGGGCGTGACCACGCCAAGCTGGCCAAACCAATGACATGACTGGCCTATGCAGACTGTGGTAGACCATTAAACTCGGCTACTATTATTAGTACCATCTTTGGGCGGTAGGCGGCCGGAGTGTGATCCAAGCACGACCTATTGACCTTTAGTCGCGTCTTGGGGCAACCGACCCGTTTATATCGGGCCAAATGTGACCCGTTTAGCCCATTTAGCCTGACAGAATGAAAAAAAATAAAAAAATCCAAAAAACTTCTAGAAAAATTAGAAAAATGTGTAGAATTCAGAAGTAGACATGAAAATTGAAAAAAAAAGAGACGATCATATTGAAAATGTAATAGAATTTTATTAATGTTCAAATAGCTAGCTCGTTAAAACATTTGTCATTTAGCTCATAAGACATGAAAAATTTAAAAACAATCCTAGAAAAAGTATATATATTTTTAAAAACAAAAATAAATTTATATATACTTATAAAATGAACTATATAAAATTTTAAAACTACAAGATAAAACCATATAAGTATTAAAAATGGAAAGAAAATCATATAAATATTAATAAATAAAAGTAAAATTATATATGTATATTAAAATAGTTATAGTGCCTAACAGTTTGTGCCATCTTAGTGCCATCTTGCCCGTCGTCTTGCAGTGGTGCGGCCCAAGCATATTTGGGACTATCGTCTTTGTCTTGGCAGACCCATAAATAGTGTTGTGCCGTGTTGGCGGTCGGACCAGTGATAAGAATTACCTCGTCTGCATTCTTGAGCCGCAGCCCGTTGGCAGCTCTAGTGACCGCGAGGAGCGGAGAGCGAAACGGATCATTCACAACCACTAGAGTTTTTTAAGTAGTAAAAATTGCATTAGCTAAGTCTTGAACTCGGGACCTCTTGCCTCCAATACCTGTTAAGTTTGATGCACCAAAAGTTCACATAAAAGCTTAATTTGATGAGAAAATGTTGGTAATATAGTAACAATCATGAAATGATCTTTGTCCTGGTTATTTAGGAGAGTTGCTCCCTATCCTCATGCGTGGATGTGAGGTCAAAGGACCCATCTATATTAATCTTCAAGTTCTAGTTAAATATTTTACGTGGTTGTAGGATCGTGGAGGCCAATTAGAGGGTGTGAGTATCGGTTTTAAACTTCTCTTTGGCCAAAACCGATTTTATATGTGGAGCGTAAATCAAATCGGTTTTGCACAATTAAGGCCTAAATCAACTATCTCACTAAGTGCCCCAACAACCTAAGTCTAGATCAAGATTTGCAAAAGTGCCCCAACAACCCAAGTCTAGATCAAGATTTGCAATTATAGGGTGACAAGCAAACAATTCAATTCTAGAAATGTAAATTGAAAGGCTGTAAATTAGCATAAGCAAACACCCTATGTCATCTGGCGTAAACAAACACCAAAAGTAATAAGCCAAGACAACCACTTGACTCTATCAAGTGCCCAAAGCTCAATCTCAAAGCAAATGCACTTGAATCTTGCCTCAAACTCTCGCTAGATGTAAAACATGTACTAGAATTTTGCCTCTAAACCTCACAAGGTGCAACACATGTAGTGGAAGTAGAGAGAATTGCACTAACTCGAGGATATTGTAATGGAGTGTCGAGAGTCTTAAAATGCCAGCCAAATCGACCTTATATAGCCCTCGGACAAAACAAGCCATTATATTCTCAAAACTACATACATACCTTTGTTTGAACATGTCCACGGTTGGGCAAGTGTTGTGGCTAGACATGTCTCTTGGACTTTCAAGCGGCTAGTGCATTAATGCGAGAATATGACCGTTGGGGCTGACTTATACTCAACTGGATATGTCCACACTACAACACATGCTTGATTGGACATGTCCACTGCCTCCTCTGTTAGAAAACAATTCTAGTCACTTGTTAGACATTTGGTTGGACATGTCGAGCACCCTCTCTGTCCCAAATTATGAATCAACCAAGCACAAGGGTGTACAAGAGCTAAAGGGCATGCACGATACATCTCTAACAAGTCAAACCACATGCATACCATTGACATCTAGTTGGGTCTAATTAAGATTAATATCTAAAATCATTTTTCTTAGACTCCAACTAACCACAAACTAAACACACATGATTTGAGCAATATGAATTATGCATTTGAGATTGAGCAATCGATTGCATGATGCAAATCAAGCTACTAGTCATGACCCTCTTAATAATGCGAAAAAAACTAATCTAGCAATTTGATCTAACTCCAAGCACTAAGATCAGTAAAATGACTAAAAACATATCCTTTACCTTGATTATATACCTTTTACTTAGCTAGTCCAACTAGAGGAGATGACTTGATAACGAACATCGCTTTTCCAAGTCTAGGTCCTTGACTTCGATGATCATCCACATGATGGCATCCTTCACTCTAGAAACTTGACTTGATGCCTATTAACACATGATGTCATCCTTCAATACGAAGTCTTGACTTGATGTCTATCAACACACAATGACATTCTTCACTCGAATCTTGACTTGATGACTATCAACTCATGAACTCATCAAAAGTCTTTCATCAACATGGAACCATACCTATTTCACCAACTTTTGGAAATTGTTAGTTCCACACATCCGGCTATCATTAATCACAAAAACTCATACTCAGTGAAAATAGGGGCCTAGATCGTTTAGGCATTAGATCACCATGAAAAATTCCCGAAAAAAATATTAGATGTGCTTCTCAATTTACTCTACATATATATAAAATTTTAAGTTCAAATTCATTCTATTTTAATAGTAAAAATAGAAAAAATATGATAAATGATAAATTAAAAGGAAAAGGAAAACAAAAGGACATGCCACTTTTTAGAAGAACAGGAGGAGGCCCCTAGGATATATATTAATACAAATAAAAGGTTTATGTACAAAAAAAAAGGAAAAAGCAACAAGAAAGAATATACATTCTCCTAAGGGCTCATAGCTACTAAGCTAGACTACTCACCCAATTTTCCATGTCCTCATTATGCATCCTTTGCTAGATGGATAACTAGAGCAAACTCCTTGAAAAGATTTTTCCAACTCGACAAATATAGCGAGACAAAACTACTATTCATAAAAAATATTTTTGTTTGTTCTAACACATTTTAATTTGAGGATGAAATTCTAAAGGGTGTTCACTAGATTGTCATTTTTGCAAATTTTTCATATTTCTTTGGTGCCAAAACGAAAGTTAATTGCATGAGTGTGTCACAATGGATGTTTGCATAGCATGTATTGCCTTTATACATCCATGCCACTCATACCTTTTGAGGCACCGGAGGATACGTGTATGTTAGTTCATTTACAGCGAGTTAAGTTTTATAGAAACAATATTGCACAAAGCAAGCGTGGTTGCTTCCTTTGCTACTAGGGAATGCTACCAAGATATCAATATCCTTGATTTCATACTGCGGGGTGTAGTAAGTCAATTTATAATCCTTAACACATGCTTTAGTTTCATTTGTGGTGACATAAGTCCCTCCTACAACTCATGAATTAAGAATTCTCACGATGACATGGTCTACTCAATATGGATTAGGTGTGAATAAAACATTTGCAAAAATCTTTTAAAGAAAAATTGATATTCAATTAATATCAACTCTTTAAACAAAATGGAGGCATGCTTAAGTTGATGAATATGTTCCATTCTTATATAATCGCACACCACAATGTTTGAGTTTGGAGATCATAAAGCAGTTGAAACAAATCTAAATTGTTGAAAGTGGGTTGTCTACTTAACTAAAAGATTTTTTATATAAATTGGGTTGGTAAAATAGAAATGTGCAAGGAATATGGTTTTAACCAACATTAGATACCTCCATCATGTATACCAATCATATACTATCTATGTTCCTATATATATGCGTTTAGAATGTGTGTAGTCAAACTTTCAAGACTTTAGCCACTAAGATACACGAGTATGTAAAATTGCACGATAAAATGATATTAGCATATATGACATCAAAAGTATTTAAATATATGTTTCATATGTTTAGTTGTTTACTAACATATAATTAGAAGAATTTTTTTGCTAATGGTGTATATAAGAGGTTGTGCAAATATTTTCACAGCTCTGAAGAAAACCCATATGTCAAAGATAGTTGCGTGGAGTCTATGCCAACAACCCCAGGACCTATAAATAAATAAATAAATTTTGGAACGAGATATATAATATACAACTTTTAGTTCAAAAAAATTCAAATGTCTTCCTCTCTCACTATCATTTCACTCCCCACCACTCCCACTTGTAGGATGAATGGATGATTAGTGGATTGTGGGAAAAGTTTACATAAAGTGCATAATTTACATACACATATACCATAGTCACTCTCATATATTACATAATTTTTAGAGTTATTCAAAACCATCAATTAGCGCTCACTTTCCTACTATTTACCTATATCGATGAGTGTAAACTAGCAAATTATTGTGAAGGCACATACCAGCATTTTCCTAGAGGCTATACTTGCACAAATTGCATTCACGAAAAAAGTGCGATCAACAAAGGAAATGTGTGACATTAGCTAAGAGACACAATCTTCTTCTAGGTAAGTCGAGCAATTGAATCCCTTAAGTTGCAGATTACAATTCACAAAATGCATTATGCTTTCATGAATACAACTATTGGATGTAGGTATTGCAATATGGAATTGGTTGTGGCCTTGGCTCCATAATTCTTGCATTTGGTGCAAGCGCACTCGTTTGCAAGTGGGAGAGAGTCATACAAAAAGAGAATTCAAAGGGCATACTTTAAGAAAAATCAAGGCCTACTCTTGGAACAACTAATATTAGATGAAAGCGCCACAGATAAAACAAAGATATTCTCCTTGAGGAATTAGAGAAGGCAACCAACAACCGATGTTGCTCGGTGTCATGAGCATGGGCCCAGAGACTACGGTCATCGCGTTATGGGTAGAAATTACTATTCATA